>JAQFWZ010000015.1:1485000-1940000 GCA_027789725.1 Dendropsophus ebraccatus | reverse complement strand
ACAGGCTTTCTCTATGAGTGCTGGGGGAAGCAGGACTCACAGGCTTTCTCTATGAGTGCTGGGGGAAGCAGGACTCACAGGCTTTCTCGGCACCATACCTAGAGAGGCTGCACCACCCTAAACACAGGCAGACCCTAAGCCTCTATAGACTGAGCGCCCACAGCCTGGAGATAGAGACGGGGCGGCACAGACAGACATACAAGCCGCGGGAGAACCGACTGTGCCGAGACTCTCCACCATCATCCACCAGGAGCACCTACTCCCAGAGACTCTCCACCATCATCCACCAGGGACACCTACTTCCAGAGACTCTCCACCATCATCCACCATGGACACCTGTTTCCAGAGACTCTCCACCATCATCCACCAGGGTCACCTACTTCCAGAGACTCTCCACCATCATCCACCAGAGACACTTCCAGAGATTCTCCACCAATATCCACCAGGGTCACCTACTTCCAGGGACTCTCCACCATCATCCACCAGGGAAACTTCCAGAGACTCTCCACCATCATCCACCAGGGAAACTTCCAGAGACTCTCCACCATCATCCACCAGGGTCACCTACTTGCAGAGACTCTCCACCATCATCCACCAGGGTCACCTACTTCCAGAGACTCCCCACCATCATCCACCAGGGTCACCTAATTCTAGAGACTCTCCACCATCATCCACCAGGGAAAGCTACATCCAGAGACTCTCCACCATCATCCACCAGTGTCACCTACTTTCAGAGTCTCTCCACCATCATCCACCATGGACACCTACTTCCAGAGACTCTTCACCATCATCCACCAGTATCACCTACTTTCAGAGTCTCTCCACCATCATCCACCAGGGACACCTACTTCCAGAGACTCTCCACCATCATCCACCACCAGGGTCACCTACTTCCAGAGACTCTCCTTCATCATCCACCAGGGTCACCTACTCCCAGAGACTCTCCACCATCATCCACCAGGGTCACCTACTTCCAGAGACTCTCCACCATCATCCATCAGGGTCACCTACTTCCAGAGACTCTCCACCATCATCCACCAGGGTCACCTACTCCCAGAGACTCTCCACCATCATCCACCAGGGACACCTACTTCCAGAGACTCTCCACCATCATCCATCAGGGTCACCTACTTCCAGAGACTCTCCACCATCATCCACCATGGACACCTACTTCCAGAGACTCTCCACCATCATCCACCAGGGTCACCTACTTCCAGAGACTCTCCACCATCATCCACCAGGGTCACCTACTTCCAGAGACTCTCCACCATCATCCACCAGGGTCACCTACTTCCAGAGACTCTCCACCATCATCCACTAGATACACTTCCAGGGACTCTCCACCATCATCCACCAGGGTCACCTACTTCCAGAGACTCTCCACCATCATCCACCAGGGTCACCTACTTCCAGAGACTCTCCACCATCATCCACCATGGACACCTACTTCCAGAGACTCTCCACCATCATCCACCAGGGTCACCTACTTCCAGAGACTCTCCACCATCATCCACCATGGACACCTACTTCCAGAGACTCTCCACCATCATCCACCAGGGTCACCTACTTCCAGAGACTCTCCACCATCATCCACCAGGGTCACCTACTCCCAGAGACTCTCCACCATCATCCACCAGGGTCACCTACTTCCAGAGACTCTCCACCATAATCCCGGACTTTACCTCCATAGATGAGGAGAGGAAACTCCACATTCTGCTGGGGGAAGAGGAGACCACCATGGAAGTAGCGGCCCAGTATGTCTCCACCTGCCACCGGCTGAGAGGATTATAAGATACTATGGACTGTTATACATCTTATTATCCCCCAATCCTGCCCCTAACCCCGTATACACCCTCCTCCCCACATGGAGATAGGAGATAGATAGATAGATAGATAGATAGATAGATAGATAGATAGATAGATAGATAGATAGGAGATAGATAGGAGATAGATAGGAGATAGATAGGAGATAGATAGATAGATAGATAGATAGATAGATAGATAGATAGGAGATAGATAGGAGATAGATAGATAGATAGATAGATAGATAGATAGATAGATAGATAGGAGATAGATAGATAGATAGGAGACAGATAGAGAGATAGATAGATAGATAGATAGATAGATAGATAGATAGATAGATAGATATAGATAGATAGGAGATAGATAGATAGATAGATAGATAGATAGATAGATAGGAGATAGATAGATAGATAGATAGGAGATAGATAGATAGATAGATAGATAGATAGGAGATAGATAGATAGATAGATAGATAGATAGATAGATAGATAGATAGATAGATAGGAGATAGATAGATAGGAGATAGATAGGAGATAGATAGATAGGAGATAGATAGATAGGAGATAGATAGGAGATAGATAGGAGATAGATAGATAGATAGATAGGAGATAGATAGATAGGAGATAGATAGATAGATAGATAGATAGATAGATAGATAGATAGGAGGCTTTGTGGACTTCAAAAAGGCCTTTGACTCAGTGTGGCACCCGGGCCTATTCCTGAAACTTCTGGAGAGTGGAATAGGAGGGAAGACATACGACGTCATCAGAAGCTCGTACACCGATAACAGATACAGCGTGAGGGTGAATGGAAAGAGAACGGCTTATTTCCAGCAGAGCCGAGGAGTCAGACAGGGCTGCAGCCTCAGTCCTACTCTTTTTAACATCTACATCAATGAGCTGGCAGCAGCCCTGGAGTCCTCCTCGGCACCAGGCCTCACCCTCCACGACACCCAGACGACCTTCTCCTCCTCTCACCAACCGAGAAAGGTCTCCAAGACCAGCTGCTCATCCTGGAGATATTTAGCACTACGTGGGCTCTGCCCATCAACCCAAAGAAAACCAACGTCATGGTGTTCCAGAAAAGAAAACGGAAACCACCCGGGCATTCTACCTTTCTGCTGAACAACCACCCACTCGCAAAAACAGACCGGTACACTTACCTGGGCCTGGAAATCAGCCAATCAGGGAGCTTCAAACAAGCCACAGAAATCCTGAAGGACAAAGCCTGCCGAACCTTCTATGCCATAAGAAGGCGCTTCTACCATCTTAGACCACCAGTGACCGTGTGGCTGAAAATATTCGACACCATCATTGCCCCAATCCTTCTGTATGGTAGTGAAGTCTGGGGCCCCGAGATATACTCAGACTGGTCAAAATGGGACTCCGGACCCACAGAAGTCTTCTACCTAGAATTCTGTAAATACCTTCTCCAGGTCCATCGGAGCACTTCAAACAGCGCCTATCGAGCAGAGCTGGGCAGGTTCCCGCTATACTCTGCTGTCCACAAGAAGGCGCTATCATTCAGGGCCCACCTACACAGCAGCAGCCCCAGCTCCTACCACCACAAGGCCTTGCTGCATCAAGAAACCCCAGGAAAACAAAGCCCCCGGGAACAAGTCTCCCAAACCCAACCTGACCAAGCCGCCAACCAGCACCACATCAAACCCAACCTGACCAAGCCGCCAACCAGCACCACATCAAACCCAACCTGACCAAGCCGCCAACCAGCACATCATTACGAAAAGCCAAATCTGTAAGATGATAGACAAGGAGAAGGAGGAATACATCAGCGTCTGGAGGAACGACATCAGAGAATCCCAGAAACTGACCATATACCAGAGGCTACAGAGGGATTACAGACTGGCCCCATACCTGGAGAAACTACCCAACCACAGAGACCGGAAAACCCTGAGCCGCTATAGACTGAGCGCCCACAACCTGGCTATTGAAACAGGGCGGCACCGACAGACGTACAAGCCCAGGGAGAGCCGACTGTGCCAGCAGTGCGACCAGGAGGCCGTGGAGGATAAGACCCACTTCCTGCTACACTGCCCCAAATACTCAGCAGTGAGGGACACTCACTATAGGAGACTCTCCAACCTCCTCCCAGGCTTCTCCACCATGGAGGAGGTAGAGAAACTACCCATCCTGCTGGGGGAAGAAGAGACCACAGCGACTATAGTGGCACAATACGTCACTGCCTGCCATAGACTGAGAGGAGCGTGATACATCATGGACTCCAACTACCTGACCCCCGGTATCCCCCCCCATCCCGCCACCTACGATATACCACAGACTTCCGTCCCTACCCCCCATCCCTACCCATCTTCCCCACCCATCCCCCAAATATCTCCTGTTTGCTTTGGCAATGCTAATATGTTATTTAGACCTGCCAATAAAGCTGATTTGATTTGATTTGATTTGATAGGAGATAGAGAGATAGATAGATAGATAGATAGATAGATAGATAGATAGGAGATAGAGAGATAGATAGATAGATAGATAGATAGATAGATAGGGGATAGATAGATAGATAGATAGGAGATAGATAGATAGATAGATAGATAGATAGATAGATAGGAGATAGATAGATAGATAGATAGATAGATAGATAGATAGATAGGAGATAGATAGATAGGAGATAGATAGATAGATAGATAGATAGATAGATAGATAGATAGATAGATAGATAGATAGGAGATAGATAGATAGGAGATAGATAGGAGATAGATAGATAGATAGATAGATAGATAGATAGATAGATAGGAGATAGATAGATAGATAGGAGATAGATAGATAGATAGGAGATAGAGAGATAGATAGGAGATAGATAGATAGATATGAGATAGATAGGAGATAGATAGATAGGAGATAGATAGATAGGAGATAGAGAGATAGATAGGAGATAGATAGATAGATAGGAGATAGATAGGAGATAGATAGGAGATAGAGAGATAGATAGATAGATAGATAGATAGATAGATAGATAGATAGATAGATAGATAGATAGATAGGAGATAGATAGGAGATAGATAGGAGATAGATAGATAGATAGATAGATAGGAGATAGATAGATAGATAGATAGATAGATAGGAGATAGATAGATAGATAGATAGATAGATAGATAGATAGATAGGAGATAGATAGATAGATAGATAGATAGATAGAGAGATAGATAGATAGATAGGAGATAGATAGATAGGTAGATAGATAGATAGATAGATAGATAGGAGATAGATAGATAGATAGATAGATAGATAGATAGGAGATAGATAGATAGGAGAAAGGAGATAGATAGATAGATAGATAGATAGATAGATAGATAGATAGGAGATAGATAGATAGATAGGAGATAGATAGATAGGAGATAGATAGGAGATAGATAGACTGAGAGGAGCGTGATACGTCATGGACTCCGATACCCCGACCCTGAATGTATTCCCCCCCCCCCCCCCCCCCCCCCCCCCCCCCCCCCCCCCCCCATGATACATCATGAACCCCTGTACACCGACCCCGGGTGAATCCCATTTCCTCAACTCCCTATTCTCCCCATGCTTTGGCAATGCTAATGTGTAACTTGGACCTGCCAATAAAGCTTTTTTGATTTGATTTGATTTGATTTGATAGAAGATAGATAGATAGGAGATAGATAGATAGATAGATAGGAGATAGATAGATAGATAGATAGATAGATAGATAGATAGATAGATAGATAGATAGGAGAAAGATAGATAGATAGATAGAGAGGAGATAGATAGGAGATAGATAGATAGATAGGAGATAGATAGATAGATAGATAGATAGATAGATAGATAGATAGATAGATAGGAGATAGATAGATAGATAGATAGATAGATAGGAGATAGATGGGAGATAGATAGATAGACAGATAGATAGATAGATAGATAGATAGATAGATAGGAGATAGATAGATAGATAGATAGATAGTTAGATAGATAGATAGATAGGAGATAGATAGATAGATAGGAGATAGATAGATAGATAGATAGATAGATAGATAGATAGATAGGAGATAGATAGATAATAGATAGATAGATAGATAGATAGATAGATAGATAGGAGATAGGAGATAGATAGATAGATAGATAGATAGATAGATAGATAGATAGATAGATAGGAGATAGATAGATAGATAGATAGATAGATAGATAGATAGGAGATAGATAGATAGATAGATAGATAGATAGGAGATAGATAGATAGATAGATAGATAGGAGATAGATAGATAGATAGATAGATAGATAGATAGATAGATAGGAGATAGGAGATAGATAGATAGATAGATAGATAGATAGATAGGAGAGAGATAGATAGATAGATAGATAGATAGATAGGGGATAGATAGGAGATAGATAGATAGATAGATAGATAGATAGATAGATAGATAGATAGGAGATAGATAGATAGATAGATAGATAGGAGATAGATAGATAGATAGATAGATAGATAGATAGGAGATAGATAGGAGATAGATAGATAGATAGGAGATAGATAGATAGATAGATAGATAGATAGATAGATAGATAGATAGGAGATAGATAGGAGATAGATAGATAGGAGATAGATAGATAGATAGATAGATAGATAGATAGATAGATAGATAGATAGATAGATAGGAGATAGATAGATAGATAGATAGATAGGAGATAGATAGATAGATAGATAGATAGATAGATAGATAGGAGATAGATAGATAGATAGATAGATAGATAGATAGATAGGAGATAGATAGATAGATAGATAGATAGATAGATAGATAGATAATAGATAGATAGATAGATAGATAGATAGATAGATAGGAGATAGATAGATAGATAGATAGGAGATAGATAGATAGATAGATAGATAGATAGATAGATAGATAGGAGATAGATAGATAGATAGATAGATAGATAGATAGATAGATAGGAGATAGATAGATAGATCCCGCCCAGCAGTCCAGGAGTAAGCAGCACTGAACATGAGCTCCTGAGTTTTCATCACTTTATACCTTGTAATGAGCAAATTCTAAGACGAAACCTGGGAAATACAAACTCCATGGGATACAGAAGCGAGCAGCACTAAAGCTCTTCATAAAAAGGAAAAACTTTTTTTGGATTTAAAGGACAAAACAAGAATCTTGCTTTGAGGACAGCCAACAATCATCAAGACAGACCACAAGGCTACAAGGACCATCAACCTCAAGAGTCCAAAGATCCTCAGCAGCCACAGGTAAGAGCTCCTGCTCCAACACCAACCCCTACACCCTCACCAGAAACTGCTAGAGACCAAACTCCATAGAAATAAGGATAATATTTAAAACATGCAAAATCACAATTTAGACCACGTAAAGTCCAGCAACATAGATGAGCAGAGGAGCCCGGCAGCCTCAGCCAGCAGGGGGTCAGACATCCTGGAGATAACATACTCAGAAGGGCTGCGGAGCATTCAGGCAAGGAAAGCCATAAAAGATGCCACCATCAGACAGAATCCAGAGACCCTCTATGCCGACTTTACTTATAAAGAGCCAATTAGGAGGAAAACGGATGTGGTCTTCTTCACCGAGCAGCCCAATGCCTGGAACAAAGCCTTCTGCAACTATTATGAAAACATCTCAAAGGGCGGCATCAACCGGGGCCGGCAGATCAGGGTAAAGGAAACTGGGGATGAGGAGGACACAGTACTCACCATAAACATCTATAACACTGGCACCATCATGGTACAAGGAACTGAGGATAACCTCACTCAGTTTGAAAGAACATTTCCTGATATTAAAAACGAAGCTCAAAAACACAAGCAAGAGCAAAAACCAGAGACAGTCCCCAAGGACCCCCCTGTGTCTGTAGGTGAGGATGCTTCCCACCCAACACCCAACATTCTCAGAGACTGCTTATCTCAATTGGAGAGAGACTTTGTACAGTTCAAGGAGGAACTTCAAAGAAACCAAAGTGACAAAAATGCAAACGACAAAGCACTTAATGAAATAAACAAACTGAAATGTGAATTCACAGCAGCTCTAGGAGAAATGCAATGTAAAGTACAAGCCCTCCAACAAGAAAACATCAAGCTACAACATGAGATAACAGATCTAAAGAGACAAATCCAGAACCAGGACGGGGGCCCAGGGGGGAGCACAGGCACAATGGCAGCCAGCATCCAGGACTTTATATCAGAGATCCGGAACAGACCAACAACACCAGAAATAAATGTGACCATACCAACCAACGGCGGACTGATCCAGATGGAGAGAGAGCCAACAACTATCAGAGCCGCTAGCACAGACCAGCACAAAGACCCAGCAACACAACCAAGTGGCACCCAGGAAACCATACAGCAAGCAGCCCGTAAGCCCCAACGCGGGGACACTGATACCGTACTAATCATAGACTCTAATGGGAAATACCTTAACATGAGGCGACTTTTCCCCAAAATTAGGGTTAAGAAAATTAATTGTGCAACCATTGAACAAGTCACAGCAGTTATCAATGAACCACACTTTACCAACCCAACCAATCTAGTCATACATACAGGTACAAACAATCTCCAAGACCAGCAGCAACAAATTGCTGAACAGCTGACCCAGCTGGCAAAAACTGCACAAAAGAAGTTCCCGACCAGTAAAATAATAGTGTCCACCCTGCTGCCTAGAAAGGATGTGGCCAGCGATACCATCCAGACCATTAACAACGACCTAGCAGCTAAGATCAGCTCAGTGCCAAACATCACCCTGGCACAACACCCCAACATCAACCACCGCCACCTATACGACAGCAAACACCTCAACAAGCAAGGGGTCAGCCTCCTGGCCAAAGAAATAAAGGACATTGTACTAAACAGAACCCCCCGTCCTAGACCCCACACAGGCCAAACCAGAGACAACAGGGAAACGCCACCAACAACCCAAACACCTCAAGCATCATGTGCCACACCACAAACTGGAAACATGGCCCCATACCCCAAATCAGACCACCAAAGGCAAAAACCATGGAGAAAACCACCTGCCTCACACCGAGAAATAAAGAGCAGAGACCTAGACGAGATAAAGACCCTGCTCAGAACCCTTAGTAGGATACTCATGTGACTGGACAACACAAGCCTTGTCTACCATGCCAGAACCAGTCAGACCCCCAGACCGTCCTACACATCCAGCTCATTACAAGGTATACAGACCCCCTATGACATCCTTTATTATCAGCAGTTGGAACATCCAAGGTCTGAACGCTTCAGCCTTTGGATGTAAAGTAAACGATCCGGACTTCACCCAGAGTCTGGAAAATAGTGACATCCAAATCCTCCTAGAAACCTGGACTAAAGCAGAGAGTGAGTCCCTGGTGCCCACTGGATACAGGGAAATCTTTGTCCCGGCCCTGAAAAACAAAACCACCAAACTAGGCCGCTGTTCAGGAGGAATACTAGTGTGGTACAAAGCGGAGTTCCATCAGCAGATCAGACCGGTGAAGCGAGGAGACAGCCACATCTGGATTAGAATAGACCGCTCCATCCTCACCGCCCAATCTGACATCTACCTATGCGCTGCCTACATACCACCGCCAGAGTCCCCTTACCACAACCCTGAAACCTTCGAAATCCTGCAAAGGGAAGCCGCCCACTATCAAACCCGCGGAAAAGTCCTCATAACTGGAGATCTCAATGCCAGAACAGGTAGGGAAAGAGACTACCTGACCGCAGACGGAAACATCTATATATATGGAGCAGAGACTGAATGTGATAGCTCAGTACACATGGAGAGGAACAGCTATGACAGCACAGTGAACAAGAGCGGCAAAAAATTGTTGAATCTCTGCCGAAGTTTGGGGCTTCACATCCTCAATGGTCGCACCAAGGGAGACTCCCTAGGAAGGACTACCTTAAACTCCCATGTGGGCAGCAGTGTAGTGGACTACGCCATCACAGATATGGGCCATTCAGACATTGGGGCCTTCATAGTCAATCCACAATCACACCTGTCGGACCATAACCAGATAGTCCTTTATATTAAGTCCACAAACAAACCACCGGGACAAAAACCCCATCAGGCCGGACTTTTCCCATTACATCCATCCTACAAGTGGTCCAAGATGTCGTCTCTCAAGTATAAAGAGATACACACTGGACCAAAAATCCAAGGGATGCTCAACAACTTTAACAACAAGGTGTACCAGAGTAACCCAGAAGGAGTGGACCAAGCGGTAAGGGATCTTAATAATATATTCTACACCATGGCAGAAATGGCTGACCTGCAAAAGAGTAGCCACAAGAAGACAAAAGAAAAAAATCCTAGCGCTTGGTTTGATAAGGAGTGCAAAGGTGTACGGAAGACCCTAAGATCGGCCTCAAATAAAAAGCACAGGGACCCCAACAACACTAAACTGCGGGAGGCCTATGACACAATACAAAGGCAATACAAAACCCTTCTCAGAAGGAAAAAACAGGAGTACACCTTAACCAAGCTCACCCAGCTCCAAGACGCCCTCCAAGAAAACTCCTTCTGGGAACTATGGAACCACCTGGGCACAAAGGGAAAGAAAAACACCCTCCACATTCAGAGCGGCAACATCTGGCTCCAATATTTCAAAAACCTCTATGGAGACATCCCGAAAGAGGAACGGAACCCGGACCAAGAACAAATTATATCAAAACTGAAGACCATGGAGGAGATACTGAAGGACTTCCAAAACCCTCTGGATTTACCTATAACACCGCAGGAGATTTCTGAGAGACTATCAACTATAAGGTGTAAGAAAGCCAGCGGTACTGACGGCATCCCCCCCGAAATGATCAAGTACAGCCCACCAGCAATACAGGCGGCCATAGCAAAACTGTACAACATTGTGCTGAGCTCTGGCTACTTCCCTCGTGCCTGGAACCAAGGTGTCATAACCCCAATACACAAGAGCGGGGACAGGTATGACCCGGCCAACTATCGGGGGGTATGTGTCAGCAGCAACCTGGGGAAACTCTTCAACAACATCCTGAACCAGAGAATCCTCAGCTTCCTCACCCAGCACAATATCCTCAGCAAAAGCCAAGCAGGGTTCATGCCGAACCACCGCACCACGGACCATGTCTATACCCTGCACCGCCTCATCCAGAGCCACGTCCACAACACAAAGAAAGGAAAAATATACGCCTGTTTTGTGGACTTCAAAAAGGCTTTCGATTCGGTGTGGCACCCAGGATTGCTTCTAAAATTGCTGGAGAGTGGAATAGGGGGAAAGACCTATGATGTTATCAAAAGTTCCTACACTGGGAACCAATGCTGCGTGAAGGTAAATGGGAAGAGAACGGCTTATTTCCAGCAGAGCCGAGGAGTCAGGCAGGGCTGCTGCCTCAGCCCAACACTCTTCAACATTTATATCAATGAGCTAGCAGTAGCCCTGGAGTCCTCCCCAACACCAGGTCTCACCCTCCATGACACCGAGGTGAAATTCCTTCTGTATGCGGATGACCTTCTCCTCCTATCATCATCTGAGAAAGGTCTCCAAGACCAGCTAGCCATCCTGGAGAAGTTCAGCACCACATGGGCTCTACCCATCAACCTCAAAAAGACCAACACTGTGGTGTTCCAGAGAAGGAAAACAAAGTCAGCCGGGTCCCCTACCTTCACGCTACACAACCAGCCCCTTACACCCACCAGCAGCTACACCTACCTGGGCCTGATAATAGAACAGACGGGGAGCTTCAAATCTGCCATCGAGATGCTGAGAGACAAAGCCTGCAAAACCTTCTACACCATCAGAAGACAATTCTACCACCTTAAGCCACCTGTCAGGGTTTGGCTTAAAATCTTTGACTCCATTATTGCACCAATTCTCCTGTATGGCAGCGAGGTCTGGGGTCCTCACACATACCCCGACTGGTCAAAATGGGATTCCAGCCCAACGGAAATCTTCCATCTGGAGTTCTGTAAGCATCTCCTCCAGGTCCATCGGAGCACCTCTAACTGTGCCTGTAGAGCAGAGCTGGGCAGATTCCCCCTGCACCTAACTATCCAGAAGAGGGCGCTGTCATTCTGGGGTCACCTACATGGTAGTAGTGAAGGTTCCTATCACCATAAAGCCTTGCTACACCAAGGGGCCCCAGGCAAAGCAGAGCCCCAAAACATACTCTCTGGAACCCAGCCCAACCAGACAATCCCACCATACCAGCTCACAAAAGCCGGGATCAGGAACACAATAACCAGGAGACAAGAAGACTACGTCCAAGAATGGAGAGAGGAGGTCAGGGCATCCCAGAAGCTGGCCGTGTACCAGAGCCTGCAGAGGGAGTATAGACTGGCCCCATATCTGGAGGAGCTTCCCAACCCCAGAGACCGGAAGATCCTGAGCCGCTACAGACTGAGCGCCCACAACCTGGCCATTGAAACTGGGCGACACCGACAGAGCTACATCCCCAGGGAGAGCAGACTGTGCCAGCAGTGCGACCAGGAGGCCGTGGAGGATGAGGCCCACTTCCTGCTACACTGCTCCAAATACTCAGCAGTGAGGGACACTCACTATAGGAGACTCTCCAACCTCCTCCCAGGCTTCTCCACCATGGAGGAGGAAGAGAAACTACCCATCCTGCTGGGGGAAGAAGAGACCACAGCGACTATAGTGGCACAATACGTCACTGCCTGCCATAGACTGAGAGGAGCGTGATACGTCATGGACTCCAATACCCCAACCCCGATAGGTCATGGACTCCAATACCCCGACCCTGAATGTATTCCCCCCCCCCACCATCATGATACATCATGAACCCCTGTACACCGACCCCGGGTGAATCCCATTTCCTCAACTCCCTATTCTCCCCATGCTTTGGCAATGCTAATGTGTAACTTGGACCCGCCAATAAAGCTTTTTTGATTTGATTTGATTTGATTTGATAGATAGATAGATAGATAGATAGGAGATAGATAGATAGATAGATAGATAGATAGATAGGAGATAGATAGATAGATAGATAGATAGATAGATAGATAGATAGATAGATAGATAGATAGGAGATAGATAGGAGATAGATAGATAGATAGGAGATAGATAGATAGATAGATAGATAGATAGATAGATAGGAGATAGATAGGAGATAGATAGGAGATAGATAGATAGGAGATAGATAGATAGATAGATAGATAGATAGATAGATAGATAGATAGATAGATAGGAGATAGATAGATAGATAGGAGATAGATAGATAGATAGATAGATACATAGATAGATAGATAGATAGATAGATAGATAGATAGGAGATAGATAGATAGATAGATAGATAGGAGATAGATAGATAGATAGGAGATAGATAGATAGATAGATAGATAGGAGATAGATAGGAGATAGATAGGAGATAGATAGATAGATAATAGATAGATAGATAGATAGATAGATAGATAGATAGATAGATAGATAGATAGATAGGAGATAGATAGATAGATAGGAGATAGATAGATAGATAGATAGATAGATAGATAGGAGATAGATAGGAGATAGATAGATAGGAGATAGATAGGAGATAGATAGGAGATAGATAGATAGGAGATAGATAGGAGATAGATAGATAGATATAGAGATAGATAGATAATAGATAGATAGATAGATAGATAGGAGATAGATAGATAGATAGATAGATAGATAGATAGGAGATAGATAGATAGATAGATAGATAGGAGATAGGAGATAGATAGATAGATAGATAGATAGATAGATAGATAGATAGATAGGAGAGAGATAGATAGATAGATAGATAGATAGATAGATAGATAGATAGATAGGGGATAGATAGGAGATAGATAGATAGATAGATAGATAGATAGATAGATAGATAGGAGATAGATAGATAGATAGATAGATAGATAGATAGATAGATAGGAGATAGATAGATAGATAGATAGATAGATAGGAGATAGATAGGAGATAGATAGATAGATAGGAGATAGATAGATAGATAGATAGATAGATAGATAGATAGATAGATAGATAGATAGGAGATAGATAGGAGATAGATAGGAGATAGATAGATAGGAGATAGATAGATAGATAGATAGATAGATAGATAGATAGATAGATAGATAGGAGATAGATAGATAGATAGATAGGAGATAGATAGATAGATAGATACATAGATAGATAGATAGATAGATAGATAGATAGATAGGAGATAGATAGATAGATAGATAGATAGATAGATAGATAGGAGATAGATAGATAGATAGATAGATAGATAATAGATAGATAGATAGATAGATAGGAGATAGATAGATAGATAGATAGGAGATAGATAGATAGATAGATAGATAGGAGATAGATAGGAGATAGATAGATAGATAGATAGATAGATAGATAGATAGATAGATAGATAGGAGATAGATAGATAGATAGATAGATAGGAGATAGATAGATAGATAGATAGATAGATAGGAGATAGATAGGAGATAGATAGATAGATAGATAGGAGATAGATAGATAGATAGATAGATAGGAGATAGATAGGAGATAGATAGGAGATAGATAGATAGGAGATAGATAGATAGATAGATAGATAGATAGATAGATAGATAGGAGATAGATAGATAGATAGGAGATAGATAGATAGATAGATAGATACATAGATAGATAGATAGATAGATAGATAGATAGATAGGAGATAGATAGATAGATAGATAGATAGGAGATAGATAGATAGATAGGAGATAGATAGATAGATAGATAGATAGATAGATAGATAGGAGATAGATAGGAGATAGATAGGAGATAGATAGATAGATAGATAGATAGATAGATAATAGATAGATAGATAGATAGATAGATAGATAGGAGATAGATAGATAGATAGGAGATAGATAGATAGATAGATAGATAGGAGATAGATAGGAGATAGATAGGAGATAGATAGATAGGAGATAGATAGGAGATAGATAGGAGATAGATAGGAGATAGATAGATAGGAGATAGATAGGAGATAGATAGATAGATATAGAGATAGATAGATAATAGATAGATAGATAGATAGGAGATAGATAGATAGATATAGAGATAGATAGATAATAGATAGATAGATAGGAGATAGATAGATAGGAGATAGATAGATAGATAGATAGATAGATAGATAGATAGATAGATAGGAGATAGATAGATAGGAGATAGATAGATAGATAGATAGATAGATAGATAGATAGGAGATAGATAGATAGATAGATAGATAGATAGGAGATAGATAGATAGGAGATAGATAGATAGATAGATAGATAGGTAGATAGATAGATAGATAGATAGATAGATAGATAGATAGATAGGAGATAGATAGATAGATAGATAGATAGATAGATAGATAGATAGGAGATAGATAGATAGGAGATAGATAGATAGATAGATAGGTAGATAGGTAGATAGATAGATAGGAGATAGATAGATAGATAGATAGATAGATAGATAGATAGATAGATAGATAGGAGATAGATAGATAGATAGATAGATAGATAGATAGGAGATAGATAGATAGATAGATAGATAGATAGATAGGAGATAGATAGATAGATAGATAGATAGATAGATAGGAGATAGATAGATAGATAGATAGGAGATAGATAGATAGATAGGAGATAGATAGATAGGAGATAGATAGATAGATAGATAGATAGATAGATAGATGGATAGATAGGAGATAGATAGATAGATAGGAGATAGATAGATAGGAGATAGATAGATAGATAGGAGATAGATAGGAGATAGATAGGAGATAGATAGATAGATAGATAGATAGATAGATAGATAGATAGATAGATAGATAGATAGATAGGAGATAGGGTTATACGGTATATATATATATAGGTCTATGGGTCCCGGTATTCGGTGTACATACATATCTATAGGTCACTATCTGTATATATGCCGCCTGTGTCCTCCTCACCCTCTCCGGTGCCGCCTCCATCTCCCGGTCTCCCCCGGTGTCGCTATCCGTCACAGCGCTGGGTGATGATGATGGAGATGTCCCTGCACACCCCGGTAATGATGTCACGTATTCCCCGCCTCACCTGTGTGGATGAGGTCAGTGCAGGCTCCCGGGGCGGCGCGGGGACATGGTGACCTGTGAGGTACCGGGCCCGGGGGGAGGAGGCTGCGCGGCGCGGGGCTCGGGAGGCGGCCGCTGATTGGCTGCTCCGCCGCTGCTGTTGCTTTGCTGAGAGAAGGAGCTGGGAGGGGGGTACAGAGGGGGTGCGGGAGGGGCACCGGGGCTGGCGCTCTGCCTATCATCAGTATGGGAGGGGGGTACAGAGGGGGTGCGGGAGGGGCACCGGGGCTGGCGCTCTGCCTGCCATCACTGTACGGAGGGGGAGGGGGGGGGGGACAGGGGGCACTGGGGCCGGATGTACATTACATCTCTCTCAGCCAGCTGTGTATATAGTCATTGGGGGCCACCATAGCTAACAGGGCCCTTTCAGCTGCTGCCAGACACCAGCACCCCCATATCCTCCAGTGCCCCCATCTAATTGCCATGACTTCTGGCCCCTAATCAGACCGACCTGGAATGGGCCCCCACCCTACTGGGGCCCTATAGACTCCCCCCCCCCTCCATGGATCTACCTGGGCCTTATAGCCCCACATCAGCCGCCTGTATTGTATATTCGCCAGTATTCGGCATGTTACAGCGTTGGGCAGTTTTCAGGCCTTTGTCTATATCAGGACTCCTGACACCAACCCATGTGTCCATGCCGGGGGTCCTGGACTCCTGACACCAACCCATGTGTCCATGCCGGGGGTCCTGGACTCCCTGACACCAACCCATGTGTCCATGCCGGGGGTCCTGGACTCCTGACACCAACCCATGTATCCATGCCGGGGGTCCTGGACTCCCTGACACCAACCCATGTATCCATGCCGGGGGTCCTGGACTCCTGACACCAACCCATGTATCCATGCCGGGGGTCCTGGACTCCTGACACCAACCCATGTGTCCATGCCGGGGGTCCTGGACTCCTGAGACCAACCCATGTGTCCATGCCGGGGGTCCTGGACTCCTGAGACCAACCCATGTATCCATGCCGGGGGTCCTGGACTCCTGACACCAACCCATGTATCCATGCCGGGGGTCCTGGACTCCTGACACCAACCCATGTATCCATGCCGGGGGTCCTGGACTCCTGACACCAACCCATGTGTCCATGCCGGGGGTCCTGGACTCCTGACACCAACCCATGTATCCATGCCGGGGGTCCTGGACTCCTGACACCAACCCATGTGTCCATGCCGGGGGTCCTGGACTCCTGAGACCAACCCATGTATCCATGCCGGGGGTCCTGGACTCCTGACACCAACCCATGTATCCATGCCGGGGGTCCTGGACTCCTGACACCAACCCATGTATCCATGCCGGGGGTCCTGGACTCCTGACACCAACCCATGTGTCCATGCCGGGGGTCCTGGACTCCCTGACACCAACCCATGTATCCATGCCGGGGGTCCTGGACTCCTGACACCAACCCATGTATCCATGCCGGGGGTCCTGGACTCCTGACACCAACCCATGTATCCATGCCGGGGGTCCTGGACTCCTGACACCAACCCATGTGTCCACGCCGGGGGTCCTGGACTCCCTGACACCAACCCATGTGTCCATGCCGGGGGTCCTGGACTCCTGACACCAACCCATGTGTCCATGTCGGGGGTCCTGGACTCCTGACACCAACCCATGTATCCATGCCGGGGGTCCTGGACTCCTGACACCAACCCATGTATCCATGCCGGGGGTCCTGGACTCCTGACACCAACCCATGTATCCATGCCGGGGGTCCTGGACTCCTGACACCAACCCATGTATCCATGCCCGGGGTCCTGGACTCCTGACACCAACCCATGTATCCATGCCAGGGGTCCTGGACTCCTGACACCAACCCATGTATCCATGCCGGGGGTCCTGGACTCCTGACACCAACCCATGTAACCATGCCGGGGGTCCTGGACTCCTGACACCAACCCATGTGTCCATGCCGGGGGTCCTGGACTCCTGACACCAACCCATGTGTCCATGTCGGGGGTCCTGGACTCCTGACACCAACCCATGTGTCCATGTCGGGGGTCCTGGACTCCTGACACCAACCCATGTGTCCATGTCGGGGGTCCTGGACTCCTGACACCATCAGGGGAGTCTATAAGGACACTATGAGGAGACTATGAGGACAGTATGAGGAGACTATGAGGACACTATGAGGAGTCTATAAGGACACTATGAGGACAGTATGAGGACACTGTGAGGAGTCTATGAGGACACTGAGGAGACTATGAGGACTGTCAGGAGTCTATAAGGACAGTATGAGGAGACTATAAGGACAGTATGAGGAGACTATGAGGACTGTATGAGGACACTATGAGGAGACTATGAGGAGACTATGAGTACTGTATGAGGACACTATGAGGACACTATGAGGAGACTATAAGGACACTGAGGACAGTATGTGCAGTACAGGGCGGCTCTTATTCTGTATACCTCCATTATAATAACTCTCTGTGTTCGGCAGGTCTCCCCCCCCCCCACTATATAATCAGCAGGACATTCTGTATATCCTCATATAGAGGTGGTGGGGAGCAGGCCGGGGGTCCACCATGTACTCAGATATATACGGAGCACGGACACGCAGGGGATTACTAGGGATTCACACTGTGGAAGTTTACTAGTAAGTTGGTCACTGCCATAATAATAAGCTGTGGGTCCTGTATACACCGCCATATGGTGCTTATATTATATATATATATTACCCCCATATGCTGCTTATATTATATATATATATTACTGCCATATGCTGCTTATATTATATATATATATTACTGCCATATGGTGCTTATATTATATTACCGCCATATGGTGCTTATATTATATATATATTACCCCCATATGCTGCTTATATTATATTACCGCCATATGGTGCTTATATTATATAAATTACCCCCATATGCTGCTTATATTATATATATATTACCCCCATATGCTGCTTATATTATATATATATATATATTACCCCCATATGCTGCTTATATTATATATATATTACCCCCATATGCTGCTTATATTATATTGCCGCCATATGGTGCTTATATTATATATATTACCCCCATATGCTGCCTATATTATATATATATATTTCTGCCATATGCTGCTTATATTATATTACCGCCATATGCTGCTTATATTATATATATATATATATATATTACTGCCATAAGCTGCTTATATTATATTACCCCCATATGCTGCTTATATTATATATATTACTGCCATATGCTGCTTATATTATATTACCGCCATATGGTGCTTATATTATATAAATTACCCCCATATGATGCTTATATTATATATATATATTACCCCCATATGCTGCTTATATTATATATATATTACCCCCATATGCTGCTTATATTATATTGCCGCCATATGGTGCTTATATTATATATATTTCCGCCATATGGTGCTTATATTATATATATTACCCCCATATGGTGCTTATATTATATATATTACCCCCATATGGTGCTTATATATATTACCGCCATATGTTGCTTATATTATATATATTACCGCCATATGGTGCTTTTATTATATATATATTACCCCCATATGCTGCTTATATTATATTGCCGCCATATGGTGCTTATATTATATATATTACCGCCATATGGTGCTTATATTATATATATTACCACCATATGCTGCTTATATTATATATATTACCCCCATATGCTGCTTATATTATATTGCCGCCATATGGTGCTTATATTATATATATTTTCGCCATATGGTGCTTATATTATATATATTACCCCCATATGCTGCCTATATTATATATATATATATATATTTCTGCCATATGCTGCTTATATTATATTACTGCCATATGCTGCTTATATTATATATATATATATTACTGCCATATGCTGCTTATATTATATTACCCCCATATGCTGCTTATATTATATATATATTACTGCCATATGCTGCTTATATTATATTACCGCCATATGGTGCTTATATTATATATATTACCCCCATATGCTGCTTATATTATATTGCCGCCATATGGTGCTTATATTGTATATATTTCCGCCATATGGTGCTTATATTATATATATTACCCCCATATGGTGCTTATATTATATATTACCCCCATATGGTGCTTATATATATTACCGCCATATGTTGCTTATATTATATATATTACCGCCATATGGTGCTTATATTATATATATATATTACCCCCATATGGTGCTTATATTATATATATTACCGCCATATGGTGCTTATATTATATATATTACCGCCATATGGTGCTTATATTATATATATATTACCCCCATATGGTGCTTATATTATATATATTACCGCCATATGGTGCTTATATTATATATATTACCGCCATATGGTGCTTATATTATATATATTACCCCCATATGGTGCTTATATTATACATATATTACCGCCATATGTTGCTTATATTATATATATTACCGTCATATGGTGCTTATATTATATATATTACCCCCATATGGTGCTTATATTATATATATTACCGCCATATGTTGCTTATATTATATATATTACCGCCATATGGTGCTTATATTATATATATTACTGTCATATGGTGCTTATATTATATATATTACCGCCATATGGTGCTTATATTATACATATATTACCGCCATATGTTGCTTATATTATATATATTACCCCCATATGGTGCTTATATTATATATATTACCGTCATATGGTGCTTATATTATATATATTACCCCCATATGGTGCTTATTTTATATATATTACCGCCATATGTTGCTTATATTATATATATTACCGCCATATGGTGCTTATAATATATATATTACCGTCATATGGTGCTTATATTATATATATTACCCCCATATGGTGCTTATATTATATATATTACCGCCATATGTTACTTATCTTATATATATTACCGCCATATGGTGCTTTTATACAGCTGGATTGATATAGATTTCTTATACTCCTATATGTGCACAGTGTATAGAGCTGTATATAGAGTCATACACATGAGCCTGTACAGAGAACATATATCCTTACAGATGCCAATTAAGGGTGGGTTCACACTGTGTTTTTGCAATCCGTTTAACGGATCCGTTTTTTTTTTAACGGTCAAAAAAGTAGTGTCAACAGTACTTTATTGTGCGTAAAAAAAACCATCCGTTTTGATCCGTTTTTTTTTTTTATAATGGAAGTCAATGGAAAAACGGATCAAAAAGGATGCACACAAATGCATCTGTTTTTTGCAATCCGTTTTTTGCAAAAAACGGATCAGTTAAACGGATGCTGAAAACGCAGTGTGAACCTAGCTTTAACCAGTATTGAGCGGTGTTCCCCCACAGCCCTGATGGGTAATGAATAGCGGCTGGCGGACCCTGCAGAGCGCTGGAGACGGGTCGGCGGTGTCGTGTCCTCATCATGGAGCTTTTCCGTGTCACCTTTGTGCAGGTAATATTCTCCTCGGTCAGTGAGAATTGTTCCTGATTTATAGACGTCGGGTTTATGGGTTTAGTGATGTGAACCGGGCCAGAGATCACACAGTAAGGATAACCACAGGGCTAGGCTGGTGTGTTATATATCATGTAGCCTCCACCGGGGTGGACGCACACAGCAGGGGGGTGCAGGTACACACAGCCGGGGGGGGGGGGGGGGCAAACAGCAGGGGGCAAGTACACAGCAGGGAGGGGTGGGGGGGCAAACAGCAGAGGGCGGGCACACACAGCAGGGGGTGGGTACACAGCAGGGGGGCGAGTACACACAGCAGGGGGGAGGGCACACACAGCAGGGGGGCAGGTACACAGCAGGGGGGGCTGGTACACACAGCAGGGGGCGGGCACACACAGCAGGGGGCGGGAACACACAGCAGGGGGGCGGGTACACACAGCCGGGGGGCAGGTACACACAGCACGGAGGCGGCACTCACAGGAGGGGGCAAGTACACAGCAGGGGGTGGCTACACACAGCCGGGGGGAGGGCACACACAGCAGGGGGAGCGGGTACACACAGCCAGGGGCGGGGCAAACAGCAGGGGGCAAGTACACAGCAGGGAGGGGTGGGGGGGGGGCAAACAGCAGAGGGTGGGCACACACAGCAGGGGGGGCGGGTACACATAGCAGGGGGGAGGGCACACACAGCAGGGGGAGCGGGTACACACAGCCAGGGGGGGCAAACAGCAGGGGGCAAGTACACAGCAGGGGGTGGCTACACACAGCCGGGGGGAGGGCACACACAGCAGGGGAGCAGGTACACACAGCAGGGGGGAGGGCACACAGCAGGGGGCGGGTACACACAGCAGGGGGGGCGGGTACACAGCAGGGGGGTGGGCACACACAGCACGGGGGCGGCACACACAGCAGGGGGCGGGTACACACAGCAGGGGGCGGGTACACACAGCAGGGGGGAGGGCACACACAGCAGGGGGGGCGGGTACACAGCAGGGGGGTGGGCACACACAGCACGGGTACACACAGCAGGGGGCGGGTACACACAGCAGGGGGCGGGTACACAGCAGGGGCGGGCACACACAGCAGGGGGGGTCGGGTACAAACAGCAGGGGGCAGGCACACAGCAGGGGGCGAGCACACACAGAAGTGGACGGTCACACAGCAGGGGGGGCTGGTACACACAGGCGGGGGTGGGTACACACAGCAGGGGGCTGGTACACACAGCAGGGGGGGCGGGTACACACAGCAGGGGGAGGGTACACACAGCAGGGGCGGTCACATGGGGGGCACACACAGCAGGGGCGGTCACATAGGGGGGGCACACACAGCAGGGGCGGTCACATAGGGGGGGCACACACAGCAGGGGGGGCGGGTACACACAGCAGGCGGTGGTCGCACAGCAGGGGGCAGGCACACACAGCAGGGGGCAGGCACACGCAACAGGGGCGGTCACATAGCAGGGGGCACACACATCAGGGGGGGGGGGGGCGGGGGCACACAGCAGGGGGCGCTATAACTATACAGATCACTAGAGGGCAATGAGAGCACCCACCAGGGGTTGTCAGCCATGATATCTGTTATCCCAGCCCCTGATATACAGCGGAGAGTCATCACTAGATCCCTGTACAGCTGCGCAGCCCTGCAGTTCCTGACATGGCCATTGGTGGCAGCACAGGCGCTGTGTCACCACTTACTGTTAAAAATGTGAGAACAAAACTATGTTTTCTTCAATAAAGTTCTATATATAAAATGTAAAAGAATAAAAATTTGTATTAACCGCAACACTTTTTATTGTGGAGAGTAAGAACATCTATAGAGGAGGAATATAGAGAGGAATCAACCTGGATATCTATACTGACCGTCAGCCCCGTATACTGCCCCATCAGCCCCGTATACAGACCCATCAGCCCCATATACTGAACCATCAGCCCCGTATACTGCCCCATCAGCCCCGTATACTGCCCCATCAGCCCCGTATACTGCCCCATCAGCCCCGTATACTGCCCCATCAGCCCCGTATACAGACCCATCAGCCCCGTATACTGCCCCATCAGCCCTATATACTGCCCCATCAGCCCCGTATACTGCCCCATCAGCCCCGTATACAGACCCATCAGCCCCGTATACTGCCCCATCAGCCCCGTATACAGACCCATCAGCCCCATATACTGCCCCATCAGCCCCGTATACTGCCCCATCAGCCCCGTATACAGACCCATCAGCCCCGTATATTGCCCCATCAGCCCCGTATACAGACCCATCAGCCCCGTATACTGCCCCATCAGCCCCGTATACTGCCCCATCAGCCCCGTATACAGACCCATCAGCCCCGTATACAGACCCATCAGTCCCGTATACTGCCCCATCAGCCCCGTATACAGACCCATCAGCCCCGTATACAGACCCATCAGCCCGGTATACAGACCCATCAGCCCTGTATACTGCCCCATCAGTCCCGTATACAGACCCATCAGCCCCGTATACAGACCCATCAGCCCTGTATACTGCCCCATCAGCCCCGTATACAGACCCATCAGCCCCATATACTGAACCATCAGCCCCGTATACTGCCCCATCAGCCCCGTATACTGCCCCATCAGCCCCGTATACTGCCCCATCAGCCCCGTATACAGACCCATCAGTCCCGTATACTGCCCCATCAGCCCCGTATACAGACCCATCAGCCCTGTATACTGCCCCATCAGCCCCGTATACTGCCCCATCAGCCCTGTATACTGCCCCATCAGCCCCGTATACAGACCCATCAGCCCTGTATACAGACCCATCAGCCCCGTATACAGACCCATCAGCACTGTATACAGACCCATCAGCCCTATATACTGCCCCATCAGCCCTGTATACAGACCCATCAGCCCTGTATACAGACCCATCAGCCCCATATACTCCCCCATCAGCCCTGTATACAGACCCATCAGCCCGGTATACAGACCCATCAGCCCTATATACTGCCCCATCAGCCCTGTATACTGCCCCATCAGCCCCATATACTGCCCCATCAGCCCCGTATACAGACCCATCAGCCCCGTATACAGACCCATCAGTCCTGTACACTGCCCCATCAACCCCGTATACTGCCCCATCAGTCTTGTATACAGGGCTTATCGGGCATTATACAGGGCTGATGGGGCAGTATACGGGGTTGATGGGGCAGTATACAGGGCTGATGGGTCTGTATAAGGGGCTGATGGGGCAGTATACAGGGCTGATGGGGCAGTATACAGGGCTTATGGGTCTGTATACGGGGCTGATGGGTCTGTATATAGGGCTGATGGGGCAGTATACAGGGTTTATGGGGCAGTATACGGGGCTGATGGGGCAGTATACGGGGCTGATGGGGCAGTATATGGGACTGATGGGTCTGTATATGGGGCTGATGGGGCAATATAGAGGGCTGATAGCAGCGGTCACTCGTGTACTGCCCCTCCGAGCTGGCGGAGATACCCGATCACTCTCAGACCCGCTGGATCCTACACTCATCCCTTATTCCTTATGGTAATTGTGGGACCACCCCTCCGCTCTGAGTGACAGCTCTAGTGGTCTCCTGATTGGATGCTGAAGCTGTCACCAGTACAGTTATGAAAGCTCCGCCTCCTTGGCACTTGTGATAGCGATGCTTGGGACACTTCAAGGATTCTTCTTTCCATCCTGACCATTACCTGGGGCCTTACTTCGTCTTCTCTCCTCTTCTCATCCGCTATATGGAGCCTTAGTTCCATCTTCCCTCCTCTTCTCATCCGCTATATGGAGCCTTAGTTCCATCTTCCCTCCTCTTCTCATCCACTATATGGAGCCTTAGTTCCATCTTCCCTCCTCTTCTCATCCACTATATGGAGCCTTAGTTCGGATCTCATTGATTTATATGGGGAATCCTTTCCGTGCATCCGTTCCTAGTAATGACACGTCCTATTTTTTAACGGAACGGATCACGGATCCGTGAAATCACGGAACATCTGAATAGCCCCATAGAAAGCAATGGGCTGTAAAATTGTCCATGAGCACGGATCCGTGAGCACGGACAACTTCCCGGGACGTGTGAATGCAGCCTTAGTTCCATCCTCCCTCCTCTTCTCATCCGCTATATGGAGCCTTAGTTCCGTCCTCCCTCCTCTTCTCATCCGCTATATGGAGCCTTAGTTCCGTCCTCCCTCCTCTTCTCATCCGCTATATGGAGCCTTAGTTCCATCCTCCCTCCTCTTCTCATCCGCTATATGGAGCCTTAGTTCCGTCCTCCCTCCTCTTCTCATCCGTTATATGGAGCCTTAGTTCCATCTTCCATCCTCTTCTCATCCTCTATATGGAGCCTTAGTTCCGTCCTCCCTCCTCTTCTCATCCGCTATATGGGGCCTTAGTTCTATCCTCCCTCCTCTTCTCATCCGCTATATGGAGCCTTAGTTCCATCCTCCCTCCTCTTCTCATCCGCTATATGGGGCCTTAGTTCTATCCTCCCTCCTCTTCTCATCCGCTATATGGGGCCTTAGTTCTATCCTCCCTCCTCTTCTCATCCGCTATATGGAGCCTTAGTTCTATCCTCCCTCCTCTTCTCATCCGCTATATGAAGCCTTAGTTCTATCCTCCCTCCTCTTCTCATCCGCTATATGGAGCCTTAGTTCCGTCCTCCCTCCTCTTTTCATCCTCTATATGGAGCCTTAGTTCCATCTTCCCTCCTCTTCTCATCCGCTATATGGAGCCTTAGTTCCATCTTCCATCCTCTTCTCATCCTCTATATGGAGCCTTAGTTCTGTCCTCCCTCCTCTTCTTATCCGCTATATGGAGCCTTAGTTCCGTCCTCCCTCCTCTTCTCATCCGCTATATGGGGCCTTAGTTCTATCCTCCCTCCTCTTCTCATCCGCTATATGGAGCCTTAGTTCCATCCTCCCTCCTCTTCTCATCCGCTATATGGAGCCTTAGTTCCATCCTCCCTCCTCTTCTCATCCGCTATATGGGGCCTTAGTTCAATCTTCTCTCCTCTTCTCATCCGCTATATGGAGCCTTAGTTCTATCCTCCCTCCTCTTCTCATCCGCTATATGGAGCCTTAGTTCCGTCCTCCCTCCTCTTCTCATCAGCTATATGGAGCCTTAGTTCCATCCTCCCTCCTCTTCTCATCCGCTATATGGAGCCTTAGTTCTATCCTCCCTCCTCTTCTCATCCGCTATATGGAGCCTTAGTTTCGTCCTCCCTCCTCTTCTCATCCTCTATATGGAGCCTTAGTTCCATCTTCCATCCTCTTCTCATCCGCTATATGGGGCCTTAGTTCCGTCCTTCCTCTTCTTCTCATCCGCTATATGGAGGCTTAGTTCCGTCCTCCCTCCTCTTCTCATCCGCTATATGGAGCCTTAGTTCCGTCCTCCCTCCTCCTCTTCTCATCCTCTATATGGAGCCTTAGTTCCATCTTCCATCCTCTTCTCATCCGCTATATGGAGCCTTAGTTCCGTCCTCCCTCCTCTTCTCATCCGCTATATGGAGCCTTAGTTCTATCCTCCCTCCTCTTCTCATCCGCTATATGGAGCCTTAGTTCTATCCTCCCTCCTCTTCTCATCCGCTATATGGAGCCTTAGTTCCGTCCTCCCTCCTCTTTTCATCCTCTATATGGAGCCTTAGTTCCATCTTCCCTCCTCTTCTCATCCGCTATATGGAGCCTTAGTTCCATCTTCCATCCTCTTCTCATCCTCTATATGGAGCCTTAGTTCTGTCCTCCCTCCTCTTCTCATCCGCTATATGGGGCCTTAGTTCCGTCCTCCCTCCTCTTCTTATCCGCTATATGGAGCCTTAGTTCCATCCTCCCTCCTCTTCTCATCCGCTATATGGGGCCTTAGTTCTATCCTCCCTCCTCTTCTCATCCGCTATATGGAGCCTTAGTTCCATCCTCCCTCCTCTTCTCATCCGCTATATGGAGCCTTAGTTCCATCCTCCCTCCTCTTCTCATCCGCTATATGGGGCCTTAGTTCAATCTTCTCTCCTCTTCTCATCCGCTATATGGAGCCTTAGTTCTATCCTCCCTCCTCTTCTCATCCGCTATATGGAGCCTTAGTTCCGTCCTCCCTCCTCTTCTCATCAGCTATATGGAGCCTTAGTTCCGTCCTCCCTCCTCTTCTCATCCTCTATATGGAGCCTTAGTTCCATCTTCCATCCTCTTCTCATCCGCTATATGGGGCCTTAGTTCCGTCCTTCCTCTTCTTCTCATCCGCTATATGGAGGCTTAGTTCCGTCCTCCCTCCTCTTCTCATCCGCTATATGGAGCCTTAGTTCCGTCCTCCCTCCTCCTCTTCTCATCCTCTATATGGAGCCTTAGTTCCATCTTCCATCCTCTTCTCATCCGCTATATGGAGCCTTAGTTCCGTCCTCCCTCCTCTTCTCATCCGCTATATGGAGCCTTAGTTCTATCCTCCCTCCTCTTCTCATCCGCTATATGGAGCCTTAGTTCCTTCCTCCCTCCTCTTCTCATCCTCTATATGGAGCCTTAGTTCCATCCTCCCTCCTCTTCTCATCCGCTATATGGAGCCTTAGTTCCATCCTCCCTCCTCTTCTCATCCGCTATATGGAGCCTTTGTTCTATCCTCCCTCCTCTTCTCATCCTCTATATGGAGCCTTAGTTCCTTCCTCCCTCCTCTTCTCATCCGCTATATGGAGCCTTTGTTCTATCCTCCCTCCTCTTCTCATCCTCTATATGGAGCCTTAGTTCTATCCTCCCTCCTCTTCTCATCCGCTATATGGAGCCTTTGTTCTATCCTCCCTCCTCTTCTCATCCGCTATATGGAGCTGTCAGCAGTAAAGCCATGTACAAATTCGCTTACTAAGGGGGACATGTATCATCTGGTGTTTCGGGGTTTTTTGGCGGAAATTGACGATTTGCGCAATATTTTATTAGCAAATGGCCGATTTGCGAATAAAATATTCGCAAATCGGCACTTTCCGCCGGGTACGCCGGGGGCGGGGAGGGGGTGTGAAGGGGGCGGAACGGTGAGTCCGCGCGATTCACCATCCGTTCCGCAAAAAGATACGCCGAAAACCTACTCCAGTCCTCAGCTGGCTTAGGTTTTTGGCGGTGCGCACCAGAGCGCACTGGATTTATGTAGAGGCAGTCCGCCTCTACATAAATCCCCGTATCGCCGGAGATGCGGGGACATTTATAAGTCCGGCGTAAAAAACGTCAGACTTAATAAGTTTCCCCCTATGTGGTTTTTTTACACCACCTGGTTGGCACTGGCGCAGAGATCCCGTCGGTGCCGTCCATATTTCACTGTTCCCGTGATCGGCGCCAGTTCCTTCATGTGCACTTCGGCCAGCTCTATGTGGTGGAGGCGGGCCCAGTGCTCCCAGTGATCCAATATCTCTTTAATGACACGCCCCCCAAGGGGAGGGGTATCAGGGGGCTGGAGCGATGGGCCCGCCTCCACCTCATAGAGCAGGCCTAAGTGCACATGAAGAAATCGGCGCCGATCATGGGAACCGGGAAACATGGACGGCACCACCGGAATCTCTGTACCAACCAGGTAGTGAAAAAAAATAATAAATTCTGTAAGCGACTTGGTACACTGGCTATAACATGTATTGTGTAAGATGGGTCTGGGCTGTCTGTGAGGTTTATTTGGGCTCCCGGCCCCTGTGGTCACTGTGCACTCCCGTACTGAGACTTCACAAGGCGCAAGGACACATGGACCATCTATAGTGCTAAACCTCATCATTGTGATCAAGGATTTTATTGGCTGCCCAAGAGACCCGATCAGCCAATGAGTAGAGTTTTCTCACTTGTCAGCTGATCAGTGGCCATTTTCTACGCCCCTAGGAGCCACAGATTATCAGGATGTGTAATATGACCTATAGAGAGTCCAGGCCCTTTATAATGTCAGATAGGGTTGGAGTGGCCACCAGAGCTCCAGACAATCCTCCTGTGGGCCACCAAACCCAAACCCATATGGACAACTTACTGCTGGGACCAACAAAACATCTATAAGATCTTATTGATGATGAGTCCTATGTGTGTGATAATAACAGCTAAGATGGAGGGATTGTGGACGTGGTCTGTGTAGATAGAGGGTGGTCCTCAGAATCATCTCTGGGATAGATGGAGGGTGGTCCTCAGAATTATCTCTGGTGTAGATGGAGGGTGGTCCTCAGAATCATCTCTGGGATAGATGGAGGGTGGTCCTCAGAATTATCTCTGGTGTAGATGGAGGGTGGTCCTCACAATCATCTCTGGTATTGATGGAGAGTGGTCCTCAGAATTATCTCTGGTGTAGATGGAGGGTGGTCCTCAGAATTATCTCTGGTATAGATGGAGGGTGGTCCTCACAATTATCTCTGGTTTAGATGGAGGGTGGTCCTCACAATCATCTCTGGTGTAGATGGAGGGTGGTCCTCACAATTATCTCTGGTGTAGATGGAGGGTGGTCCTCACAATCATCTCTGGTGTAGATGGAGAGTGGTCCTCAGAATCATCTCTGGGATAGATGGAGGGTGGTCCTCAGAATTATCTCTGGTGTAGATGGAGGGTGGTCCTCACAATCATCTCTGGTATTGATGGAGAGTGGTCCTCAGAATTATCTCTGGTGTAGATGGAGGGTGGTCCTCACAATTATCTCTGGTATAGATGGAGGGTGGTCCTCACAATTATCTCTGGTTTAGATGGAGGGTGGTCCTCACAATCATCTCTGGTGTAGATGGAGGGTGGTCCTCACAATTATCTCTGGTGTAGATGGAGGGTGGTCCTCACAATCATCTCTGGTGTAGATGGAGAGTGGTCCTCAGAATTAGCTGTGGTATTGATGGAGAGTGGTCCTCAGAATAATCTCTGGTGTAGATGGAGGGTGGTCCTCACAATTATCTCTGGTATTGATGGAGAGTGGTCCTCACAATTATCTCTGGTGTAGATGGAGGGTGGTCCTCACAATTATCTCTGGTATAGATGGAGGGTGGTCCTCAGAATCCTCTCTGGTATAGATGGAGGGTGGTCCTCACAATTATCTCTGGTATTGATGGAGAGTGGTCCTCACAATTATCTCTGGTGTAGATGGAGGGTGGTCCTCACAATTATCTCTGGTATAGATGGAGGGTGGTCCTCAGAATCCTCTCTGGTATAGATGGAGGGTGGTCCTCAGAATCCTCTCTAGTATAGATGGAGGGTGGTCCTCACAATTATCTCTGGTATAGATGGAGGGTGGTCCTCAGAATCCTCTCTGGTATAGATGGAGGGTGGTCCTCACAATTATCTCTGGTATAGATGGAGGGTGGTCCTCAGAATCCTCTCTGGTATAGATGGAGGGTGGTCCTCAGAATCCTCTCTGGTATAGATGGAGGGTGGTCCTCAGAATCCTCTCTGGTATAGATGGAGGGAGGTCCTCACAATTATCTCTGGTATAGATGGAGGGTGGTCCTCAGAATCCTCTCTGGTATAGATGGAGGGTGGTCCTCAGAATCCTCTCTGGTATAGATGGAGGGTGGTCCTCACAATTATCTCTGGTATAGATGGAGGGTGGTCCTCAGAATCCTCTCTGGTATAGATGGAGGGTGGTCCTCAGAATCCTCTCTGGTATAGATGGAGGGTGGTCCTCAGAATCCTCTCTGGTATAGATGGAGGGAGGTCCTCACAATTATCTCTGGTATAGATGGAGGGTGGTCCTCAGAATCCTTTCTGGTATAGATGGAGGGTGGTCCTCAGAATCCTCTCTGGTATAGATGGAGGGTGGTCCTCAGAATCCTCTCTGGTATAGATGGAGGGTGGTCCTCAGAATCCTCTCTGGTATAGATGGAGGGTGGTCCTCACAATTATCTCTGGTATAGATGGAGGGTGGTCCTCAGAATCCTCTCTGGTATAGATGGAGGGTGGTCCTTAGAATCCTCTCTGGTATAGATGGAGGGTGGTCCTCACAATTATCTCTGGTATAGATGGAGGGTGGTCCTCAGAATCCTCTCTGGTATAGATGGAGGGTGGTCCTCACAATTATCTCTGGTATAGATGGAGGGTGGTCCTCAGAATCCTCTCTGGTGGGCCCAGTCCAATGCTACCTGGAAGGTTTTCTGTTATATATAAGACAATGAGACGACATTTTTACAAATATTTTATTGGTTATAAATACTACAGGTGGGTGAGGACCCTCTTGGCGCCGGTTCCTTTGCTGGACTCCCATCCGCTCCGGATCTTCTGGACTCTTCTATTGAAGCAGGGTAACAGTAATGCAGCTTTACAGAGAAGGACTGCCAAGGGAAGGAGGACCACCAGCATAAAGGTGGGGGGAGTGTACCAAAGAAACTGCTTCCTGTCCACCCATTTATTCCAGGCAAAGACCAGGGCGTGCACCGTGCAGAGGAATAGCGCTACGTGGCCCAGCTGACTCTGTGGGGACAAAACACCAGAGAGTTACTACAAATATACATATACTGTTCATATTCAGTTCAGGTTGAGTTTCTCCGTGTGGCCGCCTACCAGAGGTTCCTTGCCTGTAGGTCAGTGCTCCCTAACCTGTGGCTCTCTGGCTGTGCACAGGAATGCATGCCTCCCCCTCCTCCACCCTCCCTGCCCTCCTTGATTCATATACAGGGCTTGGCTTCCAGCACCGAGAGAGAGAGACGGGGGAGAGAAAAGACCTGCATACTGAGACTAACCAACACCCCCTTGACACTTAAACATGATATATCTGTGACGGTATTATCTGGGCACTGTATGGTGGTATTATTTGGGCACTGTATGGTGGTATTATTTGGGCACTGTATGGTGGTATTATTTGGGCACTGTATGGTGGTATTGTTGGGCACTGTATGGGGGTATTATTTGGGCACTGTATGGTGGTATTATTTGGCACTGTATGATGGTATTATTTGGGCACTGTATGGTGGTATTATTTGGGCACTGTATGGTGGTATTATTTGGGCACTGTATGGGGGTATTGTTGGGCACTGTATGGGGGTATTATTTGGGCACTGTATGGGGGTATTATTTGGCACTGTATGATGGTATTATTTGGGCACTGTATGGTGGTATTATTTGGTCATTGTATGGTGGTATTATTTGGGCACTGTATGGGGGTATTATTTGGGCACTGTATGATGGTATTATTTGGGCACTGTATGGTGGTATTATTTGGGCACTATATGGGGGTATTATTTGGTCATTGTATGGTGGTATTATTTGGGCACTGTATGGGGGTATTATTTGGGCACTGTATGGGGGTATTATTTGGGCACTGTATGATGGTATTATTTGGGCACTATATGGGGGTATTATTTGGGCACTATATGGGGGTATTATTTGGGCACTGTATGGTGGTATTATTTGGGCACTGTATGGGGGTATTATTTGGGCACTGTATGATGGTATTATTTGGGCACTGTATGGTGGTATTATTTGGGCACTGTATGGGGGTATTATTTGGGCACTGTATGGGGGTATTATTTGGTCATTGTATGGTGGTATTATTTGGACACTGTATGGGGGTATTATTTGGGCACTGTATGGGGGTATTATTTGGGCACTGTATGGGGGTATTATTTGGCACTGTATGATGGTATTATTTGGCACTGTATGATGGTATTATTTGGGCACTGTATGGGGGTATTATTTGGGCACTGTATGGTGGTATTATTTGGGCACTGTATGGTGGTATTGTTGGGCACTGTATGGGGGTATTATTTGGGCACTGTATGGTGGTATTATTTGGCACTGTATGATGGTATTATTTGGGCACTATATGGGGGTATTATTTGGACACTGTATGGGGGTATTATTTGGGCACTGTATGGTGGTATTATTTGGGCACTGTATGGTGGTATTATTTGGGCACTGTATGGGGGTATTATTTGGGCACTGTATGGGGGTATTATTTGGCACTGTATGATGGTATTATTTGGGCACTATATGGGGGTATTATTTGGACACTGTATGGTGGTATTATTTGGGCACTGTATGGTGGTATTATTTGGGCACTGTATGGGGGTATTATTTGGGCACTGTATGGGGGTATTATTTGGGCACTGTATGGGGGTATTATTTGGGCACTGTATGGTGGTATTATTTGGGCACTGTATGGGGGTATTATTTGGGCACTGTATGGTGGTATTATTTGGGCACTGTATGGGGGTATTATTTGGGCACTGTATGGGGGTATTATTTGGGCACTGTATGGTGGTATTATTTATATCATTTATAACTTTGTGCTTTGCAGTGTGTGTTATATCCTGCACTAGTGAAGTCTTATATATTACACATATTCCGAATATATCGGTGCTGTATGTTGCTGGTCACATCGTCCTCCTGTCTTTGTGATTGTTCCTGGATCAGTGATGCGCTCTGTACAGTCGGCGCGCGTGGGGGGGGGGGGGGGGGGGGATTATATCTCCTCTCACTTTGATGTTAATAACTGTAATTTATAGGGATCCGAGGCCGTAAAGTCTCTGCAGACGTCTGAGATCGGGAAACATCAAGGAGCGGCTCTCATCAATGTCACAACTATATAAGAGGAAGAGTTTCCACGCTTTACTTCTGCCACGCCTGATGCAGGAACCGGGAATCAGCAATCTCGGCTTTATATCCTGTAGATTCTACGTTCTCTTCCTCCTCAGACTCAAAAAGACTGAAGGAAAAAGGTCACAAAAACTGCAGCGATATAGGCCGGGTGCAGGATTATAGGCCGGGTGCAGGATTATAGGCCGGGTGCAGCGATTATAGGCCGGGTGCAGCGATTATAGGCCGGGTGCAGCGATTATAGGCCGGGTGCAGGATTATAGGCCGGGTGCAGCGATTATAGGCCGGGTGCAGCGATTATAGGCCGGGTGCAGCGATTATAGGCCGGGGGAAGGATTATAGGCCGGGTGCAGGATTATAGGCCGGGTGCAGCGATTATAGGCCGGGTGCAGGATTATAGGCCGGGTGCAGCGATTATAGGCCGGGTGCAGCGATTATAGGCCGGGTGCAGCGATTATAGGCCGGGGGAAGGATTATAGGCCGGGTGCAGGATTATAGGCCGGGTGCAGCGATTATAGGCCGGGTGCAGGATTATAGGCCGGGGGCAGGATTATAGGCCGGGTGCAGGATTATAGGCCGGGTGCAGCGATTATAGGCCGGGTGCAGCCATTATAGGCCGGGTGCAGCGATTATAGGCCGGGTGCAGGATTATAGGCCGGGTGCAGGATTATAGGCCGGGTGCAGCGATTATAGGCCGGGGGAAGGATTATAGGCCGGGTGGCAGGATTATAGGCCGGGTGCAGGATTATAGGCCGGGTGCAGGATTATAGGCCGGGGGCAGGATTATAGGCCGGGTGCAGGATTATAGGCCGGGTGCAGCCATTATAGGCCGGGTGCAGCGATTATAGGCCGGGTGCAGGATTATAGGCCGGGGGCAGGATTATAGGCCGGGTGCAGCGATTATAGGCCGGGTGCAGCGATTATAGGCCGGGGGCAGGATTATAGGCCGGGTGCAGGATTATAGGCCGGGTGCAGGATTATAGGCCGGGTGCAGCGATTATAGGCCGGGTGCAGCGATTATAGGCCGGGGGCAGGATTATAGGCCGGGGGCAGGATTATAGGCCGGGGGCAGGATTATAGGCCGGGGGCAGGATTATAGGCCGGGTGCAGGATTATAGGCCGGGTGCAGCGATTATAGGCCGGGTGCAGCGATTATAGGCCGGGTGCAGCGATTATAGGCCGGGTGCACGAGGAGTCTCAGCCGGAGGTCGGCCGGGGGAGTGCAGGGTGAAGTGTGTGCTCTCCGAACTTACACTATAAGTCTATGGGGCCGTCTCTACACAATGATTGTGCTTTACCAGCATAAAACTGGAAAACTCCCTTAAAGTGGTACTCCGGCAGAAGAAGAAACCTTTCAAATCTGACAAATCTGTCAGAAAATTATACAGATTTGCAAATTACTTTTATGTAAAAATCTCCAGTCCTCCAGTACTTATCAGCTGCTGTATGTCCTGCAGGAAGTGGTGTATTCTCTCCAGTCTGACACAGTACTCTCTGCTGCCACCTCTGTCCATGTCAGGAACTGTCCAGAACAGCAGCAAATCCCCATAGAAAACCTCTCCTGCTCTGGACAGTTCCTGACATGGACAGAGGTGGCTGCAGAGAGCACTGTGTCAGACTGGAGAGAATACACCACTTCCTGCAGGACATACAGCAGCTGATAAGTATGGGAAGACTGGAGGTTTTTATGTAGAAATAATTTACAGTTCTGTATACGTTTCTGACACCAGCTGATTTGAAAGTCTTTTTTTTGCTGGAGTTCCCCTTTATCACAGTTGCTCTATAAGTTTATTGATGACGTCTAATATCACAATTTCTAGTTTATTTTTGCAGCGTCTATATTATTATTATTATTATTATTATTATTATTATTATTACTACGTCCTGTGATACGGTGTAGCCGTCTTTCCTCCCCGGCTCTCTGTGCAGATTTTATTGCCCTTTTATTACACTCTCGGCTGAGTCACTGGATTACGGACTCGCCCAGCGGCCGTCACATGGGATCTCAGCAGCTTTAGAACGTTTTGCCGCTGCCTGTATAGAAGCGTCCGTGACTCCTGTGACTCCTGTGAGATGGGGCCCCGACGGCTGACATCACTGCTCTGTAGATGGAGCGTCTACTGCTGTACACTCCACCCCAGAGTTATAGGCAGCACTGTGCTTGTGCAGCCCTGCAGTTCCTGACACAGACACAGGGGGCAGCAGAGGCCTGTGTCGTCCTTTCTTGCTGCCACTCGGCAGATAACTATGTGTAAATAATAAGATATAAATGTATTTTCTTGACGTTATACTACAAAGTGATGCAACTTTATTAAAGCAATGTGTTGGCAAAAAAATTGTCTCCGGAGTATCCCTTTAACTCTTTGTGTCTTTTGAGCTGGAGTTCTCATTTCATGATAGTCATTAGTGTATATAGTGCGCGCCCTGTATGTGCATACAGATTACCGGTAAATGATAAAATCCCTTGTACCTGGATGAAGTTGTATTCCCGCCATGACAGGCCGTCCCCGACAGCCGGGATGGAGGCCACGGCCAGTACTGATAATATGGCGAGTGCTATGATACCCAGACACACGTAAATCTCCATCCTCCACACATCCTCCTCAATCCAGCTGTCCTCTCTTTGTTGCTGAACCTGTAACAATAAGAATAATAACTGTAATATATGGTCCGGTGTAAGAACGCCCGCAGGATGTCCCCCATGTCTACCACGTGTGACCCCGGACACTGGGATTAAAGGGCAGGTAAAGGGATTGTTCACCAATTTTTTTTTTATTTGAAATCAACGGGTACCAGAGATTTGTAATTTACTTCTAATTATAAATCTCCAATCTTCCAGTACTTATCAGCTGCTGTATGTCCTGCAGGAAGTGGTGTATTCTCTCCAGTCTGACACAGTGCTCTCTGCTGCCGCCTCTGTCCATGTCAGGAACTGTCCAGAGCAGCAGCAAATCCCCATAGAAAACCTCTCCTGCTCTGGACAGTTCCTGACATGGACAGAGGTGGCAGCAGAGAGCACTGTGTCAGACTGGAGAAAATACACCACTTCCTGCAGGACATACAGCAGCTGATAAGTACTGGTGGACCTGGAGGTTTTTAACACCTTCAAGACCGAGCCCACTGATGCCCAGATATCCGGGTCAAATTAATGCAATGTCCTTCCGACCTTCTAAGAGTCATAGCGCTGTTATTTTTCCACCTACAGGGCTGGTTGGGGTAATTTTTTGCGCCCTCATCTCTAGTTTTTATTTATATCATATTGGTGTAACAGAAAAATCTTGATAGCTCTTTATTTCTTTCTTTTCTTTTTTTCTGATATATATTTTAAAAAAATCTGCAATCCTGGTGTTTTTCTTTTTTTGTCCGTTTTACGCCGTTCACCGTGTGGGGACAATAATGTTTTGCTTTAATAGATCGGACAATTCTGCACGCTACAAATCTATTTTTTTTATAAATATTTTTATTTTTATAATGGGAAAGGAGGTATTTTAAACTTATATCAGGAGGGGGGTTTATAAGGGTTTTTTGTAATAGTTTTAAAAACTTTTTTAATACTTTTTTTTTCACTTTAAAACATGCAATTATTAGATTGCATGTACCGATCTATGGGATGCCATAGCACAGCACAGATCAGTGTTATCGGCCATCTATGCTTAGAGCCTGCCTGACAGCAAACTCTATCCACAGATTGCTGATCCGACAGGATGGAGGTAAGAAACTGCCCCTCGGCACATGCGATGGGGACCCCCACAGGTGGGGGACAGATGGGGACTCAGTGACAGGTGATTGTTCTGTCACTGAGTACCTTAAAGGGGTAGTCCACCCAAAAAAAATTTCTTTCAAATCAACTGGTACCATAAAGTGCCAGAGATTTGTAATTCACTTCTATTAAAAAATCTCAAGTTTTCCAGTACTTATCAGCTGCTGTGTGTCCAGCAGGAAGTGGTGTTTTCTTTCCTGTCTAACACAGTGCTCTCTGTTGCCCCCTCTGTCCATGTCAGGAACTGTCCAAAACAGGAGCAAATCCTCATAGAAAACCTCTCCTGCTCTCCAGACTCGAAATAATACAACTTCCTGTTGGGCATACAGCAGCTGATAAGTACTGGAAGGCTTGAGATTTTTTAATAGAAGTAAATTACAAATCTCTGGCACTTCATGGCAGCAGTTGATTTGAAAGAAAAAAAATTTGGGTGAACTACCCCTTTAAATGCTACAATCACTATAGATCACAGCGTTTAAGGGGTTATTGGCAAGAATCGCAGCTGCCTGTCATTATGCTGGGCTCCCGGGACACTGATGTGTGCGGGATCGCTCTCACTGTAGCGGACCTGCACACATCTACACCCCCTGAAGTCAGGAACGTATATATACATTCCTACTGCATTCCTGAATGTATATATGCTGACGTGAAGGGGTTAAATAGAAGTAGATTACAAATCTATATAACTTTTTGACATCAATTGATCTGAAAGAAACAGATTTTTGCCGGAGTGCCCTTTTAAAAAAAATAAAGTGAGTGTATTGCAAACTGTTTGCGATCACCACCCCTGCTGATTTCTGTAGGCGCCCCCTTTGTACCTGCTGGTAGGCCCAGTTGAGCAGCTTGTATCGGTAGGAGCGTCTCATGGGGTAGGACAAGCTATAGAGCACGTGCATGGCCGCAAAGAAGAAGCCCAGAAGGCCAAACTGCTTCCGCCTCAGCATCCAGGTGTCCAACCAGTGCGGAAACCTCCGGTATTTTGTGCCGCGGTGAAGCTGGAGAATTGTGGCTAATATTCCCGGCAAATACGCCAAAGTCAGCAGAGTAATGGCGACGTCCGGCAGAACCTTGTTTATCACCAGTATTGGGATTCTATAGAACTCATTTCTGCTAAATACCAGGAAGGGGTGAAGAACTTCCCGGAGGAAGGCATAGGCGAAGAAGAGCAGCGACAGACACACGGACACCTTGGCGGGCAGCCGCCATCTGGGGAACAGCTCCATCTTCCTGTGGCCCATGCTGGCGGCCTCCCAGTCATAGGCCTCATAGTAATCTCTTCTTTCCAGGTTGTCGGGGTCACTGCTGTCATCGCTCAGGTTCTATATAGGACACAAAATACATGACATTTACATGAGACAAAGCAGAAAATTCTATTATTGTGAGCTGATTTTCCCTATTTGTGCTATGACCTGCAGTCACCACCAGGGGCGCTCAGGAGCTCACTGCATCACATTTCTGTTTCAACAACAAGAAGCCAAGAACAACGAATCAAGAACAAGAACTAAGAACAAAAAGCCAAGAACAAGGAATCAAGAACAAGAAGCCAAGAACAAGGAATCAAGAACAAGGAGCCAAGAACAAGGAATCAAGAACAAGGAGTCAAGAACAAGGAATCAAGAACAAGGAGTCAAGAACAAGGAGCCAAGAACAAGGAATCAAGAACAAGGAGTCAAGAACAAGGAATCAAGAACAAGGAGCCAAGAACAAGGAATCAAGAACAAGGAGTCAAGAACAAGGAGCCAAGAACAAGGAATCAAGAACAAGGAGCCAAGAACAAGGAGCAAAGAACAAGAAGCCAAGAACAAGGAATTAAGATCAAGGAATCAAGAACAAGGAATCAAGAACAAGGAGCCAAGAACAAGGAGTCAAGAACAAGGAGCCAAGAACAAGGAATCAAGAACAAGAAGCCAAGAACAAGGAGCCAAGAACAAGGAATCAAGAACAAGGAGCCAAGAACAAGGAATCAAGAACAAGGAGCCAAGAACAAGGAGCCAAGAACAAGGAGCCAAGAACAAGAAGCCAAGAACAAGAAGCCAAGAACAAGAAACTAAGAACAAGGAGTCAAGAACAAGGAATCAAGAACAAGAAGCCAAGAACAAGGAGCCAAAAACAAGGAGCCAAGAACAAGGAATCAAGAACAAGGAATCAAGAACAAGGAGCCAAGAACAAGGAATCAAGAACAAGGAGCCAAGAACAAGGAATCAAGAACAAGGAATCAAGAACAAGAAACTAAGAACAAGGAGCCAAGAACAAGGAATCAAGAACAAGAAGTCAAGAACAAGGAGCCAAGAACAAGGAATCAAGAACAAGAAGCCAAGAACAAGGAGCCAAGAACAAGGAATCAAGAACAAGGAGCCAAGAACAAGGAGCCAAGAACAAGGAATCAAGAACAAGAAGCCAAGAACAAGAACTAAGAACAAAAAGCCAAGAACAAGGAATCAAGAACAAGGAGTCAAGAACAAGAAGTCAAGAAAAAGGAATCAAGATCAAGGAGCCAAGAACAAGAAACCAAAAACAAGGAATCAATAACAAGAAGCCAAGAACAAGGAGCGATGAACAAGAAGCCAAGAACAAGGAATCAAGAACAAGAAGCCAAGAACAAGGAGCGATGAACAAGAAGCCAAGAACAAGAACTAAGAACAAAACTCCAAGAACTAGGAGCAAAGAACAAGGAATCAAGAACAAGGAATCAAGAACAGGAAGCCAAGAACAAGAAGCCAAAAACAAGGAGCCAAGAACAAGGAGCCAAGAACAAGAAGCCAAGAACAAGAAGCCAAGAACAAGGAATCAAGAACAATGAATCAAGAACAAGAAGCCAAGAACAAGGAACTAAGAACAAGGAGCCAAGAACAAGGAGCCAAGAACAAGGAACTAAGAACAAGGAGCCAAGAACAAGGAGCCAAGAACAAGGAGCCAAGAACAAGGAACTAAGAAGAAGGAGACAAGAACAAGGAATCAAGAACAAGAACCCAAGAACAAGGAATCAAGAACAAGGAGCGAAGACCAAGATGGCCTGAGGCAGAGATTACAGGAACAGAAGCAAATAAGGAGCAGCAATGTGAACTGCGCCCTGACACTCAGGCGATGAGAGGAGATCTGTCCGGGTATAAATGGCCTCACCAGAAGCCGCAGCCCCGGAGGAAGCATCAGGTGTCCTGGCTCCAGGGTGCAGACCAAGTAACAGTATAGTACTACAGGGGCAGGGAGTGGTCACCCAGCGGAGATGGGACAAGACATTCTAGGGTCCCACTGGTATTGGGGTGATCTGAAGGAGCTGCACAAATAGGGGACTGGGATCTACTGGTGTTTGTTACCATAATAACTGGATGCTCTTGCCAGCGATGTCATAAGTGTGTGCCAGCGATGTCATAAGTGTGTGCCAGCGATGTCATAAGTGTGTGCCAGCGATGTCATACGTGTGTGCTAGTGATGTCATAAGTGTGTGCCAGTGATGTCCACTTCCTACAGGACATACAGCAGCTGATAAGTACTGGAAGTCTGAGGATTTTTATGTAGAAGTAAATTATAAATCTTTATCTGCCGCTGAGTTCTGATGCGGGCGCATCCATGCACACCCACATCAGAACTCCGCACTGCACACTATGGAGCCAGTGGCCAGAGACGGAGCCGCTCGCTCCATTGTGAGCGCTGACAGGGTTTTCTGCGGCCGCTATTCACCGAATAGTGACATGTCAGTTTTCTACGGGGCCGCTAGAGATATACTATAGCATATACTATGTGTATGTATATATGTACTATGTGTATACTATGTGTATGTATATATGTACTATGTGTATACTATGTGTATGTCTATATGTACTATGTGTATACTGTGTGTATGTATATATATACTATGTGTATACTATGTGTATGTATATATGTACTATGTGTATGTATATATGTACTATGTGTATACTGTGTGTATGTATATATATACTATGTGTATACTATGTGTATGTATATATGTACTATGTGTATACTATGTGTATGTATATATGTACTATGTGTATGTATATATGTACTATGTGTATACTATGTGTATGTATATATGTACTATGTGTATACTATGTGTATGTATATATGTACTATGTGTATGTATATATGTACTATGTGTATGTATATATGTACTATGTGTATGTATATATGTACTATGTGTATACTATGTGTATGTATATATATGTACTATGTATATGTATATATGTACTATGTGTATACTATGTGTATGTATATATGTACTATGTGTATACTATGTCATGTGTATGTATATATGTACTATGTGTATACAGGGTGTATGTATATATGTACTATGTGTATACAGGGTGTATGTATATATGTACTATGTGTTTACTGTGTGTATATATGTACTATGTGTATGTATATATGTACTATGTGTATACTATGTGTATGTATATATGTACTATGTGTATACTATGTGTATGTATATATGTACTATGTGTATACTATGTGTATGTATATATGTACTGTGTGTATACTATGTGTATGTATATATGTACTATGTGTATACTATGTGTATGTATATATGTACTGTGTGTATACTATGTGTATGTATATATGTACTATGTGTATACTATGTGTATGTATATATGTACTATGTGTATGTATATATGTACTATGTGTATACTGTGTGTATGTATATATGTACTATGTGTATACTATGTGTATGTATATATGTACTATGTGTATACTATGTGTATGTATATATGTACTATGTGTATACTATGTGTATGTATATATGTACTATGTGTATACTATGTGTATGTATATATGTACTATGTGTATACTATGTGTATGTATATATGTACTGTGTATACTATGTGTATGTATATATGTACTATGTGTATACTATGTGTATGTATATATGTACTATGTGTATGTATATATGTACTATGTGTATACAGGGTGTATGTATATATGTACTATGTGTATACTATGTGTATGTATATGTGTACTATGTGTACTATGTGTATGTATATATGTACTATGTGTATACTATGTGTATGTATATATGTACTATGTGTATACTATGTGTATGTATATATATGTACTATGTGTATACTATGTGTATGTATATATGTACTATGTGTTTACTATGTGTATGTATATATGTACTATGTGAATACTGTGTGTATGTATATATGTACTATGTGTATACTATGTGTATGTATATATGTACTATGTGTATACTATGTATATATGTACTATGTGTATACTATGTGTATGTATATATGTACTATGTGTATACTATGTGTGTGTATATATGTACTATGTGTATACTATGTGTATGTATATATGTACTATGTGTATGTATATATGTACTATGTGTGTACTATGTGTATATATATGTACTATGTGTATATATATATATGTACTATGTGTATACAGGGTGTATGTATATATGTACTATGTGTATACTATGTGTATGTATATGTACTATGTGTATACTATGTGTATGTATATATGTACTATGTGTATACTATGTGTATGTATATATGTACTATGTGTATACTATGTGTATGTATATATGTACTATGTGTATACTATGTATATATGTACTATGTGTATACTATGTGTATGTATATATGTACTATGTGTATACTATGTGTATGTATATATGTACTATGTGTATACTATGTGTATGTATATATGTACTATGTGTATACTATGTGTATGTATATATGTACTATGTGTATACTGTGTGTATGTATATATGTACTATGTGTATACTATGTATATATGTACTATGTGTATACTATGTATATATGTACTATGTGTATACTATGTGTATGTATATATGTACTATGTGTATGTATATATGTACTATGTGTGTACTATGTGTATATATATGTACTATGTGTATATATATATATATATATATATATATATATATATATGTACTATGTGTATACAGGGTGTATGTATATATGTACTATGTGTATACTATGTGTATGTATATATGTATTATGTGTATTCAGGGTGTATGTATATATGTACTATGTGTATACTATGTGTATGTATATATGTACTATGTGTATGTATATATGTACTATGTGTATGTATATGTACTATGTGTATACTATGTGTATGTATATATGTACTATGTGTGTACTATGTGTATGTATATATGTACTATGTGTATACTATGTATGTATATATGTACTATGTGTATACTGTGTGTATATATATATGTACTATGTGTATACTATGTGTATGTATATATGTACTATGTGTATACTATGTGTATGTATATATGTACTATGTGTATACTATGTGTATGTATATATGTACTATGTGTATACTATGTGTATGTATATATGTACTATGTGTATACTATGTGTATGTATATATGTACTATGTGTATACTATGTGTATGTATATATGTACTATGTGTATACTATGTGTATGTATATATGTACTGTGTGTATACTATGTGTATGTATATATGTACTATGTGTATACTATGTGTATGTATATATGTACTATGGGTATACTATGTGTATGTATATATGTACTATGTGTATACTATGTGTATGTATATATGTACTGTGTATACTATGTGTATGTATATATGTACTATGTGTATACTATGTGTATACTATGTGTATGTATATATGTACTATGTGTATGTATATGTATACTATGTGTATACTATGTGTATGTATATATGTACTATGTGTGTACAGGACGGCCGGGATTCACTCAGCCTTCAGCATATCGTAAGTTCCGTACTAATCACGGCCGTTGCAACAAGAAGTGATTTACACGGCTACATGTGAAAATGGCCTCACCGAGGTTGTGGGATAGGACGCCCGGTCAGAGTCTGGATGGAACAATATGGTCATTGTTCACACTGTGAAGAGTTACCAGTAATGAGGCTCCAGGAGATGAGGACGCGGCACTGTACTGTACTAATGAGGCAGCAAAACCAGCGGGGATGGGAAGGGGGGTCACCGCAGGATAACCGAGGGGGGGGGGGATGGGAAGGGGGGGTCACCACAGGATAACAGGGGGGGGGCGGTTGGGAAGGGGGGTCACCACAGGATAACAGGGGTGGGGGGGGGGGGTGGGAAGGTGGGTCACCGCAGGATAACCTAGGGGGGGGGGATGGGAAGGGGGGGTCACCACAGGATAACAGGGGGGGGGGGATGGGAAGAGGGGTCACCACAGGATAACAGGGGGGGGGGATGGGAAGGGGGGTCACCACAGGATAACAGGGGGGATGGGAAGGGGGGTCACCACAGGATAACAGGGGGGGGGGATGGGAAGGGGGGTCACCACAGGATAACAGGGGGGGATGGGAAGGGGGGTCACCACAGGATAACGGGGGGGGGGGATGGGAAGGGGAGTCACCACAGGATAACAGGGGGGGGGATGGGAAGGGGGGGTCCCTGCAGGATAACCGAGGGGGGGGGATGGGAAGGGGGGGTCACCACAGGATAACAGGGGGGGGGATGGGAAGGGGGTTCACCACAGGATAACTGGGGGGGGGGGGGGATGGGAAGGGGGGGTCACCATGGGATAACAGACTAAAGACCACCTTGGTGTCTGGTTAAGACAAACCACCTCATATTATACCCTCATACCCGGAAGGGGGGTATCTATTAGTCAGAGACAGAGAGCTCCGGTACTGGGGGACCCGGTGTGCATTACAAACACAGTACACTTGTGAGTAGAAGAAAAGATAAGGGCACTCACCCGTTTACAGTGTGTAAACTTCAAGCTTTATTTCATGGTGCGATAAAACATCCGATCACGCACTAGGTCGGGACAGACGCCATTCCACATTCAGCCACATGTCATGATGGCCATTTCGCGCGCATGCTTCCGAGAAAGCGCACATGCGCGTGAAATGGCCGTCGTTAGCTGAATGTGGAATGGCGTCTGTCCCGACCTAGTGCGTGATCGGATGTTTTATCGCACCATGAAATAAAGCTTGAAGTTTACACACTGTAAACGGGTGAGTGCCCTTATCTTTTCTTCTACTCACAAGTGTACTACGCCATTCATACGTGCATTAGAAAGGAGCACCCCCAATGTGTATCGGCTACAGTCCCCAGCACACCCGATTGTTCCCCCACGCCACACTAAGGAGTAGTGCCGGTGAACTCTCCTACACATTCATTACAAATACAGACTATAGATTTCATGTGTAATACCTCATTTGTCCTCTGGGGGAGCTGTAGGTAAATTGAGCTGCTGATCCTGGTTATCTGTGTATATGGCGGCTTATGGCTGAGGGTTCTGCTATCAGGATAACAAGGCATTGTGCAAGGCGGACGAGCCTCCCTGGGTATATCACCCCGCACACTTCCCACACATCACACATCACACATCTCAGATCACACATCTCAGATCACACATCACAGATCACACATCACATATCACACATCTCAGATCACACATCACATATCACACATCTCAGATCACACATCACATATCACACATCACAGATTACACATCACACATCACACATCTCAGATCACATATCACAAATTACAGATCACGCATCTCAGATCACACATCACAGATCACATATCACAAATTACAGATTACACATCACAGATCACTTATCACACATCACATATCACACATCACAGATCACACATCACACATCTCAGATCACAAATTACAGATCACACATCACAGATCACACATCACAGATCACATATCACAGATCACACATCTCAGATCACAAATTACAGATCACACATCACAGATCACATATCACAAATTACAGATCACACATCACAGATCACACATCTCAGATCACAAATTACAGATCACACATCTCAGATCACACATCACAGATCACACATCACATATCACACATCACATATCACACATCACAGATTACACATCACAGATTACACATCACAGATCACACATCACAGATCACAGATCACACATCTCAGATCACACATCACATATCACACATCACATATCACACATCACAGATCACACATCACAGATCACAGATCACACATCTCAGATCACACATCACAGATCACATATCACAAATTACAGATCACACATCACAGATCACACATCACAGATCACATATCACAAATTACAGATCACACATCACAGATCACACATCTCAGATCACAAATTACAGATCACACATCTCAGATCACACATCACAGATCACACATCACATATCACACATCACATATCACACATCACAGATTACACATCACAGATTACACATCACAGATCACAGATCACACATCTCAGATCACACATCACAGATCACATATCACAAATTACAGATCACACATCACAGATCACACATCACACATCTCAGATCACAAATTACAGATCACACATCACAGATTACACATCACAGATCACATATCACAAATTACAGATCACACATCACATATCACACATCTCAGATCACACATCACATATCACACATCACATATCACACATCACAGATCACACATCACGCATCACAGATCACATATCACACATTACAGATCTCAGATCACACATCACACATCACAGATCACGCATCACAGATCACACATCACAGATCACGCATCACAGATCACGCATCACAGATCACACATCACAGATCACACATCACAGATCACGCATTACAGATCACACATCACAGATCACGCATCACACATCACAGATAACACATCATGCATCACACATCATGCATCACACATCATGCATCACACATCACAGATCACGCATCACAGATCACACATCACAGATCACGCGTCACAGATCACACATCATGCATCACAGATCACGCATCACAGATCACGCGTCACAGATCACGCGTCAGAGATCACACATCATGCATCACAGATGACACAGCACGCGTCACACATCACAAATCACGCATCACAGATGACACAGCACGCATCACAGATCACGCATCACACATCACAGATCACGTAACACAGATCACACATCACAGATCACGCATCACACATCACGCATCACAGATCACGCATCACACATCACGCATCACAGATCATGCATCACAGATCACACATCACAGATCACGCATCACACATCACGCATCACAGATCATGCATCACAGATCACACAGCACGCGCCACACATCACAAATCACGCATCACACATCACGCATCACACATCACAGATCACGCATCACAGGTCACGCATCACACATCACAGATCAGAGTAACTGATCTGGATAGAGCAAAGTTGCTACAAGCCTACATACTTTATCTCGTAGCGCATTTGTAATCAGGGTTTTTAGGCCACCTTGCTCAACTGGTGCTTGTGTCACCTTGTTAGGACGGGTCACCTGACACTGCAGGGCTATAGGTGGTATCACGACAGAGGTCGAAACACGGGCACATGTATACTTCTACTCTCAAGTACTCTCAAGTATTCTACTTCTTCTTATTCTAAAGTTCCGGCAGAGCACATTTCTAAACTGGGTTGGCACAGAGACAAACTCCTCTCCTCTACTCTGAACTTACTCTACTTCTCAGCCCACAACCAAGTCAGCATTGCTGTTCTACCTCTAAAGGTCTTAGCACAGATTGTGTCCAGTGAAGTCAGAAGTCTATTGTCAGCTGGTGGGCTAAGTCTTCCTGCAGTAAAGAAGAGTTTCTTTATTATAACAGGACTCAGTGGTTATTGCTCAGACACCTACACAGTAGTTACAGTAGTAGTCCTTGGGTCATCTCCCCTTACTGTGGGTGGTGGTACCGATAGGCCGTTGGGTCACTCCGGACTACCGTGATAAGCGCTCAAGGGACCCTCTCACAGCCCGGCAGGTCACCGACCACAGGGGAAGGGTATAACCGGCCTCACTAAACTAAAAACAGGTGTGCCCCAATACCTGTGCGCCCGACCGGCACTGGCGTCACAACAACCTAACATCTGGCTAAGCTATACTCCAACCAACCACATAGGAGTGGCGTCACCCGGAACAACTCCATAGGTGACCGCTCGAGCACTCGCCACATATAGTATAATGTGTAAAGCGTTTATAGTGTATAGTATATAGTTTAGTGTATAGTGTAATGTATATAGTGCATAGTATAGTGTAAATAGTATAGTGTGTATATAGTGTATAGTACAGTGTAGTGTATATAGTTTAGTGTGTATATAGTGTAATGTATATAGTGTATAGTATAATGTATAGTGTATAGTATACTGTATAGTACAGGGTAGTGTATATAGTTTAGTGTGTATATAGTGTATAGTATAGTACAGGGTAGTGTATATAGTTTAGTGTGTATATAGTGTATAGTATAGTACAGGGTAGTGTATATAGTTTAGTGTGTATATAGTGTATAGTATAGTACAGGGTAGTGTATATAGTTTAGTGTGTATATAGTGTATAGTATAGTACAGGGTAGTGTATATAGTTTAGTGTGTATATAGTGTATAGTATACTGTATTTAGTATAGTATAGTGTGTATATAGTGTATAGTATAGTACAGTGTAGTGTATATAGTTTAGTGTGTATATAATGTATAGTATAGTTGTGTATATAGTATATAGTATAGTGTACTTAGTATAGTATAGTGTGTATATAGTGTATAGTATACTGTATAGTACAGGGTAGTGTATATAGTTTAGTGTGTATATAGTGTATAGTATAGTACAGGGTAGTGTATATAGTTTAGTGTGTATATAGTGTATAGTATAGTACAGTGTAGTGTTTATAGTTTACTGTGTATATAGTGTATAGTATAGTTGTGTATATAGTATATAGTATAGTGTGTATATAGTGTATAGTATAGTCTATAGTATAATGTATAGTGTATAGTATACTGTATAGTACAGGGTAGTGTATATAGTATAGTGTGTATATAGTGTATAGTATAGTACAGTGTAGTGTTTATAGTTTAGTGTGTATATAGTGTATAGTATAGTGTATAGTATAATGTATAGTGTATAGTATACTGTATAGTACAGGGTAGTGTATATAGTATAGTGTGTATATAGTGTATAGTATAGTACAGTCTAGTGTATATAGTTTAGTGTGTATATAGTGTATAGTATAGTTGTGTATATAGTGTATAGTATACTGTATTTAGTATAGTATAGTGTGTATATAGTGTATAGTATAGTACAGTGTAGTGTATATAGTTTAGTGTGTATATTGTGTATAGTATAGTTGTGTATATAGTGTATAGTATACTGTATTTAGTATAATATAGTGTGTATATAGTGTATAGTATAGTACAGTGTAGTGTATATAGTTTAGTGTGTATATAGTGTATAGTATAGTTGTGTATATAGTATATAGTATAGTGTACTTAGTATAGTATAGTGTGTATATAGTGTATAGTATAGTGTATAGTGTATAGTATAATGTATAGTATACTGTATAGTACAGGGTAGTGTATATAGTATAGTGTGTATATAGTGTATAGTATAGTACAGGGTAGTGTATATAGTTTAGTGTGTATATAGTGTATAATATAGTTGTGTATATAGTATATAGTATAGTGTACTTAGTATAGTATAGTGTGTATATAGTGTATAGTATAGTGTATAGTGTATAGTATAATGTATAGTATACTGTATAGTACAGGGTAGTGTATATAGTATAGTGTGTATATAGTGTATAGTATAGTTGTGTATATAGTGTATAGTACACTGTATTTAGTATAGTATAGTGTGTATATAGTGTATAGTATAGTGTATAGTGTATAGTATAATGTATAGTATACTGTATAGTACAGGGTAGTGTATATAGTATAGTGTGTATATAGTGTATAGTATAGTTGTGTATATAGTGTATAGTACACTGTATTTAGTATAGTATAGTGTGTATATAGTGTATAGTATAGTGTATAGTGTATAGTATACTGTATAGTACAGGGTAGTGTATATAGTATAGTGTGTATATAGTGTATAGTATAGTACAGTGTAGTGTATATAGTTTAGTGTGTATATGGTGTATTGTATAGAAGTGTATATAGTATATAGTATAGTGTAGTGTATATAGTATAGTGTATATGGTGTATTGTATAGAAGTGTATATAGTATATAGTATAGTGTAGTGTATATAGTATAGTGTATATGGTGTATTGTATAAAAGTGTATATAGTATATAGTATAGTGTAGTGTATATAGTATAGTGTATATGGTGTATTGTATAGAAGTGTATATAGTATATAGTATAGTGTAGTGTATATAGTATAGTGTATATGGTGTATTGTATAGAAGTGTATATAGTATATAGTATAGTGTAGTGTATATAGTATAGTGTATATGGTGTATTGTATAGAAGTGTATATAGTATAGTGTATATAGTATATAGAATAGAGTATATAGTATAGTATAGTGTATATAGTATAGTGTAGTGTATATAGTATAGTGTATATGGTGTATTGTATAGAAGTGTATATAGTATATAGTATAGTGTAGTGTATATAGTATAGTGTATATGGTGTATTGTATAGAAGTGTATATAGTATATAGTATAGTGTAGTGTATATAGTATAGTGTATATGGTGTATTGTATAGAAGTGTATATAGTATAGTGTATATAGTATATAGAATAGAGTATATAGTATAGTGTAGTGTATATAGTATAGTGTATATAGTATAGTGTATATGGTGTATTGTATAGAAGTGTATATAGTATATAGTATAGTGTAGTGTATATAGTATAGTGTATATGGTGTATTGTATAGAAGTGTATATAGTATAGTGTATATAGTATAGTGTATAGAGTATATAGTATAGTGTAGTGTATATAGTATAGTGTAGTGTATATAGTATATAGTATAGTGTATATAGTATAGTGTAGTGTATATAGCAGGGGTGGGGAACCTCCGGCCCGCGGGCCGCATCCGGCCCCTGAGCCCACCCGATGCGGCCCGCGGCCCGCAGCTCCCCTGTGATGCGCGCCGCTCTGGAGGAGGAAGAAGCCGGCATACACCGCATCCTCCGGTGTCTGTGACAGCTGCCGGACACAGGAGGATGCTGTCTATGCCGGCTTCTTCCCCAGCAGAGCGGCGCGTGTCTTCAGTCTCCTGCGGGCCGCGCTCGATGACGTCATTTCATCGCGCGCCGCCTGCAGGAGAAGACCGGCACAGATGACCTGAGACAGAAGAGGACATGGGCAGCGTGGGAGCGGAGGTTAGGTGAGTGGGATGTTTATTTTTTTTATTTGGGGGTTAACTAGGCCACCAGGGACATGACTGATGGGGGTTAACTAGGCCACCAGGGACATGCCTGATGGGGGTTAACAAGGCCACCAGGGACATGCCTGATGGGGGTTAACTAGGCCACCAGGGACATGCCTGATGGGGGTTAACAAGGCCACCAGGGACATGCCTGATGGGGGTTAACTAGGCCACCAGGGACATGCCTGATGGGGGTTAACTAGGCCACCAGGGACATGCCTGATGGGGGTTAACTAGGCCACCTGGGACATGCCTGATGGGGGTTAACTAGGCCACCTGGGACATGACTGATGGGGGTTAACTAGGCCACCTGGGACATGACTGATGGGGGTGATAACTAGGACTACCAGAGGCATCACTGGGGGGGTTAACTAGGCTACCAGGGACATAACTTGGGGGTTAACTAGACTACAAGGGGCATCACTGGGGGGGGGGGGGGGTTAACTACAATAGCAGGGCATCACTGGGGGTTAACTACAATAGCAGGGGCACTAGGGGAACAATACTTTGCCTTGCCCCGGGTGCTGCAAACCCCCGCTACTAACTGCCGCACACGGTATGCGGCCCTCGAATGATTTTATTAATGCCCGACCGGCCCTCGACATGGAAAAGGTTCCCCACCCCTGGTATATAGTATATAGTATAGTGTAGTGTATATAGTATATAGTGTAGTGTATATAGTATATAGTATAGTGTAGTGTATATAGTATATAGTATAGTGTAGTGCATATAGTATAGTGTAGTGTATATAGTATAGTGTGTATAGTATAGTGTAGTGTATATAGTATAGTGTGTATAGTGTATATAGTATAGTGGAGTGTATATAGTATATAGTATAGTGTAGTGTATATAGTATAGTGTAGTGCATATGCAGTGTCCCAGAACAGCCCTTCTTATGCTCACACTTTCATTATAAACAGTTCTGTTCTGGAAAGCTATGGTCCACTGCAAACTGCGTGTATTGTGTCACCCCTGCAGTATTTAGGTCTGCCATTTCAGTCATTTATTGCATGTGTATTCAGGTATCAGTGTCTAAAGGTATTATGTCGCCTCCTAGTGTTCAAGGATGGTACTTCTCATGCATATTCCTCTGTATATGCCTAATGGTGTGATGATGCAATGGCTGGATGTCACGTGACTGTGCCCTGCTTCCATGGTAACACCAATGGTCATCGAGCTTTTGGCTGGGTTACCATGTGACTTCCTGTGCTACCTCAGTCTTGTCCTCCACCTTCAGGAGACAAGTTCTGTGTCCTTCCTCTGTGACGTGTTCCCCCCGGACCCCATATCCCTGTGATGTGTCCCCCCCCGGACCCCATATCCCTGTCATGTGTCCCCCCGGACCCCATATTCCTGTGACGTGTCCCCTCCGGACCCCATATTCCTGTCATGTTTCCCCCCCCCCCCGGACCCCAAATCCCTGTGACGTGTCCCCTCCGGACCCCATATTTTTGTGATGTGGCCCCCTTCCCCCCGGCGGATTAACTTTCCCATAGGCCCCGGACTGTTCACCAGGCCTGGGCCCCCCCACCCCACTGTAACTATGGAAGCACTAGCCTGGCGTTCATAGTACAGGATAAATAATGTCATGACTTCCTGATTTGTGCAAAATTGCCATAAAAAAACAGTGATTTTTTTGCAAATCATGGCGGAAGTTCAGCCAGGAGACAGTACACCACTGAAAGTATAAGTCTTTTTGGGTGGTCATGGGCCCCCCAGGAGCTCAGGGCCCCGGGCTGCCGCCCAAAACGCCTCTGTTATAATCCCCTACTGGATGTGTCCCCCCGGACCCCAAATCCCTGTGCAGTTTGTGGTGCGGATGCCAAATCCCTGTGGCGCCCCCTGTGGAATCAGAGGCAGATGAACTGCTTAGAGCCAGGAACCGTCAGGAACTGTCCAGCAAATCCCCATAGAAAACCTCTCCTGCTCTGGACAGTTCCTGACATGGACAGAGGTGGCAGCAGAGAGCACTGTGTCAGACTGGAGAGAATACACCACTTCCTGCAGGACATACAGCAGCTGATAAGTACTTGAAGACTGGACTTTTTTTAATAGAAGTCAATTACAAATCCGTATAACTTTCTGGCACAAGCTGATTTGAAAGAAAAATAAATTGGTGAACTGATCACTTTCTCCTTATATCTCCCAACCTGACCGACACTATTGCCACCAGGTTATCCATGTTATTCACTTCACCCGTTAGTGGTTTTAATGTTACGGCTGGTTGGTGTACATTTTTCGTTGCTATTTTTGGTAGATTCAGAGTTTAAACTCCCCATCTATATAGAGTCACATCTCCATCCCGAGTTCATTCATGTCACTGCGTATAGCTGCGGGGTGAATCAGTGATTCATAAAGTCCACATGTGTGACTCCATTGAGAAGAGACGGCGCGAACCCCGGGAGCCGATGAACTGGGAGAGGTTTTTGTCTCTGTGTAAGAACTTGTGAGATCCACGACAATGGAACAGCTGATGCAATGGCGGAAACTGAACTGATCTTATGCCAGCCGCTCATGCATGCCGAGGAACAATCCAGGAAGAAAGAGAACGTGTCAGTCACACAGCGCCCGAGAGACGGCCACAAGATTTACTGCAGAGGATCAGCAAACAGCCAGGTATGAGTCCGGACTTGGCACATCTAAAAGGCGATCCAGAAAAACACGACTGCTTTCTGCCAAAAAGAGAACCAGCAACTAACAGTGCACCTATACCAGAGCCAGCAAGTAACAGTGCACCTATACCAGAGCCAGCAAGTAACAGTGCACCTATACCAGAGCCAGCAAGTAACAGTGCACCTATACCAGAGCCAGCAAGTAACAGTGCACCTATACCAGAGATAGCAAGTAACAGTGCACCTATACCAGAGATAGCAAGTAACAGTGCACCTATACCAGAGCCAGCAAGTAACAGTGCACCTATACCAGAGCCAGCAAGTAACAGTGCACCTATACCAGAGATAGCAAGTAACAGTGCACCTATACCAGAGATAGCAAGTAACAGTGCACCTATACCAGAGATAGCAAGTAACAGTGCACCTATACCAGAGCCAGCAAGTAACAGTGCACCTATACCAGAGATAGCAAGTAACAGTGCACCTATACCAGAGATAGCAAGTAACAGTGCACCTATACCAGAGATAGCAAGTAACAGTGCACCTATACCAGAGCCAGCAAGTAACAGTGCACCTATACCAGAGATAGCAAGTAACAGTGCACCTATACCAGAGCCAGCAAGTAACAGTGCACCTATACCAGAGATAGCAAGTAACAGTGCACCTATACCAGAGATAGCAAGTAACAGTGCACCTATACCAGAGATAGCAAGTAACAGTGCACCTATACCAGAGCCAGAAAGTAACAGTGCACCTATACCAGAGATAGCAAGTAACAGTGCACCTATACCAGAGATAGCAAGTAACAGTGCACCTATACCAGAGATAGCAAGTAACAGTGCACCTATACCAGAGCCAGCAAGTAACAGTGCACCTATACCAGAGATAGCAAGTAACAGTGCACCTATACCAGAGATAGCAAGTAACAGTGCACCTATACCAGAGATAGCAAGTAACAGTGCACCTATACCAGAGCCAGAAAGTAACAGTGCACCTATACCAGAGATAGCAAGTAACAGTGCACCCTATACCAGAGATAGCAAGTAACAGTGCACCTATACCAGAGATAGCAAGTAACAGTGCACCTATACCAGAGCCAGCAAGTAACAGTGCACCTATACCAGAGATAGCAAGTAACAGTGCACCTATACCAGAGCCAGCAAGTAACAGTGCACCTATACCAGAGCCAGCAAGTAACAGTGCACCTATACCAGAGATAGCAAGTAACAGTGCACCTATACCAGAGATAGCAAGTAACAGTGCACCTATACCAGAGATAGCAAGTAACAGTGCACCTATACCAGAGATAGCAAGTAACAGTGCACCTATACCAGAGATAGTAAGTAACAGTGCACCTATACCAGAGCCAGCAAGTAACAGTGCACCTATACCAGAGATAGCAAGTAACAGTGCACCTATACCAGAGATAGCAAGTAACAGTGCACCTATACCAGAGATAGCAAGTACAGTGCACCTATACCAGAGATAGCAAGTAACAGTGCACCTATACCAGAGCCAGCAGTAACAGTGCACCTATACCAGAGATAGCAAGTAACAGTGCACCTATAACCAGAGATAGCAAGTAAACAGTGCACCTATACCAGAGATAGCAAGTAACAGTGCACCTATACCAGAGATAGCAAGTAAACAGTGCACCTATACCAGAGATAGCAAGTAACAGTGCACCTATACCAGAGATAGCAAGTAACAGTGCACCTATACCAGAGATAGCAAGTAACAGTGCACCTATACCAGAGCCAGCCAGTAACAGTGCACCTATACCAGAGCCAGTAAGTAACAGTGCACCTATACCAGAGATAGCAAGTAACAGTGCACCTATACCAGAGATAGCAAGTAACAGTGCACCTATACCAGAGATAGCAAGTAACAGTGCACCTATACCAGAGATAGCAGGTAACAGTGCACCTATACCAGAGATAGCAAGTAACAGTGCACCTATACCAGAGATAGCAAGTAACAGTGCACCTATACCAGAGATAGCAAGTAACAGTGCACCTATACCAGAGATAGCAAGTAACAGTGCACCTATACCAGAGATAGTAAGTAACAGTGCACCTATACCAGAGCCAGCAAGTAACAGTGCACCTATACCAGAGCCAGCAAGTAACAGTGCACCTATACCAGAGCCAGCAAGTAACAGTGCACCTATACATGAGATAGTAAGTAACAGTGCACCTATACCAGAGCCAGCAAGTAACAGTGCACCTATACCAGAGATAGCAAGTAACAGTGCACCTATACCAGAGCCAGCCAGTAACAGTGCACCTATACCAGAGATAGCAAGTAACAGTGCACCTATACCAGAGCCAGCAAGTAACAGTGCACCTATACCAGAGATAGCAAGTAACAGTGCACCTATACCAGAGCCAGCAAGTAACAGTGCACCTATACCAGAGATAGCAAGTAACAGTGCACCTATACCAGAGATAGCAAGTAACAGTGCACCTATACCAGAGATAGCAAGTAACAGTGCACCTATACCAGAGCCAGCCAGTAACAGTGCACCTATACCAAAGCCAGGAAGTAACAGTGCACCTATACCAGAGATAGTAAGTAACAGTGCACCTATACCAGAGCCAGCAAGTAACAGTGCACCTATACCAGAGCCAGCAAGTAACAGTGCACCTATACCAGAGATAGCAAGTAACAGTGCACCTATACCAGAGCCAGTAAGTAACAGTGCACCTATACCAGAGCCAGAAAGTAACAGTGCACCTATACCAGAGATAGCAGGTAACAGTGCACCTATACCAGAGCCAGCAAGTAACAGTGCACCTATACCAGAGATAGCAAGTAACAGTGCACCTATACCAGAGATAGCAAGTAACAGTGCACCTATTCCAGAACCAGCAAGTAACAGTGCACCTATACCAGAGATAGCAAGTAACAATGCACCTATACCAGAGATAGCAAGTAACAGTGCACCTATACCAGACCCAGCAAGTAACAGTGTACCTATACCAGAGATAGCAAGTAACAGTGCACCTATACCAGAGCCAGAAAGTAACAGTGCACCTATACCAGAGATAGCAGGTAACAGTGCACCTATACCAGAGCCAGAAAGTAACAGTGCACCTATACCAGAGCCAGAAAGTAACAGTGCACCTATACCAGAGATAGCAGGTAACAGTGCACCTATACCAGAGCCAGAAAGTAACAGTGCACCTATACCAGAGATAGCAGGTAACAGTGCACCTATACCAGAGCCAGAAAGTAACAGTGCACCTATACCAGAGCCAGCAAGTAACAGTGCACCTATACCAGAGCCAGCAAGTAACAGTGCACCTATTCCAGAACCAGCAAGTAACAGTGCACCTATACCAGAGATAGCAAGTAACAGTGCACCTATACCAGAGATAGCAAGTAACAGTGCCCCTATACCAGAGCCACCAAGTAACAGTGCACCTATACCAGAGCCAGCCAGTAACAGTGCACCTATACCAGTCCCAGCAAGTAACAGTGCACCTATACCATAGATAGCAAGTAACAGTGCACCTATACCAGAGCCAGCCAGTAACAGTGCACCTATACCAGTCCCAGCAAGTAACAGTGCACCTATACCAGAGATAGCAAGTAACAGTGCACCTATACCAGAGCCAGCAAGTAACAGTGCACCTATACCAGAGATAGCAAGTAACAGTGCACCTATACCAGAGCCACCAAGTAACAGTGCACCTATACCAGAGCCAGCAAGTAACAGTGCACCTATACCAGAGATAGCAAGTAACAGTGCACCTATACCAGAGATAGCAAGTAACAGTGCACCTATACCAGAGCCAGAAAGTAACAGTGCACCTATACCAGTGATAGCAAGTAACAGTGCAACTATACCACAGCCAGCAAGTAACAGTGCACCTATACCAGAGATAGCAAGTAACAGTGGACCTATACCAGAGCCAGCAAGTAACAATGCACCTATACCAGAGATAGTAAGTAACAGTGCACCTATACCAGAGATAGCAGGTAACAGTGCACCTATACCAGAGCCAGCCAGTAACAGTGCACCTATACCAGAGATAGCAAGTAACAGTGCACCTATACCAGAGCCAGCAAGTAACAGTGCACCTATACCAGAGATAGCAAGTAACAGTGCACCTATACCAGAGATAGCAAGTAACAGTGCACCTATACCAGAGCCAGCAAGTAACAGTGCACCTATACCAGAGCCAGCCAGTAACAGTGCACCTATACCAGAGATAGCAAGTAACAGTGCACCTATACCAGAGATAGCAAGTAACAGTGCACCTATACCAGAGCCCAGCAAGTAACAGTGCACCTACTACCGAGCTCAGCAAGTAACAGTGCACCTATACCAGAGATAGCAGTAACAGTGCACCCTATACCAGATAGCCAGCAAGTAACAGTGCACCTATCAGAGATAGGCAAGTAACAGTGCACCTATACCAGAGCAGCGACAGTAACAGTGCACCTATACCAGAGCCAGCAAGTAACAGTGCACCTATACCAGTAGCCAGCAAGTAACAGTGCACCTATACCCGAGCCAGTCAAGTAACAGATGCCAACCTATACCAGAGCTAGCAAGTAACAGTGCACCTATACCAGAGACAGCAAGTAACAGTGCACTATACCAGAGCCAGCAAGTAACAGTGCACCTATACCAGAGCCATCACAGTAACACGTGCACCTATACCAGAGATCAGCAAGTAACAGTGCACCTATACCAGAGACAGCAAGTAACAGTGCACCTATACCAGAGGCAGCAAGTAACAGTGCACCTATACCAGAGCCAGAAAGTAACAGTGCACCTATACCAGAGCCAGGAAGTAACAGTGCACCTATACCAGAGATAGCAAGTAACAGTGCACCTATACCAGAGCCAGAAAGTAACAGTGCACCTATACCAGAGCCAGAAAGTAACAGTGCACCTATACCAGAGCCAGAAAGTAACAGTGCACCTATACCAGAGCCAGAAAGTAACAGTGCACCTATACCAGAGCCAGAAAGTAACAGTGCACCTATACCAGAGCCAGCAAGTAACAGTGCACCTATACCAGAGCCAGCAAGTAACAGTGCACCTATACCAGAGCCAGCAAGTAACAGTGCACCTATACCAGAGCCAGTAAGTAACAGTGCACCTATACCAGAGCCAGCAAGTAACAGTGCACCTATACCAGAGCCAGCAAGTAACAGTGCACCTATACCAGAGATAGCAAGTAACAGTGCACCTATACCAGAGATAGCAAGTAACAGTGCACCTATACCAGAGCCAGCAAGTAACAGTGCACCTATACCAGAGCCAGTAAGTAACAGTGCACCTATACCAGAGCCAGCAAGTAACAGTGCACCTATACCAGAGATAGCAAGTAACAGTGCACCTATCCCAGAGCCAGCAAGTAACAGTGCACCTATCCCAGAGCCAGCAAGTAACAGTGCACCTATACCAGAGATAGCAAGTAACAGTGCACCTATACCAGAGCCAGGAAGTAACAGTGCACCTATACCAGAGATAGCAAGTAACAGTGCACCTATACCAGAGCCAGCAAGTAACAGTGCACCTATACCAGAGCCACCAAGTAACAGTGCACCTATACCAGAGCCAGCAAGTAACAGTGCACCTATACCAGTCCCAGCAAGTAACAGTGCACCTATACCAGAGATAGCAAGTAACAGTGCACCTATACCAGAGATAGCAAGTAACAGTGCACCTATACCAGAGCCAGCAAGTAACAGTGCACCTATACCAGAGCCAGCAAGTAACAGTGCACCTATACCAGAGATAGCAAGTAACAGTGCACCTATACCAAAGATAGCAAGTAACAGTGCACCTATACCAGAGATAGCAAGTAACAGTGCACCTATACCAGAGCCAGCAAGTAACAGTGCACCTATACCAGAGCCAGCCAGTAACAGTGCACCTATACCAGTCCCAGCAAGTAACAGTGCACCTATACCAGAGATAGCAAGTAACAGTGCACCTATACCAGAGATAGCAAGTAACAGTGCACCTATACCAGAGATAGCAAGTAACAGTGCACCTATACCAGAGCCAGCAAGTAACAGTGCACCTATACCAGTCCCAGCAAGTAACAGTGCACCTATACCAGAGATAGCAAGTAACAGTGCACCTATACCAGAGATAGCAAGTAACAGTGCACCTATACCAGAGCCAGCAAGTAACAGTGCACCTATACCAGAGCCAGCAAGTAACAGTGCACCTATACCAGAGATAGCAAGTAACAGTGCACCTATACCAGAGATAGCAAGTAACAGTGCACCTATACCAGAGATAGCAAGTAACAGTGCACCTATACCAGAGCCAGCAAGTAACAGTGCACCTATACCAGAGCCAGCCAGTAACAGTGCACCTATACCAGTCCCAGCAAGTAACAGTGCACCTATACCAGAGATAGCAAGTAACAGTGCACCTATACCAGAGATAGCAAGTAACAGTGCACCTATACCAGAGCCAGCAAGTAACAGTGCACCTATACCAGAGCCAGCAAGTAACAGTGCACCTATACCAGAGATAGCAAGTAACAGTGCACCTATACCAGAGATAGCAAGTAACAGTGCACCTATACCAGAGCCAGCAAGTAACAGTGCACCTATACCAGAGCCAGCCAGTAACAGTGCACCTATACCAGTCCCAGCAAGTAACAGTGCACCTATACCAGAGATAGCAAGTAACAGTGCACCTATACCAGAGATAGCAAGTAACAGTGCACCTATACCAGAGATAGCAAGTAACAGTGCACCTATACCAAAGCCAGCAAGTAACAGTGCACCTATACCAGAGATAGCAGGTAACAGTGCACCTATACCAGAGCCAGTAAGTAACAGTGCACCTATACCAGAGATAGCAGGTAACAGTGCACCTATACCAGAGCCAGCAAGTAACAGTGCACCTATACCAGAGCCAGCCAGTAACAGTGCACCTATACCAGTCCCAGCAAGTAACAGTGCACCTATACCAGAGATAGCAAGTAACAGTGCACCTATACCAGAGATAGCAAGTAACAGTGCACCTATACCAGAGCCAGCAAGTAACAGTGCACCTATACCAGAGCCAGCCAGTAACAGTGCACCTATACCAGTCCCAGCAAGTAACAGTGCACCTATACCAGAGATAGCAAGTAACAGTGCACCTATACCAGAGATAGCAAGTAACAGTGCACCTATACCAGAGATAGCAAGTAACAGTGCCCATATACCAGAGCCAGCAAGTAACAGTGCACCTAACAGAGATCAGCAAGTAACAGTGCACCTATACCAGAGATAGCAAGTAACAGTGCACCTATACCAGAGATAGCAAGTAACAGTGCACCTATACCAGAGATAGCAAGTAACAGTGCACCTATACCAGAGCCAGCAAGTAACAGTGCACCTATACCAGAGATAGCAAGTAACAGTGCACCTATACCAGAGATAGCAAGTAACAGTGCACCTATACCAGAGATAGCAAGTAACAGTGCACCTATACCAGAGCCAGCAAGTAACAGTGCACCTATACCAGAGCCAGCAAGTAACAGTGCACCTATACCAGAGCCAGCCAGTAACAGTGCACCTATACCAGTCCCAGCAAGTAACAGTGCACCTATACCAGAGATAGCAAGTAACAGTGCACCTATACCAGAGATAGCAAGTAACAGTGCACCTATACCAGAGATAGCAAGTAACAGTGCACCTATACCAGAGCCAGAAAGTAACAGTGCACCTATACCAGAGATAGCAAGTAACAGTGCACCTATACCAGAGCCAGCAAGTAACAGTGCACCTATACCAGAGATAGCAAGTAACAGTGCACCTATACCAGAGATAGCAAGTACAGTGCACCTATACAGAGATAGCAGTAACAGTGCACCTATCCAGAGCCAGCAAGTAACAGTGCACCTATACAGAGCCAGCCAGGTACAGTGCACCTATACCAGAGATAGCAAGTAACAGTGCACCTATACAGAGATAGCAAGTAACAGTGCACCTATACCAGGATAGCAAGTAACAGTGCACCTATACCAGAGCCAGTAAGTAACAGTGCACCTATACCAGAGATAGCAAGTAACAGTGCACCTATACCAGAGCCAGCAAGTACAGGCACCTATACCAGAGCCAGCAAGTAACAGTGCACCTATACCAGAGCCAGCAAGTAACAGTGCCCTATACCAGAGCCAGCAAGTAACAGTGCACCTATACCAGAGGCAGCAAGTAAACAGTGCACCTATACCAGAGCCAGAAAGTAACAGTGCACCTATACCAGAGCCAGGAAGTACAGTGCACCTATACCAGAGATAGCAAGTAACAGTGCACCTATACCAGAGCAGAAAGTAACAGTGCACCTATACCAGAGCCAGAAAGTAACAGTGCACCTATACCAGAGCCAGCAAGTAACAGTGCACCTATACCAGAGCCAGAAAGTAACAGTGCACCTATACCAGAGATAGCAAGTAACAGTGCACCTATACCAGAGCATAGCAAGTAACAGTGCACCTATACCAGAGCCAGTAAGTAACAGTGCACCTATACCAGAGCATAGCAAGTAACAGTGCACCTATACCAGAGCCAGCAAGTAACAGTGCACCTATACCAGAGATAGCAAGTAACAGTGCACCTATACCAGAGATAGCAAGTAACAGTGCACCTATACCAGAGCCAGCAAGTAACAGTGCACCTATACCAGAGCCAGTAAGTAACAGTGCACCTATACCAGAGCCAGCAAGTAACAGTGCACCTATACCAGAGCCAGGAAGTAACAGTGCACCTATACCAGAGATAGCAAGTAACAGTGCACCTATACCAGAGCCAGCAAGTAACAGTGCACCTATACCAGAGCCACCAAGTAACAGTGCACCTATACCAGAGATAGCAAGTAACAGTGCACCTATACCAGAGATAGCAAGTAACAGTGCACCTATACCAGAGATAGCAAGTAACAGTGCACCTATACCAGAGCCAGCAAGTAACAGTGCACCTATACCAGAGCCAGCCAGTAACAGTGCACCTATACCAGAGCCAGCAAGTAACAGTGCACCTATACCAGAGATAGCAAGTAACAGTGCACCTATACCAAAGATAGCAAGTAACAGTGCACCTATACCAGAGATAGCAAGTAACAGTGCACCTATACCAGAGCCAGCAAGTAACAGTGCACCTATACCAGAGCCAGCCAGTAACAGTGCACCTATACCAGTCCCAGCAAGTAACAGTGCACCTATACCAGAGATAGCAAGTAACAGTGCACCTATACCAGAGATAGCAAGTAACAGTGCACCTATACCAGAGATAGCAAGTAACAGTGCACCTATACCAGAGCCAGCAAGTAACAGTGCACCTATACCAGACCCAGCAAGTAACAGTGCCCCTATACCAGAGCCAGCAAGTAACAGTGCACCTATACCAGAGATAGCAAGTAACAGTGCACCTATACCAGAGCCAGCAAGTAACAGTGCACCTATACCAGAGCCAGCAAGTAACAGTGCACCTATACCAGTGCCAGTCAGAGTGTTAGAAGTGTATAGCAGCAACAGTGCACCTATACCAGAGCCAGGAAGTAACAGTGCACCTATACCAGAGCCAGCAAGTAACAGTGCACCTATACCAGAGCCAGCAAGTAACAGTGCACCTATACCAGAGCCAGCAAGTAACAGTGCACCTATACCAGAGCCAGCAAGTAACAGTGCACCTATACCAGAGATAGCAAGTAACAGTGCACCTATACCAGAGCCAGCAAGTAACAGTGCACCTATACCAGAGCCAGCAAGTAACAGTGCACCTATACCAGAGCCAGCAAGTAACAGTGCACCTATACCAGAGATAGCAAGTAACAGTGCACCTATACCAGAGATAGCAAGTAACAGTGCACCTATACCAGAGATAGCAAGTAACAGTGCACCTATACCAAAGCCAGCAAGTAACAGTGCACCTATACCAGAGATAGCAGGTAACAGTGCACCTATACCAGAGCCAGTAAGTAACAGTGCACCTATACCAGAGATAGTAGGTAACAGTGCACCTATACCAGGGCCAGCAAGTAACAGTGCACCTATACCAGAGATAGCAAGTAACAGTGCACCTATACCAGAGATAGCAAGTAACAGTGCACCTATACCAGAGATAGCAAGTAACAGTGCACCTATACCAGAGCCAGAAAGTAACAGTGCACCTATACCAGAGCCAGCAAGTAACAGTGCACCTATACCAGAGATAGCAAGTAACAGTGCACCTATACCAGAGATAGCAAGTAACAGTGCACCTATACCAGAGCCAGGAAGTAACAGTGCACCTATACCAGAGATAGCAAGTAACAGTGCACCTATACCAGAGATAGCAAGTAACAGTGCACCTATACCAGAGATAGCAAGTAACAGTGCACCTATACCAGAGATAGCAAGTAACAGTGCACCTATACCAGAGCCAGCCAGTAACAGTGCACCTATACCAGAGCCAGAAAGTAACAGTGCACCTATACCAGAGATAGCAAGTAACAGTGCACCTATACCAGAGATAGCAAGTAACAGTGCACCTATACCAGAGATAGCAAGTAACAGTGCACCTATACCAGAGCCAGCAAGTAACAGTGCACCTATACCAGAGCCAGCAAGTAACAGTGCACCTATACCAGAGCCAGCCAGTAACAGTGCACCTATACCTGAGATAGCAAGTAACAGTGCACCTATACCAGAGCCACCAAGTAACAGTGCACCTATACCAGAGCCAGCCAGTAACAGTGCACCTATACCTGAGATAGCAAGTAACAGTGCACCTATACCAGTGATAGCAAGTAACAGTGCACCTATACCAGAGCCAGCAAGTAACAGTGCACCTATACCAGAGATAGCAAGTAACAGTGCACCTATACCAGAGCCAGCAAGTAACAGTGCACCTATACCAGAGATAGCAAGTAACAGTGCACCTATACCAGTGATAGCAAGTAACAGTGCACCTATACCAGAGCCAGAAAGTAACAGTGCACCTATACCAGTGATAGCAAGTAACAGTGCACCTATACCAGACCCAGCAAGTAACAGTGCACCTATACCAGAGATAGCAAGTAACAGTGCACCTATACCAGAGCCAGTAAGTAACAGTGCACCTATACCAGAGATAGCAAGTAACAGTGCACCTATACGAGACCCAGCAAGTAACAGTGCACCTATACCAGAGATAGTAAGTAACAGTGCACCTATACCAGAGCCAGCAAGTAACAGTGCACCTATACCAGAGCCAGCAAGTAACAGTGCACCTATACCAGAGCCAGTCAGAGTGTTAGAAGTGTATAGCAGCAACAAGGCCCAGGGAAGCCACATATACCCCAGCTCTCTGCCACTTACCCCCCTTAGGGCAAACACATCACAGGCCAAGAAACTTAGTTCTTACCACGGTATATGACATCAGTCTATCACACTAAGCTCCTGCTGTTTTATCTTATAAGGATTCTTTTGCATTCTCCTAGTCTGCCCGGTTACTGCGGAGCCTTTCCTCTATACTTCATGCCACCGGCCTCGTCTCATTTATGTCAGAGTGAAAACAAACAATGGCTGATCTGTGACCACCGAGGACCGCTCCAGATCTGTCCCCTGACCAATCAAAGCGGGGAGTGCGGTGTGTGATGTGACAGATCTCGGAGCCTTGGTTTTCATCACTGCGCTCCTCATATGCCGTTCTGACACCTGTCTCCGTAATAGTACAGCATGGGCACAGAGCTGGCAGCGAGCCCAGACCCGCAGCCTGCCAGTCTCTTAATTGGCACCGAGCGCCATAGTCGCAGTTTTGGCTCACAGCAGATGCTGCACAACTTTCCGCTATACTCACATTATTGGTGATGGGTTGTGAAATGTAAAGCCCCCCCCCTACCCCCTCTGGGGTAAGACGCTGCGCAGCCCCTTTTGGGAAAGCTGGGTGACAACCAACGTGATCACAACTGTGCAAAGTACAAATCATTTTAGATCCAACCCCAGTTCTGCTTATATTCCCACATAGGGTCATCACCCAGCTTTCCCATGAACAGGTAATACAGCTCTGTAGGATATTGTAGGGCTCTGGGGTGCATGACTGGGGTGTGGGGCTCTGGGTGTAGGACTGGGGTGTAGGGCTCTGGGGTGTATGACTGGGGTGTATGACTGGGGTGTATGACTGGGGTGTGGGGCTCTGGGGTGTAGGACTCTGGGGTGTATGGCTGGGGTGTATGACTGGGGTGTATGACTGGGGTGTGGGGCTCTGGGGTGTATGACTGGGGTGCAGGGCTCTGGGGTGTATGACTGGGGTGTGGGGCTCTGGGGTGTATGACTGGGGTGTGGGGCTCTGGGGTGTATGACTGGGGTGTATGACTGGGGTGTAGGGCTCTGGGGTGTAGGGCTCTGGGGTGTATGGCTGGGGTGTATGACTGGGGTGTATGACTGGGGTGTGGGGCTCTGGGGTGTATGACTGGGGTGTGGGGCTCTGGGGTGTATGACTGGGGTGTGGGGCTCTGGGGTGTGTGACTGGGGTGTATGACTGGGGTGTAGGGCTCTGGGGTGTGTGACTGGGGTGTATGACTGGGGTGTAGGGCTCTGGGGTGTATGACTGGGGTGTATGACTGGGGTGTAGGGCTCTGGGGTGTATGACTGGGGTGTATGACTGGGGTGTAGGGCTCTGGGGTGTATGACTGGGGTGTGGGGCTCTGGGGTGTATGACTGGGGTGTATGGCTCTGGGGTGTGTGACTGGGGTGTATGACTGGGGTGTAGGGCTCTGGGGTGTATGACTGGGGTGTGGGGCTCTGGGGTGTATGACTGGGGTGTAGGGCTCTGGGGTGTAGGGCTCTGGGGTGTGTGACTGGGGTGTAGGGCTCTGGGGTGTATGACTGGGGTGTAGGGCTCTGGGGTGTATGGCTGGGGTGTATGACTGGGATGTATGACTGGGGTGTAGGGCTCTGGGGTGTATGACTGGGGTGTAGGGCTCTGGGGTGTATGACTGGGGTGTGGGGCTCTGGGGTGTATAACTGGGGTGTAGGGCTCTGGGGTGTGTGACTGGGGTGTAGGGCTTTGGGGTGTATGACTGGGGTGTAGGGCTCTGGGGTGTGTGACTGCGGTGTATGACTGGGGTGTAGGGCTCTGGGGTGTGTGACTGGGGTGTAGGGCTCTGGGGTGTGTGACTGGGGTGTGTGACTGGGGTGTAGGGCTCTGGGGTGTATGACTGGGGTGTGTGACTGGGGTGTATGACTGGGGTGTGTGACTGGGGTGTAGGGCTCTGGGGTGTATGACTGGGGTGTAGGGCTCTGGGGTGTATGACTGGGGTGTGTGACTGGGGTGTATGACTGGGGTGTGTGACTGGGGTGTATGACTGGGGTGTAGGGCTCTGGGGTGTGTGACTGGGGTGTGTGACTGGGGTGTATGACTGGGGTGTAGGGCTCTGGGGTGTATGACTGGGGTGTAGGGCTCTGGGGTGTATGACTGGGGTGTAGGGCTCTGGGGTGTAGGGCTCTGGGGTGTATGACTGGGGTGTAGGGCTCTGGGGTGTGTGACTGGGGTGTAGGGCTCTGGGGTGTGGGGCTCTGGGGTGTAGGGCTCTGGGGTGTATGACTGGGGTGTAGGGCTCTGGGGTGTAGGGCTCTGGGGTGTATGACTGGGGTGTAGGGCTCTGGGGTGTATGACTGGGGTGTAGGGCTCTGGGGTGTGTGACTGGAGTGTGTGACTGGGGTGTAGGGCTCTGGGGTGTGTGACTGGGGTGTATGACTGGGGTGTAGGGCTCTGGGGTGTGTGACTGGGGTGTAGGGCTCTGGGGTGTAGGGCTCTGGGATGTATGACTGGGGTGTGTGACTGGGGTGTAGGGCTCTGGGGTGTAGGGCTCTGGGATGTATGACTGGGGTGTGTGACTGGGGTGTGTGACTGGGGTGTAGGGCTCTGGGGTGTGTGACTGGGGTGTGTGACTGGGGTGTGTGACTGGGGTGTAGGGCTCTGGGGTGTAGGGCTCTGGGGTGTATGACTGGGGTGTGTGACTGGGGTGTGTGACTGGGGTGTAGGGCTCTGGGGTGTGTGACTGGGGTGTAGGGCTCTGGGGTGTGTGACTGGGGTGTAGGGCTCTGGGGTGTGTGACTGGGGTGTGTGACTGGGGTGCAGGGCTCTGGGGTGTGGGGTTCCCCTATATAACATAGAACATTATCCTTTACCAGATCAGTTCTGCATTCCGTACTTCTCCAGACGTCTCCATTACCCGTACAAGACCCGGGCGTCTCCTCGGCCGCCCTGCTGGATGACTGGGAAAACAAAGCAGATATAAGGCATTAGATAAGACCTCCGAGGACGCCACGGTGAGCTGTAACTGAGCGCGGCGCACCGACTGTCTCCATGATGTAAGAAGTTTGTCGCATCTTATGCCGGAGTTACACCGCTGCATCTCCACATTGATTTATCCTCTATATTCTGTGTTTGATCTCGGGGTCAGACCGCCAGGACACCCCTGCTGTCCAATCCATTAAAGGGGAACTCTGGGGAAAATCTTTTTCTTTCAAATCAACTGGTGTCAGAAAGTTATACAGATTTGTAATTTACGTCTATATAAAAATCTCCAGTCTTCCAGTACTTATCAGCTGCTGTATGTCCTGCATGAGGTGGTGTATTCTCTCCAGTGTGACACAGTGCTCTCTGCTGCCACCTCTGTCCATGTCAGGAACTGTCCAGAGCAGGAGAGGTTCTCTATGGGGATTTGCTGCTGCTCTGGACAGTTCCTGACATGGACAGAGGTGGCAGCAGAGAGCACTGTGTCAGACTGGAGAGAATACACCGCTGGAGTTCCCCTTTAATGTGGCCCCGGCCCCTAGGAAATCTGGAAGGTTCTTCAGTAGATAGACTAAAACCCGACCATCCACGTTAGTAAATCAGCCCCGATGCTCCAAATAAATTCCCTTGTGTTTATGGCAATATAAAACTGCCTGGCCTTCACCGGGAGACCCCCGCTCACTGACAGCCGATCCTTAGGGTCATGGAGGGAACTGACACTGTGCTCCGCCCCCTACAGCGGCCCGCTCCTGTTTCTGGTAAAGGGGTAGTTTCCCTTTAAGGAAATTGTATTGTCTTGTTTTGGCTCATGAATATTAATTAGGGCCCCGCCCCCGCTTAGTGCAGTTCCTATGGGGCGTGGATAGCATAACACTGGAGATGGAGCAGTGCTAGTGTCCAGGGAATCACAGGCTCCGCCTCCTTGACACTAATCACAACCTGAATAAAGGCTTTTATAAAGTTATAAGAAAATCACAGACACCGGCGACAAAGGCGAATTCTAAACATTTTATCCATCTGTGCCGCCAGCGCGACAGACGGTCAGGAGGTGACAGATTCACTTTAAGGACAACAAGTGGTCAATCTTACAGTAAGAGGCTCCCCCCCCGCTGGGCCAGATCCATGTATCAGCTCTCTACGTATAGGGGGAAATAGTATTATCCAGAACAAGGGAACATTGTGTCCGCTTTCTCCCAGATACAGCGCCTATCCTGTCCTCAGGTCAGGTGAGGTATTGCAGCTCAGTTCCATTGAAGTAAATGGGGCTGACTTGTAATACCAGACACAGCCTGAGGACAGGGGTGGCGCTGTACTTGGAGGTAGTTGTACTGTTATAACCCTGGATGACCCCTTTACAGGAACGTTTCAGCCATAAGGATATACAGAGTCACGCTTAGTGCAGGGTATGAGGGGGCGGAGCATGACACCCCAATTATCTCAGTGTCATGCTCCGCCCCGTCAAACTGTAGAATGTATTTTGCTTAGAGTGCTCCTTTAAGCTTTACTACCCCTGTGGCCGCCATTTAAAGGGCCCCCTAGAATTGTACTTTTACTCCCACGTTGGTTTCGCCATCTCACCTGGACACCATTGTCCGCCATGCTGACCGATTACCGAGTCACCGAGGATCCATCCTGCTGCCGAGGAGCAGACGCTGTGGAGATAGAGGAGCGCTGTCACTTTAAGGAATCCAAACAGACTGACACAACAAGCCTCTCTGCGTCCGGAGAACGGCCGCCCCCACAGCCGCAGGTTCCTCTCCCATCAATGGCCGCCATTATACCCCTCATAAACCGACTTTCCTCGGTAAATAAACACACAGAGTTGGATTTTTGTCGTCGCTCCCGTCTGCCAGGTCCAGGGAGACGTCAGAGAGTTTATACAAACAGCGAGCGTCTGGAGGGGACGTGTTATATATAGGAGGAGCCGGAGTACAAAGGGAACGCAAAAATAACGAAAATACTTATATACACTCATATATATACAGCGACAGTCCGGTAATCCGGCATCTGATAATCTGTTCTATGTTATTACAGGCAGTCGCATTACTCCAGGGGTAAATCCTATCACATGGAAGAGATCAGTCACATGGAGGCGAATCAGGCAAAGCATCATGGGAAAATATACAAATTAACTCTAATCCTAAAGCAGGAAAACTCTTATACTAGTCACCCCATTGTCAGCTTGGAAGAATGACAGCAGTCTGTGGCAGGCACTGTGTATGGGAGCAGTCTGTGGCAGGCACTGTGTATGGGAGCAGTCTGTGGCAGGCACTGTGTATGGGAGCAGTCTGTGGCAGGCACTGTGCATGGGGAGCAGTCTGTGGCAGGCACTGTGTATAGGAGCAGTCTGTGGCAGGCACTGTGTATAGGAGCGGTCTGTGGCAGGTACTGTGTATAGGAGCAGTCTGTGGCAGGCACTGTGTATGGGGAGCATTCTGTGGCAGGCACTGTGTATGGGAGCAGTCTGTGGCAGGCACTGTGTATGGGAGCAGTCTGTGGCAGGCACTGTGCATGGGGAGCAGTCTGTGGCAGGCACTGTGTATAGGAGCAGTCTGTGGCAGGCACTGTGTATAGGAGCAGTCTGTGGCAGGCACTGTGTAAAGGAGCAGTCTGTGGCAGGCACTTTGTATAGGAGCAGTCTGTGGCAGGCACTGTGTATAGGAGCAGTCTGTGGCAGGCACTGAGTATGGTAGCAGTCTGTAACAGGTACTGTGTATAGGAGCAGTCTGTGGCAGGCACTGTGTATAGGAGCACTCTGTGGCAGGCACTGTGTATAGGAGCAGTCTGTGGCAGGCACTGTGTATAGTAGAAGTCTGTGGCAGGCACTGTGTATAGGAGCAGTCTGTGTCAGGTACTGTGTATAGGAGAAGTCTGTGGCAGGCACTTTGTATAGGAGCAGTCTGTGGCAGGCACTGAGTATGGGGAGCAGTCTGTGGCAGGCACTGTGTATAGGAGCACTCTGTGGCAGGCACTGTGTATAGGAGCAGTCTGTGGCAGGCACTGTGTATAGGAGAAGTCTGTGGCAGGCACTGTGTATAGGAGAAGTCTGTGGCAGGCACTGTGTATAGGAGCAGTCTGTGGCAGGTACTGTGTATAGGAGAAGTCTGTGGCAGGCACTGTGTATAGGAGCAGTCTGTGGCAGGCACTGTGTAAAGGAGCAGTCTGTGGCAGGCACTGTGTATAGGAGCAGTCTGTGGCAGGCACTGTGTATGGGGAGCAGTCTGTGGCAGGCACTGTGTATAGGAGAAGTCTGTGGCAGGCACTGTGTATAGGAGCAGTCTGTGGCAGGCACTGTATGGGGAGCAGTCTGTGGCAGGCACTGTGTACAGGAGCAGTCTGTGGCAGGCACTGTGTATAGGAGAAGTCTGTGGCAGGCACTGTCTATAGGAGCAGTCTGTGGCAGGCACTGTGTATAGGAGCAGTCTGTGGCAGGTCCTGTGTATAGGAGCAGTCTGTGGCAGGCACTGTGTATAGGAGCAGTCTGTGGCAGGCACTGTGTACAGAAGCAGTCTGTGGCAGGCACTGTGTACAGAAGCAGTCTGTGGCAGGCACTGTGTACAGAAGCAGTCTGTGGCAGGCACTTTGTATAGGTGCAGTCTGTGGCAGGCACTGTGTATGGGAACAGTCTGTGACATGCACTATGTATGGGAGCAGTCTGTGGCAAGCACTGTGTATAGGAGCAGTCTGTGGCAGGCACTGTGTATAAGAGCAGTCTGTGGCAGGCACTGTGTATAAGAGCAGTCTGTGGCAGGCACTGTGTAAAGGAGCAGTCTGTGGCAGGCACTGTGTATAGGAGCAGTCTGTGGCAGGCACTGTGTATAGGAGCAGTCTGTGGCAGGCACTGAGTATGGTAGCAGTCTGTAACAGGTACTGTGTATAGGAGCAGTCTGTGGCAGGCACTGTGTATAGGAGCACTCTGTGGCAGGCACTGTGTATAGGAGCAGTCTGTGGCAGGCACTGTGTATAGGAGAAGTCTGTGGCAGGCACTGTGTATAGGAGCAGTCTGTGGCAGGTACTGTGTATAGGAGCAGTCTGTGGCAGGCACTGTGTATGGGGAGCAGTCTGTGGCAGGCACTGTGTATAGGAGAAGTCTGTGGCAGGCACTGTGTATAGGAGAAGTCTGTGGCAGGCACTGTGTATAGGAGCAGTCTGTGGCAGGCACTGTATGGGGAGCAGTCTGTGGCAGGCACTGTGTACAGGAGCAGTCTGTGGCAGGCACTGTGTATAGGAGAAGTCTGTGGCAGGCACTGTGTATAGGAGCAGTCTGTGGCAGGCACTGTGTATAGGAGCAGTCTGTGGCAGGTCCTGTGTATAGGAGCAGTCTGTGGCAGGCACTGTGTATAGGAGCAGTCTGTGGCAGGCACTGTGTACAGAAGCAGTCTGTGGCAGGCACTGTGTACAGAAGCAGTCTGTGGCAGGCACTGTGTACAGAAGCAGTCTGTGGCAGGCACTTTGTATAGGAGCAGTCTGTGGCAGGCACTGTGTATGGGAACAGTCTGTGACAGGCACTATGTATGGGAGCAGTCTGTGGCAAGCACTGTGTATAGGAGCAGTCTGTGGCAGGCACTGTGTATAAAAGCAGTCTGTGGCAGGCACTGTGTATAAGAGCAGTCTGTGGCAGGCACTGTGTAAAAGAGCAGTCTGTGGCAGGCACTGTGTATAGGAGCAGTCTGTGGCAGGCACTGTGTATAGGAGCAGTCTGTGGCAGGCACTGAGTATGGTAGCAGTCTGTAACAGGTACTGTGTATAGGAGCAGTCTGTGGCAGGCACTGTGTATAGGAGCACTCTGTGGCAGGCACTGTGTATAGGAGCAGTCTGTGGCAGGCACTGTGTATAGGAGAAGTCTGTGGCAGGCACTGTGTATAGGAGCAGTCTGTGGCAGGTACTGTGTATAGGAGAAGTCTGTGGCAGGCACTTTGTATAGGAGCAGTCTGTGGCAGGCACTGAGTATGGGGAGCAGTCTGTGGCAGGCACTGTGTATAGGAGCACTCTGTGGCAGGCACTGTGTATAGGAGCAGTCTGTGGCAGGCACTGTGTATAGGAGAAGTCTGTGGCAGGCACTGTGTATAGGAGCAGTCTGTGGCAGGTACTGTGTATAGGAGAAGTCTGTGGCAGGCACTGTGTATAGGAGCAGTCTGTGGCAGGCACTGTGTAAAGGAGCAGTCTGTGACAGGCACTGTGTATAGGAGCAGTCTGTGGCAGGCACTGTGTATGGGGAGCAGTCTGTGGCAGGCACTGTGTATAGGAGAAGTCTGTGGCAGGCACTGTGTATAGGAGCAGTCTGTGGCAGGCACTGTGTACAGGAGCAGTCTGTGGCAGGCACTGTGTATAGGAGAAGTCTGTGGCAGGCACTGTGTATAGGAGCAGTCTGTGGCAGGCACTGTGTATAGGAGCAGTCTGTGGCAGGTCCTGTGTATAGGAGCAGTCTGTGGCAGGCACTGTGTATAGGAGCAGTCTGTGGCAGGCACTGTGTACAGAAGCAGTCTGTGGCAGGCACTTTGTATAGGAGCAGTCTGTGGCAGGCACTGTGTATGGGAACAGTCTGTGACAGGCACTATGTATAGGAGCAGTCTGTGGCAAGCACTGTGTATAGGAGCAGTCTGTGGCAGGCACTGTGTATAAGAGCAGTCTGTGGCAGGCACTGTGTATAAGAGCAGTCTGTGGCAGGCACTGTGTATAGGAGCAGTCTGTGGCAGGCACTGTGTAAAGGAGCAGTCTGTGGCAGGCACTGTGTACAGGAGCAGTCTGTGACAGGTACTGTGTATAGGAGCAGTCTGTGGCAGGCACTGAGTATGGTAGCAGTCTGTAACAGGTATTGTGTATAGGAGCAGTCTGTGGCAGGCAATGAGTATGGTAGCAGTCTGTAACAGGTACTGTGTATAGGAGCAGTCTGTGGCAGGCACTGTGTATAGAAGCAGTCTGTGGCAGGCACTGATTATAGGAGCAGTCTGTGGCAGGCACTGTATAGGGGCAGTCTGTGGCAGGCACTGTGTATAGGAGCAGTCTGTGGCACTGTTTATAGGAGCAGTCTGTGGCAGGCACTGTGTATAGGAGCAGTCTGTGGCAGGCACTGTGTATGGGAGCAGTCTGTGGCACTGTGTATAGGAGCAGCCTGTGGCAGGCACTGTGTATAGGAGCAGTCTGTGGCAGGTACTGTGTATAGGAGCAGTCTGTGGCAGGCACTGTTTATAGTAAAAGTCTGTGGCAGGCACTCTGTATAGGAGCAGTCTGTGGCAGGCACTGTATGGGAGCAGTCTGTGGCAGGCACTGTGTACAGGAGCAGTCTGTGGCAGGCACTGTGTATAGGAGAAGTCTGTGGCAGGCACTGTGTATAGGAGCAGTCTGTGGCAGGCACTGTGTATAGGAGCAGTCTGTGGCAGGCACTGTGTATAGGAGCAGTCTGTGGCAGGTCCTGTGTATAGGAGCAGTCTGTGGGAGGCACTGTGTATAGGAGCAGTCTGTGGCAGGCACTGTGTACAGGAGCAGTCTGTGGCAGGCACTGTGTACAGAAGCAGTCTGTGGCAGGCACTGTGTACAGAAGCAGTCTGTGGCAGGCACTGTGTACAGAAGCAGTCTGTGGTAGGCACTTTGTATAGGAGCAGTCTGTGGCAGGCACTGTGTATGGGAGCAGTCTGTGACAGGCACTGTGTATAGGAGCAGTCTGTGTCAGGCACTGTGTATATGAGCAGTCTGTGGCAGGCACTGTGTATAAGAGCAGTCTGTGGCAGGCACTGTGTATAGGAGCAGTCTGTGGCAGGCACTGTGTATAGGAGCAGTCTGTGACAGGTACTGTGTATAGGAGCAGTCTGTGGCAGGCACTGTGTATAGGGGCAGTCTGTGGCAGGCACTGTGTATAGGAGCAGTCTGTGGCAGGCACTGTGTATAGGAGCAGTCTGTGGCATGCACTGTGTACAGGAGCAGTCTGTGGCAGGCACTGTGTACAGCAGCAGTCTGTGACAGATACTGTGTATAGGAGCAGTCTGTGGCAGGCACTGAGTATGGTAGCAGTCTGCAACAGGTATTGTGTATAGGAGCAGTCTGTGGCAGGCACTGAGTATGGTAGCAGTCTATAACAGGTACTGTGTATAGGAGCAGTCTGTGGCAGGCACTGTGTATAGGAGCAGTCTGTGGCAGGCACTGATTATAGGAGCAGTCTGTGGCAGGCACTGTGTATAGGAGCAGTCTGTGGCAGGCACTGTGTATAGGAGCAGTCTGTGGCACTGTTTATAGAAGCAGTCTGTGGCAGGCACTGTGTATAGGAGCAGTCTGTGGCAGGCACTGTGTATGGGAGCAGTCTGTGGCACTGTGTATAGGAGCAGTCTGTGGCAGGCACTGTGTATAGGAGCAGTCTGTGGCAGGTACTGTGTATAGGAGCAGTCTGTGGCAGGCACTGTTTATAGGAAAAGTCTGTGGCAGGCACTCTGTATAAGAGCAGTCTGTAGTAGGCACTGTGCATAGGAGCAGTCTATGGCAGGCACTGTGTATAGGAGCAGTCTGTGGCAGGTACTGTGTATAGGAGCAGTCTGTGGCAGGCACTGTTTATAGGAACAGTCTGTGGCAGGCACTGTGTATAGGAGCAGTCTGTGGCAGGCACTGTGTACGGGGAGCAGTCTGTGGCAGGCACTGTGTATGGGGAGCAGTCTGTGGCAGGCACTTTGTATGGGGAGCAGTCTGTGACAGGCACTGTGTATAGGAGCAGTTTGTGGCAGGCAAAGTGTATAGGAGCAGTCTGTGGCAGGCACTGTGTATGGGGAGCAGTCTGTGGCAGGCACTGTGTATAGGAGAATTCTGTGGCAGGCACTGTGTATGGGGAGCATTCTGTGGCAGGCACTATGTATAGGAGCAGTCTGTGACAGGCACTGTGTATGGGGAACAGTTTGTGGCAGGCACTGTACACAGGACCTGCCACAGACTGCTCATATACACAGGACCTGCCACAGACTGCTCCTATACACAGTACCTGCCACAGACTGCTCCTATACACAATGCCTGCCACAGACTGCTCCCCCTACATAGTGCCTCCCACAGACTGCTCCCCATACACAGTGCCTGCCACAGACTGCTCCCCATGCACAGTGCCTGCCACAGACTGCTCCCATACACAGTGCCTGCCACAGACTGCTCCCATACACAGTGCCTGCCAGAGAATGCTCCCCATACACAGTGCCTGTCACAGACTGCTCCTATACACAGTGCCTGCCACAGACTGCTCCTATACACAGTGCCTGCCACACACTGCTCCCATTCACAGTGCCTGCCACAGAATGCTCCCCATACACAGTGCCTGCCAGACTTCTTCTATACACAGTGCCTGCCACAGACTGCTCCTATAAACAGTGCCACAGACTGCTCCTATACACAGTACCTGTCACAGACTGCTCCTATACACAGTGCCTGCCACACACTGCTCCTGTACACAGTGCCTGCAACAGACTGCTCCTGTACACAGTGCCTCCCACAGACTGCTCTCATACACAAGGCCTCCCACAGACTGCTTCCATACACACTACCTGCCACAGACTGCTCCTATACGCAGTGCCTGCCACAGACTGCTCCTATGCACAATACCTGTCACAGACTGCTCCTATACACAGTGCCTGCCACAGACTGCTCCCCATACACAGTGCCTCCCACAGACTGCTCCTATACACAGTGCCTGCCACAGACTGCTCCTATACACAGTGCCTGCCACAGACTGCTCCCATACACAGTACCTGCCACAGACTGCTCATAGACACAGATAATAGTGGTATGGCCGTCCTGTGGCATCATCCGTGGTCTGTGGCATCTGTGCCAGCTCTACCCTAAACACAGGTGACTTATAATAAGTTATAATGTACAGAAACTATATCCATTCAGTGAATGACATCCCATGCTGGGACTTGTAGTTCTACATCCAATAAATAGGGGCAGGTTGTCTCCTGGCTGTGCGTATATAGTGTCTGATCTACTGGTCTTACAGCACAAACCAGTTTACTCCACATTGTGGGCTGACGCTTCCTCTCTATCTACTCCCAGACCCGACCTGCTGCTGACGTATATATATATATATATATATATATATATATATATGTGTGTATACTGTTCACTATGACTCCGCAGCGTATATATATACTGTTCACTATGACTCCGCAGTGTATATATATATATATATATATATATATATAGATATATACTGTACATCATGACTCCGCACAGTATATATATATATATATATATATATATATATATATACTGTACACTATGACTTCATGGTGTATATATATATATATATATATATATATATATATACTGTACACCATGACTCCGCAGTGTATATATATACTGTACACTATGACTCCATGGTGTATATATATATATATATATATATACTGTACACCATGACTCCGCAGTGTATATATATATATATATATTTATATATATATATATATGTATACTGTTCACTATGACTCCGCAGTGTATATATATATATACTGTACACCATGACTCCGCAGCGTATATATATATATATATATATATATATATATATATATATATATATACTGTACACCATGACTCCGCAGCGTATATATATACTGTACACCATGACTCCGCAGTGTATATATATATATACTGTACACCATGACTCCGCAGCGTATATATATACTGTACACCATGACTCCGCAGTGTATATATATATATATATACTGTACACCATGACTCCGCAGCGTATATATATACTGTACACCATGACTCCGCAGTGTATATATATATATATATATATGTATACTGTACACTTTGACTCCATGGTATATATATATATATACACACTTCACCATGACTTTGCAGTGTTCGGTCCTGAGTTTGTAATGAAGGAAAAGGAAATAAAATGACCCAAATGTTGTATAAATGTAGCAGAGCTGAGTGTCCTTTCCTACATTGCTGTAACCATAGGGGTCAGTATGGTGGACGGTGTAGGTGATAGGAGTTAGAGCTCTGCTACATCTGTACATAAATATAGAGTAGTAACTATAAGAAGACAGCTGGATGTAGCAGAGCTGAGGCAACCTAGAGTGATCTGACAATGTGGTATACAGCACTGCACCATCTCTCCACCCCACTGAATAACATACTCAGCTCTGCTACATCCGCACACAATCTCACTAATAAAGTTTATTGCCCTGAATACAGCGGAGTCCCTGAGGGAGGAAGGAGAAGGGGGGACACTCACCCGAGCAGTCAGGCACCAGACTAGTACACAGGCTGCTGGAGGTGATTCCTGCTCAGCTACACCGCCTCCTGCTGGCCACACCCACTGTGCACACCCAGGCCCCTCCCACTGCAGGGCACGTGTGTGTGTGTGTGTAAGTGTGAGCTGAACGTCATTGATGATAATTCATGTGGAAAGAATGAGCGTAGTCCATGGGCTGGGAGATGCGTCACCATGTAGCAGAGCCGAATCGCTCTCTCTATATATATACAGTATTATTATTATTGTTATTATTATTATTATTATTATTGTTATTATTATTGTTATTATTATTCATATTATTATTATTATTATATTATTATTGTTATTATTATTATTATTATTATTATTATTATTATTATTGTTATTATTATTATTGTTATTGTTATTATTATTATTATTATTATTATTATTGTTATTATTATTGTTATTATTATTCATATTATTATTATTATTATTATATTATTATTGTTATTATTATTATTATTATATTATTATTGTTATTATTGTTATTGTTATTGTTATTATTATTATTATTATACAAGCTGTAATTTTCATTGGTTGTGTGTAGATGGACATGTAACGTTTTGTCGTTTTTTTTCTTTCTTTCTATTATTTGGAGGACAGGACTTGATATAACACACTGCACTAGGTATATATTGAAGTATATACCTGTCAGCTTAACCCCTTAGGGACCGGGCCTATTTGGGCCTAAAAGACCAGGCTCATTTTTTAAAATCTGACCTGTCTCACTTTATGCTCTTATAGCTCAGTGATGCTGTAACGTATGCTAGCGATTCTGAGATTGTTTTCTTGTCACATATGGCACTTTATATTAGTGGCAAAATTTGGTCACTACTTTGTGTGTTTTTTGTGAAAAACATCAAAATATCATGAAAAATTTAAAAAATTAGCATTTTATGAACTTTGAAATTCTCTGCTTCTAAAAAAAGAAAGTCGTAGCACATAAATTAGTTTCTAAGTCACATTACCGATATGTCCTCTTTATTCTGGCTTCATTTTATAAACATATTTCACTTTTTTCGGGTGTTACGGGGCTTAGAAATTTATCAGCAAATTACCACATTTTCGTGAAAGTTTCCAAAACTGATTTTTTTAGGGACCAGTTCTTATTTTAAGTTGATTTAGGAGGCTTGTATACTGGAAACCTCTATAAGTGACCCCATTTTGGAAACTACACACCTTAAAGAATTAATTTAGGGGTATAATGAGCATTTTAACCCTACAGGGGCTGGAGGAAAGTATTCACCATTAGGCCGTAAAAAAATGAAAAATTAAAATTTTCCAATAATATATACGTTTAGATTAAAGTTTCTCATTTTTAAAAGGAACATGAGAGAAAAAGCACCCCAAAATCTGTAACGCAGGTTCTCCTGAGTAGAACGGTACCCCATATGTGGGCGTAAACCACTGCATGGGCACACAGCGGGGCTCAGAAGGAAAGGAGCGCCAATTAGCTTTTCCAAGAAGTTTCTGAGCGCCAGGTGCGTTTGCAGAGCCCCTGTAGTAGCAGTGGAGTGAAACCCCTCCCCAAAATCACCCCATTTAGGAAAGTACACCCCTCAAATAATTCATCTTGGGGTGCGGTGACCATTTTGACCCCACAGGTATTAGAGAAAAGTATTCAAAATTGGCCAGTAAAAATGAAAAACTCGAATTTTTCCAATAATATGTTGGTTTAATTTGAAATTTCTAAATTTCTCGAGGAACAGGGGAGAAAACTCCCCCCAATATATGTAACGCAGGTTCTCCTGAGTAGAACGGTACCCCATGTGTGGGCATAAACCACTGTATGGGCGCACAGCAGGGCTCAGAAGGGAAGGAGCGCCAATTTACTGGAGCAAAACCGCAGCTAGTAATAGTTATTAGAATAGCGCAGTTACTAAAATACAATAAAAAATGAGATTACAGGTAATGTGGGGGGAGGGGGGGGGTACGGAGAGTCTGGGGTGGTTATGGGTAATCTGGGGTGGTTACGGGCATAGTGCTGTGGTTATGGGGAACATCGGGTGGTTACAGGCAATCTGGGATTGTTACGGATAAACTGAAGTGTTTATAGGTAATCTGGGGTGGGTACATGTAATTTGGGGTGATTACGGACAATCTGGAGGGGGTCACTGGCAATGTGCGGTGGTTACGTGCAATCTGAGGTGGTTACGGGCAACGTGCGGTGGTTACGGGCAACCTGCGGTGGTTACGGGTAATCTGGGGGGGTTAGGGGTAATTTGGGAGTAAACTGCAATTATTACTATAATAAATAATTACTTAAAATTTTCAGAGTTGGCTGGTTGTGGAGCGCATGCGCACTTCATAACCAGCCTGGACGTCGAGGAGGAAGGAGCTCCAGGATCAGGTAACGTATAAGGGGTAGGGGGGTGACTGGGGGACGGGGGGTGACTGGGGGTGGGGGGTGGATGGCAACTTGGGGGACGGACCCTGACACTTTTTATCCCCTTTCACCAATCATTTATAGTGACAGGGGATAAAAAGTGCTGGGCAGCACATGGCACAAGCGATCAGCGGTAGATAGTAGCGGCTGCAGCGTCCTGACAGGGAGTAGCGGCTGCAGCGTCCGGACAGGGAGTAGCGGCTGCAGCGTCCAGACAGGGAGTAGCGGCTGCAGCGTCCGGACAGGGAGTAGGGGCTGCAGCGTCCTGACAGGGAGTAGGGGCTGCAGCGTCCGGACAGGCAGTAGCGGCTGCAGCGTCCTGACAGGGAGTAGCGGCTGCAGCGTCCAGACAGGGAGTAGCGGCTGCAGCGTCCGGACAGGGAGTAGCGGCTGCAGCGTCCGGACAGGGAGTAGCGGCTGCAGCGTCTGGACAGGGAGTAGGGGCTGCAGCGTCCTGACAGGGAGTAGGGGCTGCAGCGTCCGGACAGGGAGTAGGGGCTGCAGCGTCCGGACAGGGAGTAGGGGCTGCAGCGTCCGGACAGGGAGTAGCGGCTGCAGCGTCCTGACAGGGAGTAGGGGCTGCAGCGTCCGGACAGGGAGTAGCGGCTGCAGCGTCCGGACAGGGAGTAGCGGCTGCAGCGTCCGGACAGGGAGTAGGGGCTGCAGCGTCCGGACAGGGAGTAGCGGCTGCAGCGTCCGGACAGGGAGTAGCGGCTGCAGCGTCCGGACAGGGAGTAGGGGCTGCAGCGTCCGGACAGGGAGTAGGGGCTGCAGCGTCCGGACAGGGAGTAGGGGCTGCAGCGTCCGGACAGGGAGTAGGGGCTGCAGCGTCCGGACAGGGAGTAGGGGCTGCAGCGTCCGGACAGGGAGTAGGGGCTGCAGCGTCCGGACAGGGAGTAGCGGCTGCAGCGTCCGGACAGGGAGTAGCGGCTGCAGCGTCCGGACAGGGAGTAGCGGCTGCAGCGTCCGGACAGGGAGTAGCGGCTGCAGCGTCCGAACAGGGAGTAGCGGCTGCAGCGTCCTGACAGGGAGTAGGGGCTGCAGCGTCCGGACAGGGAGTAGGGGCTGCAGCGTCCTGACAGGGAGTAGGGGCTGCAGCGTCCGGACAGGGAGTAGGGGCTGCAGCGTCCGGACAGGGAGTAGGGGCTGCAGCGTCCGGACAGGGAGTAGGGGCTGCAGCGTCCTGACAGGGAGTAGGGGCTGCAGCGTCCGGACAGGGAGTAGGGGCTGCAGCGTCCGGACAGGGAGTAGGGGCTGCAGCGTCCGGACAGGGAGTAGCGGCTGCAGCGTCCGGACAGGGAGTAGCGGCTGCAGCGTCCTGACAGGGAGTAGCGGCTGCAGCGTCCGGACAGGGAGTAGCGGCTGCAGCATCCTGACAGGGAGTAGGGGCTGCAGCGTCCGGACAGGGAGTAGCGGCTGCAGCGTCCGGACAGGGAGTAGCGGCTGCAGCGTCCGGACAGGGAGTAGCAGCTGCAGCGTCCGGACAGGGAGTAGCGGCTGCAGCGTCCGGACAGGGAGTAGCGGCTGCAGCGTCCGGACAGGGAGTAGCGGCTGCAGCGTCCGGACAGGGAGTAGCGGCTGCAGCGTCCGGACAGGGAGTAGCGGCTGCAGCGTCCGGACAGGGAGTAGCGGCTGCAGCGTCCGGACAGGGAGTAGCGGCTGCAGCGTCCGGACAGGGAGTAGCGGCTGCAGCGTCCTGACAGGGAGTAGCGGCTGCAGCGTCCGGACAGGGAGTAGCGGCTGCAGCGTCCGGACAGGGAGTAGGGGCTGCAGCGTCCGGACAGGGAGTAGCGGCTGCAGCGTCCGGACAGGGAGTAGCGGCTGCAGCGTCCGGACAGGGAGTAGCGGCTGCAGCGTCCGGAGACCCCGGCTCTGGGGATGTCACCTGCTGCCGCTCGGGCCAGTGGTTTCCATTACCCGCAGCAGAGATTCTGCACCTGTAGCTGCATCACTGCTACAATACACTGAGAGCCTGAGAGGCTGCGTTGCATGTTGGGGGATGTAGTTTTGCAGCAGCCATGGGCTGGGGATCCCATGTTGTTATAGACCCTGGATGACCCTGGTGTGAACAGATCCTTACGCTACTGAATGTTTTCCTATGAAAATATTTTGCAATCATTAGAAGCCGGATTAATCATTATTCCTCTGATTCCTCTTTGCCCTTGGCGTCCGTTCACGGATCCGATTCAGTATCGTCCCCGGTAACACGTTTCATCATACTTGGCCGGATCTTCCTTCTCTCCATATTACATATTCAGTACGTCTCCTGCTCCCATCAGCTGTTCTTCTCCCCTCTATCATTCAGCTAAATGACTATGAGCAAAGTCCTGAGATGCTGACGGAGTATATACAGTATATATATTTTTCACATTGAATGGCAGCAGTAAAAGGTGACACGGCCTCTCTACTGCCACCAATGGCTGTCTCAGGAACTGCAGGGCTCCTACCCTTAGAATAGACATTAAACTGGGAGAGCTGTCTGTGTCACTAGTGCTGCGGCCTCCCTTGATATCTATATAATACATGTTACCATTAGAATAGACATTACACTGGGGGGAGCTGTCTGTGTCACTAGTGCTGCAGCCTCCCTGATGTCTATATAATACATGTTACCATTAGAATAGACATTACACTGGGGGGAGCTGTCTGTGTCACTAGTGCTGCAGCCTCCCCTGATGTCTGTATAATATATGTTACCATTAGAATAAACATTACAATGGGGGAAGCTGTCTGTGTCACTAGTGCTGCAGCCATTCCTGATGTCTATTCTAATGGTAACATGTAATATATAGACATCAGGGGAGGATGCAGCACTAGTGACACAGACAGCTTCCCCCAGTGTAATGTCTATTCTAATAGTAATGTATTATATAGACATTAGTAGAGGCTGCAGCACTAGTGACACAGACAGCTCCCCCAGTGTAATGTCTATTCTAGTGGTAACATATATTATATAGACACCAGGGGAGGCTGCAGCACTAGTGACACAGACAGCTCCCCCCAGTGTAATGTCTATTCTAATGGTAACATGTAATATATAGACATTAGGAGAGGCTGCAGCACTAGTGACACAGACAGCTCCCCCCAGTGTAATGTCTATTCTAATGGTAACATGTAATATATAGACATTAGGAGAGGCTGCAGCACTAGTGACACAGACAGCTTCCCCAGTGTAATGTCTATTCTAATGATAACATGTATTAGGCCCTGTTCCCACTAAGCAAAACTAGCGGATGTCAGAGCCCCTGGGAACACAGAGACACAGGACAAGTGGTCCCTATGGCTTAGACCCCCCACACTGTCCCTACTGTAGGGATCTTCCCGGGGGGGATGGTGTGTTTGGACACAGTTCACAGCAGTCTTGGCGTTATAAAATATCAGCTTGGCGTTTATTTGCAGTATAAACCGTCCATCAAACAGCGCGCTTTAAGAACAAAACAAACACAAGGTCTTGCCCGTCTGGGCGCTTCCTAACAGGTCTTCTCACCTATCTGACACTATATAACATGGCGTCTCTCACCTGGATGCCGCAGGGTGTATATAAGCTCCAGCCGTGGCTGTATTCACAGCTTCCACCAAACACACAGGCGGAGAGCGACCACCTGCAGCTCTGCAGAGCTTTTACCTTTTCCAGGCTCATCAGAGCACAACTGATCACAACACCCAAAGTGGATCGGGGGGAGGGAATGGCAAGTCCCACTACCAAACCTACCTGCCATTCCATATAAATCCAGGCCCGGCAACAATAAATAATAACTCAGCAGCATAACACTGCTGAGCAACAGATCCCTCCTGGACTTACCATCTGACGCTGTGTAGTAACCTAGGTGAGATGTGCACCCCCTCGAGCACTTCACCTGTGACCTGTCTACACTACCTACTTGCAGAGCAGGCCCTAAACGACCGTCTGCAACTGGGCGGCGTTCCCTACGCTGCAGTAAGTGCAAATACAGACAAGACACAGTACAGACGAAAAAGGTAAACGGTGGAGCCAAAGCCAGAGATATAACAAGGTAATGGTGAAGCCAAAGTTAGAGAACGTAGCAAGAAATGGGGATGCACAAGGAACACTGAGGACTAGAGGAGAACACTGAGGGAGGACTAGAGGAGAACACTGAGGACCAGAGGAGAACACTGAGGACTAGAGGAGAACACTGAGGACCAGAGGAGAACACTGAGGGAGGACTAGAGGAGAACACTGAGGGAGGACTAGAGGAGAACACTGAGGGAGGACTAGAGGAGAACACTGAGGACTAGAGGAGAACACTGAGGGAGGACTAGAGGAGAACACTGAGGACTAGAGGAGAACACTGAGGGAGGACTAGAGGAGAACACTGAGGGAGGACTAGAGGAGAACACTGAGGGAGGACTAGAGGAGAACACTGAGGACTAGAGGAGAACACTGAGGGAGGACCAGAGGAGAACACTGAGGACCAGAGGAGAACACTGAGGACTAGAGGAGAACACTGAGGGAGGACTAGAGGAGAACACTGAGGGAGGACTAGAGGAGAACACTGAGGACTAGAGGAGAACACTGAGGGAGGACTAGAGGAGAACACTGAGGACTAGAGGAGAACACTGAGGGAGGACCAGAGGAGAACACTGAGGGAGGACTAGAGGAGAACACTGAGGACTAGAGGAGAACACTGAGGACTAGAGGAGAACACTGAGGACCAGAGGAGAACACTGAGGACCAGAGGAGAACACTGAGGACCAGAGGAGAACACTGAGGGAGGACTAGAGGAGAACACTGAGGACTAGAGGAGAACACTGAGGACGAGAGGAGAACACTGAGGACGAGAGGAGAACACTGAGGGAGGACTAGAGGAGAACACTGAGGGAGGACTAGAGGAGAACACTGAGGACTAGAGGAGAACACTGAGGACTAGAGGAGAACACTGAGGGAGGACTAGAGGAGAACACTGAGGACTAGAGGAGAACACTGAGGGAGGACTAGAGGAGAACACTGAGGACTAGAGGAGAACACTGAGGACTAGAGGAGAACACTGAGGACCAGAGGAGAACACTGAGGGAGGACTAGAGGAGAACACTGAGGAAGGACTAGAGGAGAACACTGAGGGAGGACTAGAGGAGAACACTGAGGACCAGAGGAGAACACTGAGGACCAGAGGAGAACACTGAGGACTAGAGGAGAACACTGAGGACCAGAGGAGAACACTGAGGACTAGAGGAGAACACTGAGGACCAGAGGAGAACACTGAGGACTAGAGGAGAACACTGAGGACCAGAGGAGAACACTGAGGACTAGAGGAGAACACTGAGGACCAGAGGAGAACACTGAGGACCAGAGGAGAACACTGCGGACTAGAGGAGAACACTGAGGACTAGAGGAGAACACTGAGGACTAGAGGAGAACACTGAGGACCAGAGGAGAACACTGAGGACTAGAGGAGAACACTGAGGACTAGAGGAGAACACTGAGGACCAGAGGAGAACACTGAGGACCAGAGGAGAACACTGAGGACCAGAGGAGAACACTGAGGACCAAAGGAGAACACTGAGGACTAGAGGAGAACACTGAGGACTAGAGGAGAACACTGAGGACTAGAGGAGAACACTGAGGACTAGAGGAGAACACTGAGGACCAGAGGAGAACACTGAACCAAAAGACAAGTAGGTAATAAACAAGCAGAGGACAGGCCGGATCAGGCTGACAGACAAGCTGAAGAACCCATCAGGAGCTCAGAGGGAAAGGAGGGAGAAGCTATAAGGAAGCAGAAGTCCCGGGCTCCAAGCTGATAGGCTGAACAGGAGAAACACACAAGAGAAACACAGAAAATCAGAGGTGAGGAGACCTGTCAATCACAACACAGCAGAGACAATCAGTGACCACAGCAAGGAAAGTGCAGGGAGAACTAAGGAAACATGGACCGGATCACAGAAGACATAAGCCAGGGGTGGGGAACCTCCGGCCCGCGGGCCGCATCCGGCCCCTGAGACCTCCCGATGCGGCCCGCGGCTCCCCTGTGATGCGCGCCGCTCTGGAGGAGGAAGGAGCCGGCATACACAGCATCCTCCGGTGTCTGTGACAGCTGCCGGATACAGGAGGATGCTGTCTATGCCGGCTTCTTCCCCAGCAGAGCGGCGCGTGTCTTCAGTCTCCTGCAGGAGAAGACCGGCACAGAGGACCTGGGACAGAAGAGGACATGGGCAGCGTGGGAGCGGAGGTAAGGTGAGTGGGATGTTTATTTTTTTTATTTGGGGGTTAACTAGGCCACCAGGGACATGACTGATGGGGGTTAACTAGGACTACCAGAGGCATCACTGGGGGGGTTAACTAGGCTACCAGGGACATGACTGATGGGGGTTAACTAGGCCACCAGGGACATGCCTGATGGGGGTTAACTAGGCCACCAGGGACATGACTGATGGGGGTTAACTAGGCCACCAGGGACATGACTGATGGGGGTTAACTAGGCCACCAGGGACATGCCTGATGGGGGTTAACTAGGCCACCAGGGACATGACTGATGGGGTTTAACTAGGCCACTAGGGACATGCCTGATGGGGGTTAACTAGGCCACCTGGGACATGCCTGATGGGGGTTAACTAGGACTACCAGAGGCATCACTGGGGGGGTTAACTAGGCTACCAGGGACATGACTGATGGGGGTTAACTAGGCCACCAGGGACATGACTGATGGGGGTTAACTAGGCCACCAGGGACATGCCTGATGGGGGTTAACTAGGCCACCAGGGACATGACTGATGGGGGTTAACTAGGCCTACCAGAGGCATCACTGGGGGGGTTAACTAGGCTACCTGGGACATGACTTGGGGTTAACTAGACTACAAGGGGCATCACTGGGGGTTAACTACAATAGCAGGGGCACTAGGGGAACAATACTTTGCCTTGTTCGGGTGCTGCAAACCCCCGCTACTGACTGCCGCACACGGTATGCGGCCCTCGAATGATTTTATTAATGCCCGACCGGCCCTCGACATGGAAAAGGTTCCCCACCCCTGACATAAGCAGAGAACATAAGAAAACCAGGCACGGACCTAATGCCAAAAGCGCAGTCTTTGGCGCAGAGGTCGAATCTTTGCAACACAGTATAGCACTGATGCCTTTTCAGGCGCGATCATGACAGCAAAAAGCCGTTAGCCTCCCGCTCATAATGGGAGTCTATGGGAGGTGCGCGCTCCTGCTCTGTCCGCGCTGAAGAATGAACATGTCTTTTCTAGTTTTGCTCAGTGGGAACTGGGCCTTATATAGACATCAGGGGAGGCTGCAGCACTAGTGACACAGACAGCTCCCCCAGTGTAATGTCTATTCTAATGGTAACATGTATTATATAGACATCAGGGGAGGCTGCAGCACTAGTGACACAGACAGCTCCCCCAGTGTAATGTCTATTCTAATGGTAACATGTATTATATAGACATCAGGGGAGGCTGCAGCACTAGTGACACAGACAGCTTCCCCCAGTGTAATGTCTATTCTAATGGTAACATGTATTATATAGATATCACAGGAGGCTGCAGCACTAGTGACACAGACAGCTTCCCCCAGTGTAATGTCTATTCTAATGATAATATGTATTATATAGACATCAGGGGAGGCTGCAGCACTAGTGACACAGACAGCTTCCCCCAGTGTAATGTCTATTCTAATGGTAACATGTATTATATAGACATCAGGAGAGGCTGCAGTACTAGTGACACAGACAGCTTCCCCAGTGTAATGTCTATTCTAATGGTAACATGTAATATATAGACATCAGGAGAGGCTGCAGCACTAGTGACACAGACAGCTTCCCCAGTGTAATGTCTATTCTAATGGTAACATGCAGGGGCGTAGCTAATGTCCCTTGGGCCCTGGTGCAAGAGTTCAACTTGGCCCCCCCCCCCCTTCCTTGACCAAGCTATGCGATAGATAGATAGATAGATAGATAGATAGGAGATAGATAGATAGATAGATAAAGACTGATATTACCAATAATACCAGTATATAGGATGGAAATATAATCACCATACATATTACCGCCATGCTGTTACTGACCAAATCCTGTATACTGAGACCAATATTACCAAGGCGCAAATATTACCGCCACACCACAACCACTACCATCACCACCATATTGTTACTGACCAAATCCAGTATACTGAGACCAATACTGACTAATACCACCACATACTACCACCACTGCTGCTACTGACTAACACCACCACATACTGACTAATACCACCGCTGGTACTGAATAACATCCACTGTACACAGATCACTATCACCTCATCCAGAAGAGGCAGACCCAGCTCTACACAGGCTCTATACACCATATACATTACTGTGCACTTACATCAGGTGACTCACAGGGGACGTCTTCTCTGATCGGAGTTCTTCCCTTTTCATCATCTTCTCCATCTGGGCCATTATGAGAACTTCTTCGAGCCACGAATCCACAGAATCTGCCAGACAGAGATATTAGGCTCCTCACTCTGTCACCATCCTCATCTCTATACAAACTGCACATCTGTATTGGCCCCTTTACACCCTCAGTTAGTGGGTAGGCTGACTCTGTTACCCCCCCCCCCTTATAGTATATGCCCCCCTCTGTGTAGAGATGGCCCCTTGTTCAGTCTTCCATATATATGGCCCCATGTGCATCTCCTTGACAGCCCCTCTCAGTGTAGTCCCCCCTTTTAGATGGTCCCCTCTGTGTTGTCCCCCTTATCTTTTCCCCCATATAGATGCCTCCCTTATGTTTCCCCCCCTTGTAGATGCCCCCACTGTGTTGTCTTCCTGTACTTTCCCCCTCATGTATATGCCCCCACTGTGTTGTCTTCTTATACATTCCCCCCTATGTTACCCCCCATGTATATGCCCCCACTGTGTTGTCTTCTTATACATTCCCCCCTATGTTACCCCCCATGTATATGCCCCCACTATGTTGCCCCCCATGCATATGCCCCCACTGTGTTGTCTTTTTATACATTCCCCCCATGTATATGCCCCCACTGTGTTGTCTTCTTATACATCCCCCCCCATGTTACCCCCCCATGTATATGCCCCCACTATGTTGCCCCCCATGCATATGCCCCCACTGTGTTGTCTTCGTATACATCCCCCCCCATGTAGATGCTCCCACCATGTTGCCCCCATGTATATGCCCCCACTGTGTTGCCCCCACTGTATATGCCCCCTTGTCAAGTAGATAAAAACAAAAGGGGGGGGGAAACACAAAAACAACTCACCTTTAACCTCGTTCCCCCGTTGCAGCTCCCTTCTCATCTGCGGTGTTGGACGGCCCCCGGCTGACGCTGGCTCCCTCCTTTCATCCCCTGTACCCGCCGCTCCGCACTCCCGAACTCCCGGCCGATGCTCCACTACCTGGCGGTGTCCCCGGGATTCCCCTGCAGCACATGCACCAGGAAGGTCAGTGTGCGCAGGGGCTTTTACTTCCGGGTCAGGGAGCGCTCCCTGACCCGGAAGTAACAGCCCCGGCGTACACAGCTCTCTGATGCGTGTGCTGCAGGGGAATCCCGGGGACACCGCCAGGTAGTGGAGCATCGGCCGGGAGTTCGGGAGTGCGGAGCGGCGGGCGCAGGGGATGAAAGGAGGGAGCCAGCGTCAGCCGGGGGCCGTCCTGGAGAGCGGAGTGGCGGGCGCAGAGGATACAGGGAGAGGGGTCGCGGGCCCCTCTCCGTGGCGGGCCGGGTCGCAGCAGCGACCGCTGCGACCACGGTCGCTACGCCACTGGTAACATGTATTATATAGACATTAGGGGAGGCTGCAGCACTAGTGACACAGACAGCTTCCCCCTGTGTAATTTCTATTCTAATGGGAACATGTATTATATAGACATCAGGGGAGGCTGCAGCACTAGTGACACAGACAGCTTCCCCCAGTGCACTGTCTATTCTAATGGTAACATGTAATATATAGACATCAGGGGAGGCTGCAGCACCGACACAGACAGCTCCCCCCAGTGTAATGTCTATTCTAATGGTAACATGTAATATATAGACATCAAGGGGGGGCAGCACTAGTGACACAGACAGCTCCCCCCAGTGTAATGTCTATTCTAATGGTAACATGTAATATATAGACATCAAGGGGGGGCAGCACTAGTGACACAGACAGCTCCCCCAGTGTAATGTCTATTCTAATGGTAACATGTATTATATAGACATCAGGGGAGGCTGCAGCACTAGTGACACAGACAGCTTCCCCCAGTGTAATGTCTATTCTAATGGTAACATGTAATATATAGACATCAGGGGAGGCTGCAGCACTAGGGACACAGACAGCTCCCCCCAGTGTAATGTCTTTTCTAATGGTAACATGTATTATATAGACATCGGGGGAGGCTGCAGCACTGGTGACACAGAAAGCTCCCCCCAGTGTAATGTCTATTCTAATAGTAACATGTAATATATAGACATCAGGGGAGGCTGCAGCACTAGTGACACAGACAGCTTCCCCCAGTGTAATGTCTATTCTAATGGTAACATGTATTATATAGACATCAGGGAAGGCTGCAGCACTAGTGACACAGACAGCTTCCCCCAGTGTAATGTCTATTCTAATGGTAACATGTATTATATAGACATCAGGGGAGGCTGCAGCGCTAGTGACACAGACAGCTTCCCCCAGTGTAATGTCTATTCTAATAGTAACATGTAATATATAGACATCAGGGGAGGCTGCAGCACTAGTGACACAGACAGCTTCCCCCAGTGTAATGTCTATTCTAATGGTAACATGTATTATATAGACATCAGGGAAGGCTGCAGCACTAGTGACACAGACAGCTTCCCCCAGTGTAATGTCTATTCTAATGGTAACATGTATTATATAGACATCAGGAGAGGCTGCAGCACTAGCGACACAGACAGCTTCCCCCATGCCATGCCTACAATAAAATCATGAAGCATTCCCCTTTAAGGCTATAGTCACACACAGTATTTCCGTCAGTCATTTTCAGCCTAAACTAGGAGTGTGATGAAGCAGAGAAACTGTACATATATTCCCATTATAATTTTGCTCTGTCGGTCCCATTCCTGAAACGACTGGTGGAAATCCTGTTTGTGAATATGGCCTAAGGGTGTAATCCCAGCACTACAAGCTGTCCCCTGTGTTCAGGATGGGTAATAAGCAGCTGATCGCTACCAGTTAGGAGAACAGAGATCAGTTGTCCCCTGAATGAATGGATGTTACCAAGCAGTGTCGGCTTTATTGTCCCTGGAGCTTCTGTGCATTGTCCAGCAGTGGGACCCCCAGTGATCGGCCAGCTACCCCCATCCTGTGGACAGGAGAGAACATTTCTCTTAGGATAACATGTTAGTTTAAACCTTCTACAGAATCTTTTAGATTACAGCGACATCTAGTGGCAGCAAACAAGATGACAGCCTCCTGATACACTGTATTCTTATAGATGGTGACATCATCGACAGGTAATGTGCGGGTGACCAACCATCTGTAATCACCAGGATAGTCTGTGCAGGGTGACCAACCATCTGTGATTGCCAGGATAGTCTGTGCAGGGTGACCAACCATCTGTAATCACCAGGATAGTGTGTGCAGGGTGACCAACCATCTGTAATCTCCAGGATAGTCTGTGCAGGGTGATAGTTCCTGACATGGACAGAGGTGGCAGCAGAGAGCACTGTGTCAGACTGGAGAGAATACACCACTTCCTGCAGGACATACAGCAGCTAATGAGTACTGGAAGACTGGAGAGAATACACCCCTTCCTGTAGGACATACAGCAGCTTAAAAATGTAAAATTTTCACTGAAACATGCAGGAACGGACATGTTTCCGGCTTATAGATCGCTCTTATTCATAGAGACTGGTCAGGTATCATCTTTATGAGAAGGAATAGTTCTCTGTCCTATTACAATGAAGCTGAGAGTAACCGACATGTTTCAGGGTTGTAGATCGCTCTTATTCACAGCAACGTGTCACTTATAATCTGTATGAGACACAATGGCGAGCTTCAGAGCTGAACTCCAAGATGTAAAACTGTAATAAAGTGTTCTGTAATTTTAATGTCACTGGCCCGACGCGTTTCAGGCTTATTCCCAGTATCTGCCCCTATATCTGCCCGTCTGATGTGCCCAGCGGGGTATGACCCCGGCAGTGACATGACCCCGGCAGTGACATGACCCAGGCGTGACATGACCCAGGCAGTGACATGACCCCGGCAGTGACATGACCCCCAGTGCCGGACCCCCATGTTGTTACACATATCGTTGTTGTCTTCTTCAGGGTGAGACACTTGGCAGAGATCTAGGACAGGAAACGCTGAGATGAGAAGCGCCTGACTGTCCGCAAGCGATCAATTACAGAGAAATCCTGGTGACTTCTGCTCGGAGGCGGAATCCTTCCAGAGCGGGAGCCGGAGCGGCTGGAGACCACCATGAGACCAGGCGGGGTCCTTCTGGCCATCACACTGCTAGTCTCCTCATCCTCAGGCCATGCCGGACCCTTTCATGCCCAGTGCAGACTGGAGTGGTGGGTATATACCGTATACTGTGTGTGCATGATATAGTGGGGCGCTGCACTGGTGTAATACTCCTATAATACCAGCTATAGGGGGCTTCTGCTGGCACTGTGTATGGGGGGCTTCTGCTGGCACTGTGTATGGGGGGCTTCTGCTGGCACTGTGTATATGGGGGGCTTCTGCTGGCACTGTGTATGGGGGGCTTCTGCTGGCACTGTGTATGGGGGGTTTCTGCTGGCACTGTGTATGGGGGGCTTCTGCTGGCACTGTGTATATGGGGGGGCTTCTGCTGGCACTGTGTATGGGGGGCTTCTGCTGGCACTGTGTATGGGGGGCTTCTGCTGGCACTGTGTATGGGGGGGCTTCTGCTGGCAATGTGTATGGGGGGGCTTCTGCTGGCACTGTGTATGGGGGGGCTTCTGCTGGCACTGTGTATGGGGGGCTTCTGCTGGCAATGTGTATGGGGGGGCTTCTGCTGGCACAGTGTATGGGGGGGGTTCTGCTGGCACTGTGTATGGGGGGCTTCTGCTGGCACTGTGTATGGGGGGGGGTTCTGCTGGCAATGTGTATGGGGGGCTTCTGCTGGCAATGTGTATGGGGGGCTTCTGCTGGCAATGTGTATGGGGGGGCTTCTGCTGGCAATGTGTACAGGGGGCTTCTGCTGGCACTGTGTATGAGGGGCTTCTGCTGGCACTGTGTATGGGGGCTTCTGCGGGCACTGTGTATGGGGGGCTTCTGCTGGCAATGTGTATACGGAGCTTCTGCTGGCACTGTGTATAGGGGGCTTCTGCTGGCACTGTGTATAGGGGGCTTCTGCTGGCAATGTGTATGGGGGGGCTTCTGCTGGCAATGTGTATGGGGGGCTTCTGCTAACACTGTGTACAGGGGGCTTCTGCTGGCACTGTGTATGGGGGGCTTCTGCTGGCAATGTGTATGGGGGGCTTCTGCTGGCACTGTGTATGGGGGGCTTCTGCTAACACTGTGTACAGGGGGCTTCTGCTGGCACTGTGTATGGGGGGCTTCTGCTGGCACTGTGTATGGGGGGGCTTCTGCTGGCACTGTGTATGGGGGGCTTCTGCTGGCACTGTGTATGTGGGGCTTTTGCTGGCGCAGTGTATGGGGGCTTCTGCTGGCACTGTGTATGGGGGGCTTCTGCTGGCACTGTGTATAAGGGGCTTCTGCTGGCACAGTGTACAGGGGGCTTCTGCTGGCACTGTGTATAAGGGGCTTCTGCTGGCACAGTGTATAGGGGGCTTCTGCTAGCACAGTGTATGGGGGGTTCTGCTGTCACTGTGTATGGGGGGTTTCTGCTGGCACTGTGTATATGGGGGGCTTCTGCTGCACTGTGTATGAGGGGCTTCTGCTGGCACTGTGTATGAGGGGCTTCTGCTGGCACTGTGTATGGGGGGTTTCTGCTGGCACTGTGTATGGGGGGCTTCTGCTGGCACTGTGTATGGGGGGCTTCTGCTGGCACTGTGTACAGGGGGCTTCTGCTGGCACTGTGTATATGGGGGGTTTCTGCTGGCACTGTGTATGGGGGCTTCTGCTGCACTGTGTATGAGGGGCTTCTGCTGGCACTGTGTATAGGAGGCTTCTGCTGGCACAGTGTATGGGGGGTTTCTGCTGGCACAGTGTATGGGGGGTTTCTGCTGGCACTGTGTACAGGGGGCTTCTGCTGGCACTGTGTATGGGGGGTTTCTGCTGGCACTGTGTACAGGGGGCTTCTGCTGGCACTGTGTATATGGGGGGCTTCTGCTGGCACTGTGTATGGGGGGGTTCTGCTGGCACTGTGTATAGGGGGCTTCTGCTGGCACAGTGTATGGGGGGCTTCTGCTGGCACTGTGTATAGGGGGCTTCTGCTGGCACTGTGTATTGGAGCATTACAGTAACACTAGTTATAGGGGGCTTCTGCTGACACCATTTATGGGGGGGTTGGGGGCATTCTGGTGGCGCTCTTTATGAGGGTCCCTCTCAAAGTTCTGTTATAACACACAATATAATATAATCATGTTCCTATACTGCCCCGGGGCATGAAGGAGCATTCAGGTGGCACTATTATTTGTGGGGAGCATGCGGGGTGCCCCTTTAATCAAATTCATCCACCTGCCCCTGCCTCTTACCAAGTGTAGTCCAGTGAGATGTAAAGAACAGGCAGGAGAGAGGAGGACCGCCCTATCAGACTACACAGAGTTTGTTAGTAGTCTGTTACCATGGAGACATGTGGTGCACCACCGATGTGGTGGATGACTGGTCACTTGCCAGATGGTGAAGTGTGACGCCACTACAGTAGTGGGTGGTCGGAGTATAGCTCAGCCAGATGTTAGGTTGTCGGGACGCCAGTGCCGGTCGGGCACACAGGTATGATGGCACACCTGCTTTTAGTTTAGTGAGGCCGGCTATACCCTTTCCCCTGTGGTCAGTGACCTGCCGGGTTGTTGCGGGGTCCCTTGGCCTCTTATCTCGGTGGGCCGGAGTGGAGTTGTGGCCCACCCGGACTATCGGTACCAACACCCACAGAAAGGGAAGATGACCCAAGGAAGGTGCAATGGCTGTGTCGGTGCTTAGGGAATAACCACTGAGTCCTGTTACCATAAATAAACTCTTCTTTACTTTAGAGACACTTGATACAGTGATATACAGCCGACTTCTGTCCTGACAATATACTTAAGACTTTAGTGACACGATCTCTGCTAAGAGAGAGGTGCAGCCGTGCTGGCTGGGTTACGTGCTGAGAGGTGTAGAAGAGATTCAGAGAAGTAGAGAGGAGGATGTCGAGAGAGTCCCAACCCAATGTAGTACTGTGCTCTGCCGGAACTTAAGAAGTAGAATAATTAGAATACTTGAGAGTAGAGAGAATAATTGTGCCCGTGTTTTGACTCCTTGGTCTTTGAACCACCTATTGCCCTCCAGTATCGGGGGACCTGTCCTAGAGGGTGACACAAGCTCCAGACCTTTTTACCTGGGTTGCGCAGAGTGGTCAGAATTTTCTGGTTACACCCGTGCTGCGAGATAAAGTACGTAGACTTCTAGCAACTTTGCTCTATCCTGATTAGTTCCTCTTTCTTCAGGATACTGTCCTGCACCTTAAGATTTGTTCTCGTCGTGGGCTTGGATGATCCCTGACTTGTTCTCTCTGAGAGTGTTTAGCACTGCATAGTGTGTAGAAGTGTTGCTTTCAAGAAATGGGAGTCTGTTCCCATGTGCGTCTGTTCTGTACCACACCTCAGACTACAAGCCAGGGCCCAACTTGACTGCTGTAGGGAAACCAGAGTAAGACTCACTAAGGTGTGGCTACACTTCCTCTCCCCATGTGACAACTTCCTACAGGGTATGTAATACCTGCTGTGAGTGGGTGAGAAGAAAGTGCGAGATAAAGAGAAGGATAGAGATGGGTAGAGAAGATTAATAGCTCCCATTGGTGCACAGATCACAGAAGCAATAACCCTTTAGTTACCTACAGCTGTACAATACTTAGATACACAATATACATATCAACGACATCTAGTGATAAAACTTAGGTACTTCATCATCACTACTACTTTAAAGTACAGGCTTTTGCGAAGGGTGTAAAGACAAGTAACACCCGTGGTGGGACGCCCGAGACACATATATTTTTTTCTTTTTGATGCGTTGGTGCTATTCTTCTCTTTTTGTACTCAGGGATTTTGGAATCTCGTGTTATAATGTCTATACGGCGCTGGTGATGCAGATTAAACTGTGGACTTCAGTGGATAACTGTCTGAGAGAAGGAGGAGAGAGATGCCTATATGAGGTGGGTGTAATAGACGGCCCTGCGCTGCCATCGCTATGGGGGGATCCCGACTATTATATATGGAGAAGACAGAGATGCAGTTCCAGACACCGCCTGGGCATGAGAGTGGCGCTGTTCCTGTGTGTTACCTCACATAATATTCAGTGTGACATGTATTACCCCCGCAGGTATACAGGTAGGTGCCCTTACAGGAATCTTGTAGCTTCTGAGATGCAACTTTTTCTCCTCTTAGCTCCAGTCGGCCAATGAGCATTATATTGTGGCGAAACACCGCAACCGGATCCACAACTATGTCGATGATCTGACGTTCAAGCTGAAGCCGCACAGCGCCAAGCAGTCCTGCAGTGTCTCTGTGAGTATCTGATGACATCACTGTGACAGTATATATATATATACACCTGTGTGTGTATGTCTGTATCTGATGACATCACTATGACAGTATATCAGTCTATATATATATATCTATATATATATACCTGTGTGTATGTCTGTGAGTATGTGATGACATCACTATGACATTATATATATAATATATATATATATACTACCATTTAAAAGTTTTGGGTCACCCAAACAATTTAGCGTTTTCCATGAAAAGTCACACTTCTCCACCCCCGTACGTAGTGAAATGAATAGAAAATAGAGACAAGACATTGACAAGGTTAGAAATACTGATTTGTATGGGAAATAACATTGTTCTTCCATCACACTTTGCTTCCGTCCCAGAATCCTCCTTTTGCAGCAATTCCAGCATTGCACACCTTTGGCATTCTAGCTATTAATCTGTTGGGGTAAGCTGGAGAAATTGCCCCCCACGCTTCTAGAAGCAGCTCCCACAAGTTGGATTGGTTGGATGGGCACTTCTGGCGTACCATACGGTCCAGCTGCTCCCACAATGGGGTGGTGATCTGGTGACTGCGCTGGCCACTCCATTACCTATGATAGAATACCAGCTGCCGCTTCCGCTGGAAATAGTTCTTGCACAATTTGGAGGTGTTTAGGGTCATTGTCCTGTTGTAGGATGAAATTGGCTCCAACCAAGCGCTGCCCACTGGGTATGGCATGGCGGTGCAGAGTGATCGCCTTCCTTATTCACAATCCCTTTTACCCTGTACAAATCTCCCACCTTACCAGCACCAACCCCAGACCATCACATGACCTCCACCATGTATAACAGATGGCGTCAGGCATTCTTCCAGCATCTTCTCATTTCTTCTGCGTCTCACAAACCTTCTTCTTTGTCATCCAAACACCTCAAACTTGGATTCATCCGTCCACAACACTTTTTTCCAGTCTTCCTCTGACCAATCTCTGTGTTCTTTTGCCCATCTTAATCTTTTTCTTTTATTGGCCAGTCTCAGATATGGATTTTTCTTTGCCGCTCGGCCCTGAAGCCCAAAATCCGGCAGCCGCCTCTTCCCTGTAGATGGTGACGCTGGTGTTTTGCGGGTCCTATGTAATGAAGATGCCATGTGGGGACCTGTGAGGCGGCTGTTTCTCAGACTAGAGACTCTAATGTGCTTATCTTCTTGCTTAGTTGTGCAACGCGGCCTCCCACTTCTTTTTCTACTCTGGTTAGAGCCTGTTTGTGCTGTCCTCTGAAGGGAGTAGTACACACCGTTGTAGGAAATCTTCTATTTCTTAGCAATTTCTGGCATGGAATAGCCTTCATTTCTAAGAACAAGAATAGACTGTCGCGTTTCAGATGAAAGTTCTCTTTTTCTGGCCATTTTGAGCGTTTAATTGACCCCACAAATGTGATGCTCCAGAAACTCAATCTGCTCAAAGGAAGGTCAGTTTTGTAGCTTCTGTAACCAGCTAGACTGTTTTCAGATGTGTGAACATGATTGCACAAGGGTTTTCTAATCATCAATTATCCTTCTGAGCCAATGAGCAAACACATTGTACCATTAGTGTAACGCCCGGAGTAGTGGATCCACTGGACCGGCACCAGCGATGGCACAAACCTCACCAGGGAGCGGAGTCTAAGGGGCCGCTGGTTTTCACCAGAGCCCGCCGCAAGGCGGGATGGACTTGCTGCGGCAGGCGACCCCCAGGTCGCTACCCCTGGCTTGGTTGCTGGTGTCGGCAGGCGAGGCGTGGCAGGAGATGGCACAGGCAATAGTCTGCAGATGAGAGAGCACGTGACTGGCTGGACACAGGAACAGGTGGAGTGACAGGGGAACAGGAACCAGGAACAGGGACAAGGGACCAGGTAACGGACAGGACTCAGGAACAGGGACTAGGGACCAGGTAACGGACAGGACACAGGAACAACAGGGAGCTGGGCCAAACGCTATGGGAAGCATGTAGAGGCTCCAACACAGGGGACAGGGCATGCTGGGATTTATAGGGGAGTGATTGGTGCAACTACCAATTAGGAGCGCACTGCCCCTTTAAATCTGAGACAGCCGGCGCGCGCGCCCCCTAGGAGGCGGGGACGCGCGCGCCGGCCGGCACAACGAGAGACAGGAGCGTGGAGAGGTGAGGCGCCCCCCGGGGCCGAACGTGTAGCAGCGCCGGGTCCCTGCACCGGGACCCCGGCAGCTGCATAAGATGGGAGGAGGTCGCGGCGGCGGCCCGGAGCATGGGACGCCGCCGCGGCCGTGACAGTACCCCCCCCCCTTTGGCCTCCCCCTCTTTCTAACCTGCAGGAACCTTTTGATGAGATCTTGGTCCAGGATGTTAGCCTCGGGTTCCCAGGACCTCTCCTCAGGACCAAATCCTTTCCAGTCCACCAGGAAGAACCTTCTACCTCTGACAGTCTTCATAGCCAGAATGTCCTTAACAGCGTAGACGTCGTCAGAGACGGCTTGAGGAGCAGAGAACGAAGACCTATCGGAGAACCGGTTCAGGACCACTGGTTTTAAGAGGGAAACATGGAAGGAGTTCGGAATCCGCATAGTGGGGGGTAGGCGGAGTTTGTAGGTGACAGGGTTGATGCGTCTTAGCACCGAGAAAGGACCGAGGAATCGAGGGCCCAACTTGTAGCTGGGGATCTTGAGTCGGACATATTTGGCCGAGAGCCAGACTTTGTCACCTGGGAGAAAATTCGTGGCAGGTCTCCTCTTCTTATCAGCCTGGTCCTTCATGCGTTCCGAGGCTTTGAGTAAGGACTGTCGAGTTTGTTCCCAGATCGATTGCAGGTCAGATAACAACTCCTCCACGGCTGGGACTTCAGAGGATGGAGAGAGAGGCAGAGGAGGACGAGGATGATGCCCGTAGACCACATAGAAAGGGGACTTGCCTGTGGAAGTCGAGTCCAAGTGGTTATAAGAGAATTCTGCCCATGGGAGTAGATCGGACCAGTTGTCTTGGCGGCTTGAAACAAAATGGCGTAGGTAGTTGCCCAGAATCTGATTGACTCTCTCCACTTGCCCGTTGGTTTGAGGATGATAGGCCGATGAGAAGTCCAGCTTCACTTGGAGTTGCGAGCATAGGGCACGCCAAAATTTAGAGACAAATTGAGAGCCTCGGTCGGACACAATGTGAAGAGGAAGTCCATGCAGGCGAAAGATGTGTCGGAAGAACAACTGAGCCAGACGAGGAGCAGAGGGCAGACCAGGAAGGGCCACGAAGTGAGCCATTTTAGAAAAGCGGTCCGTCACCACCCAAATAACTGTATTGCCCGCAGATGGAGGTAGGTCAGTGATGAAATCCATCCCAATGTGGTGCCAGGGATGATCCGGGACTGGCAAGGGCAATAGTAGGCCGGCAGGTCTTAGACGGGGAGATTTATTCCTGGCACAGACTGCACAGGAAGCCACAAAATCCTTGACATCCTGGAGGAGATTGGGCCACCAGTAATGACGGGAGATCAATTGCCCGGTCTTTTGGGCTCCTGGATGCCCGGCTACCAAAGAGGAATGCCCCCACTTCAAGATGCGTTTACGGAGTGCGGGACGCACATAAGTCTTCCCGGGAGGCAGTCTCTGCAGAGCAGAAGTGGCAACTGGTACTAGGCGGTCGGGAGGTATTATGTGACGAGGAGATTCCTCTTGCCCCATGACATCGGATGCTCGGGATAATGCATCGGCCTTTAGATTCTTCTCGGCTGGACGGAAGTGGATGGTATAGTTGAACCGAGAGAAGAAGAGGGACCACCGAGCCTGCCTGGGATTGAGGCGTTGAGCCGATTGGAGGTAGAGGAGGTTCTTGTGGTCCGTGTAGATGTTAACCGGGTGTTTAGCCCCCTCTAATAGATGACGCCACTCCTCCAGTGCCAACTTAATGGCCAGGAGTTCACGGTCCCCAATGGTATAGTTCCTCTCGGCAGGGGAGAAAGTCTTAGAGAAGAACCCACAGGTTCTGGGCTTGCCTGATGTGTCCCTTTGCGAGAGAACGGCTCCTGCGCCCACAGAAGAAGCATCGACCTTGAGAGAAAACGGCCTGGAGACATCCGGGCGGACTAGGGCAGGAGCGGAGGCAAAGGCAGACTTGAGGCTATTGAAGGCTTGTTCGGCCTCTGGAGGCCAACGTCTGGGGTCCGCCTTCTTTTTAGTGAGAGCCACAATGGGTGCGACCAGGGTAGAGAAGTGAGGGATGAATTGCCGGTAATAGTTGGCGAAGCCCAGGAAACGTTGGATAGCTCTAAGTCCCACAGGGCGTGGCCATTGAAGGACAGCTGCGAGCTTGGCTGGATCCATTTGTAGGCCCTGATCGGAGACGATATAGCCAAGAAATGGAAGACTGCGCTGATGGAAAACGCACTTCTCAAGCTTGGCGTATAGATGATTGGCCCGTAGTCTTCGTAGAACCTGACGCACTTGTGCCACATGAGTCTGCTGGTCCGGGGAGAAGACCAAAATGTCGTCCAAATAAACAATGACGCAGACATAGAGGAGGTCTCGGAAGATATCGTTCACGAATTCCTGGAAGACCGCTGGGGCATTGCATAGGCCGAATGGCATGACCAGATATTCGTAGTGCCCATCCCTGGTGTTGAAAGCGGTCTTCCATTCGTCTCCCTTACGAATTCGGACCAAGTTATACGCTCCCCTGAGATCCAGCTTGGAGAAGATCTTAGCTCCACGAAGACGGTCGAATAGTTCCGGAATAAGCGGAAGAGGATAGCGGTTCTTAACGGTCACCTTATTTAAACCCCGATAGTCTATGCATGGGCGGAGGGAACCGTCCTTCTTCTGAACAAAGAAAAATCCGGCGCCAGCTGGAGACGTGGATTTGCGGATGAAGCCCTTTTGTAAGTTCTCCTGGATGTAGGAGGACATGGCTTCAGTCTCGGGCACAGAGAGAGGGTATACTCGACCACGTGGAGGAGAAGACCCAGGAAGGAGGTCTATAGGGCAATCATAGGCCCGATGGGGTGGTAGTGAGTCCGCCTCCTTGGCCGAGAAAACATCGACAAAGTCTTGGTAGTCCTCCGGTAGCCCGGATAGAGGCTTGACACAAGCAGGTGACCTTGTAGAGCACTTGGGTTGAGGAGATCTCAGACACCGGTTATGACAGTCCTGACCCCAGCTGAGAACCTCCCCAGTTCTCCAGTCCAGCTTAGGGGTATGGATTTGCAGCCAAGGAAGCCCCAGCAGGAGGTTGGAAGAGGAATGGCGCAAGACATAGAAGGAGATCTTCTCCTGATGTAAGGCTCCCACCTGGAGGACTAGGGGTGCCGTCTGGCTGTACACCACTTCGGTAAGAACCTCCCCCGTAACCGAAGAGATAGACCGGGGTTGGGCTAGCTGGATCACGGGTAGCCGCCATCTTTGGACCAACGAAGCAGAGATGAAACTGCCAGCAGAGCCAGAGTCGATGAGGGCAGTAGTCTGGAAAACTTGCCCAGAGGGTGTCTGGATGGAGACGGGCATAGTCAACCTTGGAGAGGTGGCATTCACACCTAGGGAGGCCTCTCCCACCGGACCTAGGTGCGGGCGTTTCCCGGACGCTGAGGGCGTTGGGGACATCTCTGTCGATAGTGATCCGCGCCACCGCAATAGAGGCAGAGATTCTGGTCCAGTCGACGGTTCCTCTCATCAGTCGTCAGGCGAACACGTTCCACCTGCATAGGAACCTCTGGAAGCGACTGGGACATAGGAGCAACAGGATTCTGGAACACCGGTGCCAGCCGAGGATGGCGACGGGGCAGACTCAGACGCCGTCCTTGCCGAACCTCCTCCTCTCTCTCGGAAAACCTGGTGTAGACTCTGGTAGCCAGTAGAATAAGATCGTTCAAGGAGGTAGGCAGATCCCGGGCAGCGAGCACATCCTTCACTTGGCTGGACAGGCCCTTTTTAAAGGTGGCAATCAGAGCGGCCTCATTCCAGTCTAGTTCCGCAGCCAGGGTGCGGAACTGGATGGCGTAATCACCAACGGAGGAAGTCCCTTGGGATAAATTGAGGAGAGCAGTCTCAGCCGAAGACGCACGGGCAGGTTCCTCAAAGACCGAGCGGAACTCGTCCAGGAAGATTCGAAAATTGGCAGCAACCGGATCATTACGGTCCCATAGTGGCGTGGCCCAGGCCAGAGCTCTTCCCTCCAATAGGCTGATAATGAAAGCCACTTTAGAGCGCTCGGTGGCAAACTGACTGCTTAAAAGTTCGATGTACATGGTGCATTGGGTCAGGAACCCTCTGCACAACTTGGGGTCACCTCCATATTTACTTGGGAGAGCCAGTCGTAGTTTTGAAGAGGCTGCCGGAGGTGATGACTGCTGAGCTGTGGTATGCTGTTGAACGGCTGCAGTCAGTTGTTGAATCAGCTGTGACTGTTGCTGAATCTGTTGAGCCTGTAGGGCGACCACTCGGGCTACCTCGCGGATATCAGGCACCTCGCCGGGATCCATGGTTGGAGCCTACTGTAACGCCCGGAGTAGTGGATCCACTGGACCGGCACCAGCGATGGCACAAACCTCACCAGGGAGCGGAGTCTAAGGGGCCGCTGGTTTTCACCAGAGCCCGCCGCAAGGCGGGATGGACTTGCTGCGGCAGGCGACCCCCAGGTCGCTACCCCTGGCTTGGTTGCTGGTGTCGGCAGGCGAGGCGTGGCAGGAGATGGCACAGGCAATAGTCTGCAGATGAGACACAGGAACAGGTGGAGTGACAGGGGAACAGGAACCAGGAACAGGGACAAGGGACCAGGTAACGGACAGGACTCAGGAACAGGGACTAGGGACCAGGTAACGGACAGGACACAGGAACAACAGGGAGCTGGGCCAAACGCTATGGGAAGCATGTAGAGGCTCCAACACAGGGGACAGGGCATGCTGGGATTTATAGGGGAGTGATTGGTGCAACTACCAATTAGGAGCGCACTGCCCCTTTAAATCTGAGACAGCCGGCGCGCGCGCGCCCTAGGAGGCGGGGACGCACGCGCCGGCCGGCACAGCGAGAGACAGGAGCGTGGAGAGGTGAGGCGCCCCCCGGGGCCGAACGTGTAGCAGCGCCGGGTCCCTGCACCGGGACCCCGGCAGCTGCATAAGATGGGAGGAGGTCGCGGCGGCGGCCCGGAGCATGGGACGCCGCCGCGGCCGTGACAATTAGAAGACTGGAGTGATAGTTGCTGGAAATGGGCCTCTATACACCTATGTAGATATTGCACCAAACACCCGACATTTGCAGCTAGAATAGTCATTTACCACATTAGCAATGTATAGAGGGGATTGGTTTAAAGTTAGGACTAGTTTAACGTTCTTCATTGAAAAGTACAGTGATTTTCCTTCAAATATAAGAACATTTCAGTGTGACCCCAAACTTTTGAACGGTAGTGTATCTATATATATACTTGTGTGTATGTCTGTGAGTATCTGATGACATCACTGTGACAGTATATATATATATATATATATATATATATATATATGTGTCTCTGTGTCTGGTGATCAGGTGCTATTATACAGATATACTGGAGACCACATGTACAACCATTATACGACCATTTATTAAAGGGAAATTCTGGAAAATAAAAAAGTAGTTTTTATTTTTTTTTATTAAAGAGGTTGTAACTTAAATTTATTAAGAAAAATAGTAAATAATTTTTTCACATTTATGTAACTGCAGTTCCGGACGCGGCCACTGGAGGCAGCAGAGGATCAGTGTTTTATGTAAAAATGGTTAAAAACTAATTTATTCCATAAAGTTACATTATTATTATAATGTTATATAATTATTAAAGAGGAATCCAGTAAGGGTTTCCAATGGCGTAGTTTTACGTAGTGTGAACATAGCCATATACTGTATACACACCCTCCAGCCTCATTTTTTTTTTTGTTTAAGGGGAAATCACTATCATTGACAGTGTTAGTGGAGGTCCTGTATACCTGTAGTATATAGCTGGTGGAGGTCATGTATACCTGCAGTGTATAGTTTGGGGTTCTGTATACCTGTTGTATAGAGTTGGTGGAGGTCCTTTATACCTGTAGTATATAGTTTGGGGGTCCTGTATACCTGTAATATATAGTTGGGGGAGGTCCGGTATACCTGTAGTGTATAGTTTGGGGGTCCTGTATACCTGTAGTGTATAGTTGGTGGAGGTCCTGTATACCTGTAGTGTAAAGTTGTGGGGTCCTGTATACCTGAAGTATATAGCTTGGGGTCCCCCCCTGCCGACTGCAGACCATAAGTAAGGTGTGTGTGCAGAAAACCTGCAGATTATAATAAGTGCATGCACAATCCTGCATCATCATAATCTGGCCCTCTTAGGCACTACCTTTCATCCTTGGTGAGGACAACACAGAAGAGGTTTCAAAGTTTCTAATACTGTATACTACCCCCCTGCAGGTAGCCCCCATACTGTATACACTCCCCCATTGCAGGTAGCTCCCGTACTGTATACACTCCCCCCTTGCAGGTAGCCCCCGTACTGTATACACTCCCCCCTTGCAGGTAGCCCCCGTACTGTATACACTCCCCCCTTGCAGGTAGCCCCCGTACTGTATACACTCCCCCCCTTGCAGGTAGCCCCCGTACTGTATACACTCCCCCCCTTGCAGGTAGCCCCCGTACTGTATACACTCCCCCCCTTGCAGGTAGCCCCCGTACTGTATACACTCCCCCCTTATTGCAGGTATCCCCCGTACTGTATACACTCCCCCCTTGCAGGTAGCCCCCGTACTGTATACACTCCCCCCTTGTTGGTAGCCCCTGTACTGTATACACTCCCCCCACTTGCAGGTAGCCCCCATGTTGTATACACTGCCCCACACAGGTAGCCCCCATACTGTATACACCCCCAACCCCTGAAGGTAGCCCCCATACTCTATACACTCCCCCCCTTATTGCAGGTTGCCCCATATTGTATACACTCCACCCCTACAGGTTGCCCCCAAACTGTATACACTCCCCCCCTGCAGGTAGCTTCCATACTGTATACACTCCCCCCTGCAGGTATCCCCCATTCTGTATACAATGCCCCCCTTGCAGATAGCCCCCATACTGTATACACCCCCCCCTTCAGGTAGCCCCCATGCTGTCCAAACACCTCCCTCTGCATGTAGCCCCCATGCTGTATACACTCCCCCTGCAGGTAGCCCCCATGCTGTATATACTCTCCCCTTCAGGTAGCTCCCATGCTGTATACGCTCCTCCCTGCAGGTAGCCCCCATGCTGTATATGCTCCCCCCTGCAGGTAGCCCCCGTGATGTATATACTCCCCCCTTCAGGTAGCCCCCATGCTGTATACATCCCCCTTTCAGGTAGCCCCCATGCTGTATTCACTCCCCCCTTCAAGTAGCCCCCATGCTGTATACACTCCCCCCTTCAGGTAGCCCCCATGCTGTATACACTCCCCCCTTCAGGTAGCCCCCATACTCTATACACTTCCCCCACTTGCAGGTAGCCCCCATACTTTATACACTCCCCCCACTTGCAGGTAGCCCCCATACTCTATACACTCCCCCCACTTGCAGGTAACCCCCATGCTGTATACACTCCCGCCTTCAGGTAGCCCCCATGCTGTATACATTCCCTAACATCCCCTTACTGTATACATTCCCCACCACCAGCAGGTAAGCCCCTTACTGTATACACTGTATATACACTGTACACTGTTAGGGTACAAACACACTGGGCGAATCTGCAGTGGGTCTCGCTGCGAATATCCCGGCCCTGTGCAATCAATGGCAGACAAACCCACAGCATGATGCACATCCCTCTGCGAGTTTGTCAGCAGCCCGCCCCATTAACCCCCCGGCCGCCGGAGCGTATACATCACCTGGCCCCTGCTCCGGCTTGCTTCGGGGGTTCCTGGCAGGTCCCGCTCGGCCAATTAGTGCACTTCCCCGAAGCAAGCCGGAGCGGGAAACAGGCGAAGTATACGCTCCGGCGGCCGGGGGGTTAATGGGGCGGGCTGCTGACAAACTCGCAGAGGGATGTGCATCATGCTGTGGGTTTGTCTGCCATTGATTGCACAGGGCCGGGATATTCGCAGCGAGACCCACTGCAGATTCGCCCAGTGTGTTTGTACAAGCTGGGTTCACACTACGTATATTTCAGGCAGTATATATCAGTCAGTATATATCAGTCAGTATATTTCAGTTAGTATTGCAACCAAAACCAGGAGTGGATTAAAAACGCAGAAAGGATCTGTTCACACAATGTTGTAATTGAGTGGATGGCCGCCATATAATGGCAAATATTTGCTGTTATTTTAGAACAATGTCTGTTATATTGAAATAATGGCCGTTATTTACCGTTATATGGCGGCCATCCACTCAATTTCAACATTGTGTGAACAGAGCCTTTCTGTGTTTTTAATCCACTCCTGGTTTTGGTTGCTATAAGGACCTGACATGAGGACCACAATACTGACTGAAATATACTGACTGAAATATACGTAGTGTGAACATAGCCTTACTGTGTTTATTTCTGTGGATCTGTTGTGTGGCAGCTTCCCTAGCAACCAATCAGATTCCAGCTCCCTGTGAAAATGAAAGCAGTAATCCTATTGGTTGCTGAGCTCCCAACTGCCATTACTGCTGGAGAGCTGCAGCTAATTATATCACCTGTGTGTGCAGTGTGGAGATTCTTCCATTCATCTCTATGGGGCGCCGCTCTTCCCCCTCCCCCTCCCCTCCTGTACATCTGGCAAGGACATGATCTTAGCTATAACCTTCCCGGGCACCAATGTATCTGTGGGCCAAATTTGGAGTCAAACGGTTCAGGCGTTTGGAAGTCTATAGAGGACAGACAGACAGACAGACAGAAGGACAGACAGACTTTCATTTTTATAATATATATATATATATATATATATATATATATATATATACTGTATATACACCCTCCAGCCTCTCATATACTGTATATACACCCTCCAGCCTCTCATGTATATACTGTATATACACCCTCCAGCCTCATATATATATATATATATATATATATATATATATATATATATACTGTATATACACCCTCCAGCCTCATATATATATATATATATATATATATATATACAGTATATACACCCTCCAGCCTCTCATACGGTTTTGTATATACATCTTCCTATGTTTCTATTTGCAGGCGTTCTCCGTGTCTGAGCCCTGGTACATCGTGATGGATAACGGGATCAATTACTGTAATCTCCACAACCTGGTGCAGGGTGAGAAGGATTCTGTCATTTATTCTATCAAACCTGATGTATTATGGTATATATGTTATATATGTATGATGTTATATATGTGCTATGTTATATATGTATGATGTTATATATGTGCTATGCTATTTATGTATGATGCTATATATATATGTATGATGTTATATATGTGCTGTGCTATATATGTATGATGTTATATATGTGCTATGTTATATATATGCTATGCTATATATGTATGATGTTATATATGTGCTATGTTATATATGTATGATGTTATATATGTGCTATGCTATATATGTATGATGTTATATATGTGCTATGCTATATATGTATGATGTTATATATGTGCTATGTTATATATGTGCTATGCTATATATGTATGATGTTATATATGTGCTATGTCATATATGTATGATGTTATTTATGTGCTATGTCATATATGTATGATGTTATATATGTGGTATGTTATATATGTATGATGTTATATATGTGCTATGTTATATATGTATGATGTTATGTATATATATATATATATGTTATATATGTGCTGTTATATATGTGCTATGCTATATATGTATGATGTTATATATGTGCTATGTTATATATGTGCTATGCTATATATGTATGATGTTATATATGTGCTATGCTATATATGTATGATGTTATATATGTGCTATGTTATATATGTATGATGTTATATATGTGCTATGTTATATATATGCTATGCTATATATGTATGATGTTATATATGTGCTATGCTATATATGTATGATGTTATTTATGTGCTATGTTATATATGTATGATGTTATATATGTGCTATGTTATATATGTATGATGTTATGTATATATATATATGTTATATATGTGCTGTTATATATGTGCTATGCTATATATGTATGATGTTATATATCTGCTATGCTATATATGTATGATGTTATATATGTGCTATGCTATATATGTGCTATGTTATATATGTGCTATGCTATATATGTATGATGTTATATATGTGCTATGTTATATATGTGCTATGCTATATATGTATGATGTTATATATGTGCTATGCTATATATGTATGATGTTATATATGTGCTATGCTATATATGTATGATGTTATATATGTGCTATGCTATATATGTATGATGTTATATATGTGCTATGTTATATATGTGCTATGCTATATATGTATGATGTTATATATGTGCTATGCTATATATGTATGATGTTATATATGTGCTATGCTATATATGTATGATGTTATATATGTGCTATGCTATATATGTATGATGTTATATATGTGCTGTTATATATGTGCTATGCTATATATGTATGATGTTATATATGTGCTATGCTATATATGTATGATGTTATATATGTGCTATGCTATATATGTATGATGTTATATATGTGCTATGCTATATATGTATGATGTTATATATGTGCTATGCTATATATGTATGATGTTATATATGTGCTATGCTATATATGTATGATGTTATATATGTGCTGTTATATATGTGCTATGCTATATATGTATGATGTTATATAAGTGCTATGCTATATATGTATGATGTTATATATGTGCTATGCTATATATGTATGATGTTATATATGTGCTATGCTATATATGTATGATGTTATTTATGTGCTATGTTATATATGTATGATGTTATATATGTGCTATGCTATATATGTATGATGTTATTTATGTGCTATGTTATATATGTGGTATGTTATATATATATATGTATGATGTTATATATGTATGATGTATATTATATTATGTTCTAGTATTTGGACTTTATATATTTTTTTGCTTTATTCCCAGGATCTGGTTTGGATTCGGTTCCAGGATATTTAGAAACTACTGATGACTTCAGATGCACCCAGTACTCCTCAGCCAACTGCAGCGTATACTGATGGATGATGAGGAGGAGGATGATGAAGCTGCAGCGTATACTGATGGATGATGAGGAGGAGGATGATGAAGCTGCAGCGTATACTGATGGATGATGATGAGGAGGATGATGATGAAGCTGCAGTGTATACTGATGGAGGAGGATGATGATGATGAAGCTGCAGTGTATACTGATGGAGGAGGATGATGATGATGAAGCTGCAGTGTATACTGATGGAGGAGGATGATGATGATGAAGCTGCAGCGTATACTGATGGAGGAGGATGATGATGATGAGGATGAAGCTGCGGCTTAGTGCTTCTCCCCGGGGCCGCAGGACCTTAGTTCTCTGTTATGGATGATTTCTTCTCCTCTCTGGGATCCTCCCGACCTCATAGACGTTTCCCATCACTGATCGTTCTTCTTCTACTTTTATGTCATTATCCGTATTATAAAAATCCAAAAAGTTTTTACACCGATCACCGAGCCTCAATATTTCCTGTTCTTGTTCTGTAGAGATCACCTCCCTGCAGTCATCATCATCATCATCATTACATGCAGTGGCGGTCTTTGGCACCAAGCACCCCAAGCGATCGCTTGGGGCCCCCAACATCCAGGGGGGCCCCCACGCCCCGCTCTTGTGCTCAAGACCGCTGGACAGGGCCGCTGCCCCGCTCGCTGCTGCCATCTGAACTGTAACTATGAGCACTCATAATGAGCGCTCATAGTTACATGCAGCAGCACTGACAGGGCGGGAGACATTGGCTCCCTTCCTGTCAGTCACTCTTGTGGCCGCAGGAAGGGTTTTCCCTGTGGTCACAAGTGGCAGCTTTGTCCTTGTGGTGGCGGCGCTCCAGTGACATCACTGGAGCATCGGCGCCAGGACAAGGGGAGTGCGGCCCCTTGTGACCGCAGGGAAAACCCTTCCTGCGGCCACAAGAGTGAAGAGAAGAGGAGACGCCCGGACCCAGGTGAGTATAAGTGTTTGTTTAATTGTGTTATATACTATATGGGAGGGGGAGCACACAGGGGTCTGTTTAACTGGGGGAGCGCACATCAGGGGTCTATATAAATGGGGGGAGCACACAGGGGGGCTATATAACAGGGGGAGCACACAGGGGGGCTATAGACTACTGGGGCTTCACAGAGGGGTCTATATACTACTGGTGGCAGCACACAGGGGGTCTATATACTACTTGGGGCAGCAGAATGGGGTCTATATACAACTTGGAGAGCACACAGGAGGTCTATATCCAAGTGGGGGAGCGCACAGGGGGGCTATATACTACTGGGGGAGCACACAGGGGTCTATATACTACTGGTGGGGCACAAAGGGGGTCTATATACTACTGGAGGAACATACAGGGGGTCTATATACTACTTGTGAGGCACACAGGTGGTCTATATATAACTGGAGGAGCACACAGGGGTCTGTATACTACTGGGGCAGCACACAAGGGGTCTATATAATACTGGTGGGGCACACAGGGGGTCTATATACTACTGGGGGAACCACACAGGGGGTTTATATACTACTGGAGAAGCACACAGGAGGTCTATATCCAAGTGGGGGAGAACACAGGAGGTCTATATCCAAGTGGGGGAGCACACAGGGGGGCTAAATACCCCTGAGGGAGCACACAGGGGGCCTATATACTAGTGGGGAGCACACAGGGGGTATATACAACTGGGGGCAGCACACAGGAGGTCTATATACTTCTGGGGGAGCACACAGGAGGTCTATATACTTCTGGGGGAGCACACAGGGGGCTATATATAACTGGGGGAACATACAGGGGTCTACATACTACTGGGGGAAGCAAAAAAGGGGTATATACTACTGGGGGCAGGACACAAGGGGTATATACTATTGGGGGCAGCACACAAGGAGTACATATTACTGGCGGTAGCGCACAAGGGGTATATACTACTGGGGGCAACACACAGCGGTCTATTGTTTTGGAACGCGTGTCGAGGGGGGGGCCCCAGACATAACTTCGCTTGGGGCCCCAGAAATGCCAAGACCGCCCCTGATTACATGCAGGGTTACAAGGATGAGACAGGATCTGACAGTCACAGCTCCCTCCATAGACAGGTCACTGAGCATGCCCACAACACTCTCCTATAGAGGTCAATGAGTCAGCTCCTATTGTCTGTGCAGTTGCTGTAAAGCATCTCTCTGAATGCTGTAAAAGAGCAGGATGGACGCTGTACAGAAAATAGAATTATAAAATCTTTATCATAAGTCTCAATATTAAAGGGATTGTTCACCCCCTACAAATTTCTTTCTAATCAGCTGGTGCCAGAAAGTGCCAGAGATTTATTGTTTAAAAATCTTCAGTCTTCCAGTACTTATCAGCTGCTGTGTGTCCTGCAGGTAGTGGTGTATTCTCTCCAGTCTGACACAGTGCTCCCTGCCGCCACCTCTGTCCATGTCAGGAACTGTCCAGAGCAGCAGCAAATCCTCATAGAAAACCTCTCCTGCTCTGGACAGTTCCTTTAAAGGGGTACTCCACTCAGACAAAACTTCTGATATGTTGCTGCCCATGATGATACTAACAATTCCTTTCATACTTGTTATTATCTATTCAGTCCCCTTCCCCCAGTTCTCAGCTGATGCTTTCTGTGAAGACTATGAGTGGAATACCCTTATAACATATGACATGGTTGTCAACCTTCACAATCTGTGTTTAAAGGAGTTGTCCAGGATTATAAAACTATCTTCCAAAAACAGCGCCATCCCTGTCCTCAGGTTGTGTGCGATATTGCAACTCAGCTCCATAGAAGTAAATGAAGCTAAGTTGTATTACCGCACACCACCAGAGGACAGGGGTGGCGCTGTTATTGAAAGAAAGCGGCTATGTTTTTCTGATTCTTGCTAACCCCCTTTAATCAGAATGATCATAGACCAGACAGTCCATGGATTTAATTAAGTGGTGTGCAATACCTCATTTCACCTGTGGTGGCGCTGCACTTGCTGACAGCTTCTCAGCATGGATAATCTAATAGCTGAATATCATTGAATCAGCCTATGGTTAGGGGACCCCTTTATGTCACAACATGCAGAATAATCTGACACCATGTGTTGAGCGCCGCACTGTGTGTGTACGGACCCTGGATAAGTCTGCAGAACATGGCGACTACGACTACAGCAAAAGCCGCAAGATCTGCAAATATTACGCTGGACAATAGTAAGTAGATGCGGTTCACTTATCTGCTTTGGTGTATAGTCTGTGACAGGATGAGCAGAGTCATCTCATAAGATACAGCTGCCATCTATGTCTCTTCTCTAATGTGACGCATGAACCTAGAGGACTGGGGTGGATGTATAGTCGTCTGGGTCCCCATCATTAGTCAGGAGCCCCTTACAAACCACCCTGCTCACTTATCTGCTTTGGTGTATAGTCTGTGACAGATTGAGCAGAGTCATCTCATAATGATTGCAGTCTGGAGGCTTATATAAGGCAGGGTGGTAACACTATGTACATGTATATAAGGCTGTATACAGTAAAGCATCCGTGCTAGCCGGTCCACTGGGTCAACGACTGGGCAGTCGGCCTGGTACCCTCAAGAAGCAGAAATCAAGCTTCCACGTCCCGGGGTACTTAGGCCCTATTCACACCTCCATGATTCTGCCACTTTGGACAGAACACAGCACCAATACAGTTCAATGGCCCCGTGCACAGGCCCTAGTGCCGACCTAAATGTAGCTCATGGATCCCTCTCCTGTATGTAGTGGTGTGTGAAGCACGGAGGACTGCTGATGCACATTCACAGTGCAGGCCGCGCTCATGGGCTGCACTACTGATGCACATTCACAGTGCAGGCCGCGCTCATGGGCTGCACTACTGATGCACATTCACAGTGCAGGCCGTACTCATGGGCTGCACTACTGATGCACATTCACAGTGCAGACCGCGCTCATGGGCTGCACTGCTGATGCACATTCACAGTGCAGACCGCGCTCATGGGCTGCACTACTAATGCACATTCACAGTGCAGGCCGCGCTCATGGGCTGCACTACTGATGCATTCACAGTGCAGGCCGCACTCATGGGCTGCACTACTGATGCACATTTACAGTGCAGACCGCGCTCATGGGCTGCACTACTGATGCACATTCACAATACAGGCCGCACTCATGGGCTGCACTACTGATGGATATTTGTAGTGCAGGCTGCGCTCATGGGCTGCACTACTGATGCACATTCATAGTAAAGGCCGCACTCATGGGCTGCACTACTGATGCACATTCATAGTAAGGGTCGCGCTCATGGGCTGCACTACTGATGGATATTTGTAGTGCAGGCTGCGCTCATGGGCTGCACTACTGATGCACATTCATAGTAAAGGCTGCGCTCATGGGCTGCACTACTGATGCACATTCATAGTAAAGGCCGCACTCATGGGCTGCACTACTGATGCACATTCATAGTAAGGGCCGCGCTGATGGATATTTAGGCTATGTGCACACACAGTAAGAGAGCAGCCTGGTCTGAAAAGATCATCCCGATACTACAGACCAGCTGGATGATCTTTGCAGCCGCAGAGTTCTGATGCGGGTGTATCCGTGCTCGCCCGCATCAGAAATCCCCACAGCACAGTATGAAGTGAGCGGTCGCAGCCGCTCGCCCCATAGTGTGCACCGACGGGGTTTTCTGCAGCCGCTATACAATGAAAACGGACGATGTCAGTACTATGTGTATACGCTCTGGCTGGGATTCCAAAGGCAGCAATGGCATGTTTATTTTCGTATAAATCACGGCCGTTGTACAACGGCCATGGTTTTACGAAAATATATACGTTGTGTGAACATAGCCTCATAGTGCAGGCCGCGCTCATGGACTGCACTATGGGGCATGAATGAGGCCTAAGTTCTCCTCCTGGGTGTGGCCCAAAGCCAAACGGGTTCAGTGGCCCGGCGGGTCCCATTGCCTGTTACGCTGTGTTAGTCTATGGGCTGTTTTAGTGCAGTTCATCAATACTTACCTGTCCTTACTCCCCTGGTGTCCTCCTACAGGTCTCCGGTCTCCCCCCGTGTGATCGCAGCCGCCTCCACTTCCTGACTGAGATGAGAGTGACAGCCTGATCGGCTACTGCCACTCCTCTGGCAGCCGCTCCCACTCCAATGGCAGCCGCTCCCACTCCAATGGCAGCCGCTCCCACTCCTCTGGCAGCCGCTCCCACTCCTCTGGCAGCCGCTCCCACTCCTCTGGCAGCCGCTCCCACTCCAATGGCAGCCGCTCCCACTCCAATGGCAGCCGCTCCCACTCCTCTGGCAGCCGCTCCCACTCCAATGGCAGCCGCTCCCACTCCTCTGGCAGCCGCTCTCACTCCTCTGGCAGCCGCTCCCACTCCTCTGGCAGCCGCTCCCACTCCAATGGCAGCCGCTCCCACTCCAATGGCAGCCGCTCCCACTTCTCTGGCAGCCGCTCCCACTCCAATGGCAGCCGCTCCCACTCCTCTGGCAGCCGCTCCCACTCCAATGGCAGCCGCTCCCACTCCAATGGCAGCCGCTCCCACTCCAATGGCAGCCGCTCCCACTCCTCTGGCAGCCGCTCCCACTCCAATGGCAGCCGCTCCCACTCCAATGGCAGCCGCTCCGACTCCTCTGGCAGCCGCTCCCACTCCAATGGCAGCCGCTCCCACTCCTCTGGCAGCCGCTCCCACTCCAATGGCAGCCGCTCCCACTCCAATGGCAGCCGCTCCCACTCCAATGGCAGCCGCTCCCACTCCAATGGCAGCCGCTCCGACTCCTCTGGCAGCCGCTCCCACTCCAATGGCAGCCGCTCCGACTCCTCTGGCAGCCGCTCCCACTCCAATGGCAGCCGCTCCGTCTCGGCACATGGATGAGATGTAGCTGCCGTCCGTGTCTCTTCTGAGACGTGACCCATGACCCCGGAGGACTGGGGCAGACGTGTAGCAGTCTGGGGCTCCATCCTTAGTCACTGAGCGGAGTTGCTGGACTGTTTTGCACATAGATTTGCGTTTGACTCCCGGCGTCCGGAGAAGTTGGATGCCGCCTGTAACATAGAGAAATGCTGCACACCTCCTCACTCCCCCTCCCATCCTTCTTCCTCCTAGACTGAACCTCAGGATAGATCTTTGTGCTGGGATTTTAGGAGCCTGTAGTTCTGCAGAGCGGCCACCAGGGGGAGCTCCTATGCTGTGTCTCTACAGCTCTCACCTTCTCTTCATGTTACTGTGGAATAATTGCTTATTGAATGAACATTGTGCGGGCGTCACAGGGGAACCCCAGTATGGTGACCCCTTAGAGGGCAAAGCTTTATTACTGAGGATTGTTCTGCTGATATGTTATGTGTTCTGCTCACAGCATCATCATCATCATCATCATCATCAAGCTGTATTATTACTAGATAAATCTTTAGATCTATTGATATTTTTTCTTAAAAAAGAATCGAATGCAACAGTAAGATTTGTCCCGAATAATCGCATCATTGTATATTGCTGTAACAGGGACCATCAGACGATTAAAGGGGCACTCCGGAGAACATATTTTTCTTTCAAATTAGCCGGTATCAGATAGTTATACAGAATTGTAAATTACTTCTATATAAAAATCTCCAGTCTTCCAGTACTTATCAGCTGCTGTATGTCCTGCAGGAAGTGGTGTATTCTCTCCAGTCTGACACAGTGCTCCCTGCTGCCACCTCTGTCCATGTCAGGAACTGTCCAGAGCAGCAGCAAATCCCCATAGAAAACCTCTCCTGCTCTGGACAGTTCCTGACATGAACAGAGGTGGCAGCAGAGAGCATTGTGTCAGACTGGAGAGAATACACCACTTCCTGCAGGACATACAGCAGCTGATAAGTACTGGAAGACTGGAGATTTTTATATAGAAGTAACTTACAAATCAATATAATATAGATGCACCCTGTATAGATGCACCGTGTATAGATGCAACATGTATAAATGCACTGTGTATAGATGCACCCTGTATAGATACACCGCGTATAGATGCACCGTGTATAGATGCACCGTGTATAGATGCACCCTGTATAGATGCCCCCTGTATAGATGCACCGTGTATAGATGCACCCTGTATAGATGCCCCCTGTATAGATGCACCGTGTATAGATGCACCCTGTATAGATGCACCGTGTATAGATGCACCGCGTATAGATGCACCACGTATAGATGCACCCTGTATAGATGCACCGTGTATAGATGCCCCCTGTATAGATGCCCCCTGTATAGATGCACCGTGTATAGATGCCCCCTGTATAGATGCCCCCTGTATAGATGCACCGTGTATAGATGCCCCCTGTATAGATGCACCGTGTATAGATGTACCCTGTATAGATGCACCCTGTATAGATGCACCGTGTATAGATGCACCGTGTATAGATGCGCCCTGTATAGATGCGCCGTGTATAGATGCACCCTGTATAGATGCGCCGTGTATAGATGCACCGTGTATAGATGCACCGTGTATAGATGAACCCTGTATAGATGCGCTTTGTATAGATGCGCCGTGTATAGAAGCACCCTGTATAGATGCACCATGTATAGATGCACCTTGTATAGATGCACCGTGTATAGATGCACCGTGTATAGATGCACCCTGTATAGATGCACCCTGTATAGATGCACCCTGTGTAGATGCACCTTGTATAGATGCACCTTGTATAGATGCACCCTGTATAGATGCACCCTGTATAGATGCCCCCTGTATAGATGCCCCGTGTATAGATGCACCCTGTATAGATGCACCCTGTATAGATGCACCGTGTATAGATGCACCGTGTATAGATGCACCGTGTATAGATGCACCCTGTATAGATGCACCGTGTATAGATGCACCGCGTATAGATGCACCACGTATAGATGCACCCTGTATAGATGCACCGTGTATAGATGCCCCCTGTATAGATGCCCCCTGTATAGATGCACCGTGTATAGATGCCCCCTGTATAGATGCCCCCTGTATAGATGCACCGTGTATAGATGCCCCCTGTATAGATGCACCGTGTATAGATGTACCCTGTATAGATGCACCCTGTATAGATGCACCGTGTATAGATGCACCGTGTATAGATGCACCCTGTATAGATGCGCCGTGTATAGATGCACCGTGTATAGATGCACCCTGTATAGATGCGCCGTGTATAGATGCACCGTGTATAGATGCACCGTGTATAGATGAACCCTGTATAGATGCGCCTTGTATAGATGCGCCGTGTATAGAAGCACCCTGTATAGATGCACCATGTATAGATGCACCTTGTATAGATGCACCGTGTATAGATGCACCCTGTATAGATGCACCCTGTATAGATGCACCCTGTGTAGATGCACCTTGTATAGATGCACCTTGTATAGATGCACCCTGTATAGATGCACCGTGTATAGATGCACCCTGTATAGATGCACCGTGTATAGATGCACCGTGTATAGATGCCCCCTGTATAGATGCACCGTGTATAGATGCACCCTGTATAAGTGGATGTTCCCCCAGGATCTCCCTGGCTCATCAGTTCCATTTACCGCTGTAATGAAGCTATAGAGGTTCCGGCACTTTCCCCATCACGGCAGAATATTCCGTCCCGGCAGCGATTTATCAGTAATCTGCACATTGCTCCTCGCTGGGGAATATAAAGCGATTACCATGAGATTTCTCAATGCCGCTTAACGTTCTCGCAAATTATTTTCAAGAAGCTCCAGAAATAAACACCCTGCATATGGCGGCTTATCGCTGCTTACATAACACCCGGATGTCAAGTACTGTGGGAACTGACGGGATTCTCACATCACTGCACATATGGGACCCGCTCTAATTGCCAGACGCACACCGATATCCACACCAGACGCACACCGATATCCACACCAGACGCTCACCGATATCCACACCAGACGCTCACCGATATCCACACCAGACGCACACCGATATCCACACCAGACGCTCACCGATATCCACACCAGACGCACACCGATATCCACACCAGACGCACACCGATATCCACACCAGACGCACACCGATATCCACACCAGACGCACACCGATATCCACACCAGACGCTCACCGATATCCACACCAGACGCACACCGATATCCACACCAGACGCACACCGATATCCACACCAGACGCACACCGATATCCACACCAGACGCACACCGATATCCACACCAGACGCACACCCATATCCACACCAGACGCACACCGATATCCACACCAGACGCACACCCATATCCACACCAGGCGCACACCCATATCCACACCAGACGCACACCGATATCCACACCAGACGCACACCGATATCCACACCAGACGCACACCGATATCCACACCAGACGCACACCCATATCCACACCAGACGCACACCCATATCCACACCAGACGCACACCGATATCCACACCAGACGCACACCGATATCCACACCAGACGCACACCGATATCCACACCAGACGCACACCGATATCCACACCAGACGCATACCGATATCCACACCAGAAGCACACCGATATCCACACCAGACGCACACCCATATCCACACCAGACGCACACCCATATCCACACCAGGCGCACACCCATATCCACACCAGACGCACACCGATATCCACACCAGACGCACACCGATATCCACACCAGACGCACACCGATATCCACACCAGACGCATACCGATATCCACACCAGAAGCACACCGATATCCACACCAGACGCTCACCGATATCCACACCAGACGCTCACCGATATCCACACCAGACGCACACCGATATCCACACCAGACGCACACCGATATCCACACCAGACGCACACCGATATCCACACCAGACGCACACCCATATCCACACCAGACGCACACCCATATCCACACCAGGCGCACACCGATATCCACACCAGACGCACACCGATATCCACACCAGACGCACACCGATATCCACACCAGACGCACACCGATATCCACACCAGACGCACACCGATATCCACACCAGACGCACACCGATATCCACACCAGAAGCACACCGATATCCACACCAGACGCACACCGATATCCACACCAGACGCTCACCGATATCCACACCAGACGCACACCGATATCCACACCAGACGCACACCGATATCCACACCAGACGCACACCCATATCCACACCAGACGCACACCGATATCCACACCAGACGCACACCGATATCCACACCAGACGCACACCCATATCCACACCAGGCGCACACCCATATCCACACCAGACGCACACCGATATCCACACCAGACGCACACCGATATCCACACCAGACGCACACCGATATCCACACCAGGCGCACACCGATATCCACACCAGACGCACACCCATATCCACACCAGACGCACACCCATATCCACACCAGACGCACACCGATATCCACACCAGACGCACACCCATATCCACACCAGACGCACACCCATATCCACACCAGACGCACACCCATATCCACACCAGACGCACACCCATATCCACACCAGACGCACACCGATATCCACACCAGACGCACACCCATATCCACACCAGACGCACACCGATATCCACACCAGACGCACACCGATATCCACACCAGACGCACACCGATATCCACACCAGACGCACACCGATATCCACACCAGACGCACACCGATATCCACACCAGACGCACACCGATATCCACACCAGACGCATACCGATATCCACACCAGAAGCACACCGATATCCACACCAGACGCACACCCATATCCACACCAGACGCACACCCATATCCACACCAGACGCACACCGATATCCACACCAGACGCACACCCATATCCACACCAGACGCACACCCATATCCACACCAGACGCACACCCATATCCACACCAGACGCACACCCATATCCACACCTGACGCACACCCATATCCACACCAGACGCACACCCATATCCACACCAGACGCACACCGATATCCACACCAGACGCACACCGATATCCACACCAGGCGCATACCGATATCCACACCAGGCGCATGCCGATATCCACACCAGACGCACACCAATATCCACACCAGACGCACACCCATATCCACACCAGGCGCATACCGATATCCACACCAGACGCACACCGATATCCACACCAGACGCACACCCATATCCACACCAGACGCACACCCATATCCACACCAGACGCACACCCATATCCACACCAGACGCACACCCATATCCACACCAGACGCACACCGATATCCACACCAGACGCACACCGATATCCACACCAGACGCACACCGATATCCACACCAGACGCACACCGATATCCACACCAGACGCACACCGATATCCACACCAGGCGCACACCCATATCCACACCAGACGCACACCGATATCCACACCAGACGCACACCGATATCCACACCAGACGCACACCGATATCCACACCAGACGCACACCCATATCCACACCAGACGCACACCCATATCCACACCAGACGCACACCGATATCCACACCAGACGCACACCCATATCCACACCAGACATACACCGATATCCACACCAGACGCACACCGATATCCACACCAGACGCACACCCATATCCACACCAGACGCACACCGATATCCAGACCAGACGCACAACGATATCCAGACCAGACGCATACCGATATCCACACCAGACGTACACCCATATCCACACCAGACGCACACCGATATCCACACCAGACGCACACCGATATCCACACCAGACGCACAACGATATCCACACCAGACGCACACCGATATCCACACCAGACGCACACCCATATCCACACCAGACGCACACCCATATCCACACCAGACGCACACCCATATCCACACCAGACGCACACCGATATCCACACCAGACGCACACTCATATCCACACCAGACGCACACCCATATCCACACCAGACGCACACCCATATCCACACCAGACGCACACCGATATCCACACCAGACGCACACCGATATCCACACCAGACGCACACCCATATCCACACCAGACGCACACCCATATCCACACCAGACGCACACCCATATCCACACCAGACGCACACCCATATCCACACTTTACTGAATGAGGCTGGAGGTGAACATGTAATATAACAATGCAGACACAATACATGTAATATAACAATGCAGACACAATACATGTAATATAACAATGCAGATCTTGACCGTTGTGGCTGACAGTGAGGTAGAACCAGTGCTTGTAAGAGTTGGTGCTTTGTAGATAGAAGGAAGAGGAGAGGAGTTTGCCAGAGGAGCCCTGCCCAATGTAGAATATGTACTCTGTCGGAACAAGGGTGTAGAAAGAAGTGATAAGTGATACTTGTGCTCACAGATGCCTAGTTGTGGCTCTGAACTGCCTTATGCCCCCAAGTTGCGAGGTACCCATCCTAGGTGGGTAATATGAGCCCTAATGGTCGGTTATCTGGGTGTAGCAGGTTGCCGAGACTTCCCAGTCGTCCTGCGCTGCGCAGTAGGATATGTAGACCTTTTCCCTGGTAGCTTTGTCCTACTGGGGTCAGTTCCTCAAGTATCAGGAGACTGCTCTACACATTTTAGAAGGGTTCCTGGTGTGGGCAAGGGTGATCCTAGGTAGATTCTTTCCCCTAAGTTGAACTTAGCACTGCATGGTAAACTTAGCGTATATAAGAGCTAGCATCTCACACGTCTGTCCGCTTAAACTTCCAACCACTAACTCTTCACTTCCTCCCACCAGGAACTATCTCCTCCTACAGGGGCAAATCTAAACCCTCCTGTGAGTGGTGGGGCTAAGTGTGTGTGTGAGAGGGGAAAGATAGGATAGGTACAAAAACACCAGCACCTGGTATTGGTCAGCACATAAGCACATGGTACAAACAGTTAACCCTTGTCTCCAGCTGTGCATGGAAGACACTAACAAAGTACTACATCTTTCACTTTTTAATCTAAAAGAGTGACTTACACAGACAGCACCCGTGGTGGGACACCACAGAAATTCTTCCTCTCCAGCTACCGGGACATCTGTGACCTCTGTAGGACTGTCTTACCATCGAATGTAGAAAGGAAGAATGTGCCGCTGCCATCTCTTGAGTCGGAAGACCTCCACACACATTAGACTTGTGGGGGTCAGAAAACTTTTTACAACTGTATATAGGGAGCTGAAAACATATGGATCTGATCATCTCATAAACTATAAACATATGTCTGCCACATACTGTAATGGCGCCCCTCATTGGTAAGAAGTCGGTAGTAATAAGTGTATGGCGTATGGGATCCGTTCCGAGCTCAGAAAGAAGTGTCAGTATTGTGATGACTGGTTCCTGTAAGGGCATGAAATATATTAGAATGCATTACCTCCCTGTCACTGACGAGGACGCCCCGGAGCCTGGAGAAGGTGTGAACATGAAGATAAAAATAAAGCTGATGGGTTTGAAGTTTCCGCCCAGGCCAGAGACTCGCTTGGCGTCTTCCAATGCGCCCGTGTTTGACAGCTCCTACATACGGGTTACGTCTCAAAACAAGCGACGTTTGCCAAGAAAATAGTGAAGTAAAAAAAGTGTTAATGTAACTGCTGGAAGTATAGACACCTCCGAAGCCACCGGGAACACATGGAGCGGAGTAATTACACCAGCTGCCTTTATTTATAGGAAGGGGGCTGCCGTCTTCTGGATCAGCCACAGACGTACAGGGAAGGATACCGAAAGCTGTGAGAAATAGAGGTGACCGTGTCAACGGATGGAGAACATTGTGACTGGATACAAGCAGACCCCATAAAAAATCAGGAAACCCAATTACTGCGTGTAATTTATGAGGCCATAGTGTCTACGGGAAACAAAGATGAGTCAGTGGTCACATGGATCCAGATCTCTGTAGAGAAACATGGCCGGTCAGATGGATCCAGATCTCTGTAGAGAAACATGGCCGGGCAGATGGATCCAGATCTCTGAGGAGAGACATGGCCGGTCAGATGGATCCAGATCTCTGTAGAGAAACATGGCCGGTCCGATGGATCCAGATCTCTGAGGAGAGACATGGTTGGTCACATGGATCCAGATCTCTGTAGAGAAACATGGCCGGTCAGATGGATCCAGATCTCTGTAGAGAAACATGGCCGGTCAGATGTATCCAGTTCTCTGTGGAGAAACATGGCCGGTCAGATGGACCCAGATCTCTGTGGAAAAACATAGCTGATCAGATGGATCCAGATCTCTGTGGAGAAACATGGCTGGTTAGACGGCTTCAGATCTCTGTGGAAAAACATAGCTGATCAGATGGATCCAGATCTCTGTGAAGAAACATGGCCGGTCAGATGGACCCAGATCTTTATAAAGAAACATGGCCGGTCAGATGGATCCAGATCTCTATAAAGAAACATGGCCGGTCAGAAAGATCCAGATATCTCTGGAGAAATCAGATGGACCCAGATCTCTGAGGAGAAACATGGCCAGTCAGATGTATCCAGATCTCTGCGGAGAAACATGGCCGGTCAGATGGATCCAGATCTCTGTGGAGAATCATGGCTGGTCAGATGGATCGCGATCTGTGTGGAGAAACATGGCCGGTCAGATGCATCCAGATCTCTAAGGAGAAACATGGCCGGTCAGATGGATCCAGATCTCTATAGAGAAACATGGCCAGTCAGATGCATCCAGATCTCTGAGGAGAAACATGGCCAGTCAGATGGATCCAGATCTGTGTGCAGAAATATGGCCAGTCAGATGGATCCAGATCTCTATGGAGAAACATGGCCGGTCAGATGGATCCAGATCTCTGTGAAGAAACATGGCTGGTCAGATGGATCCAGATCTCTGTGGGGAAACATGGCCGGTCAGATGGATCCAGATCTCTGTGGATAATCATGGCCTGTCAGATGGATCAAGATCTGTGTGGAGAAACATGGCCCAGTTAGATCTTTGTGGTTCCATGCTGATAGGAGAGTCTGAATTTGACATAAGGTGAAAGGAGGTCCACTATCCTACTTGATGGGGGTCTCTCGTATAGATTGGGGTCTCTTGTATAGATGGTGGTCTCTCGTAAAGCAGCCATTTAGTGTATACAGCAGGGATTGTCCTACATAGGGGAGGAGCCTGTGTGACCCCCAGGTCACCTCCTGTGTTGACATATCGTGAATCAGGCTTCTGTGAGGGATTGATCTGCCCTCTTCTGTCTTTGAGATATTAGGAATCACATAACCCAGTAGGAGTCACCGTACATGGAGCCATCTGTGTGTCAGTCATCCTCAGGAGGACAATCTGTTATCAGAATTATTATAGTATCCAGGTTCATCCGGCATGATAATTCCACATGGTGAATGTGACAATCTGGACCCGCCGGGTGTTCAGTCCCAGCAAATAGAAAAGTTCTACAATCCTTCCACACAATTCTCCAATTCTTCAAGATCCCGGCTTGTAAAGGGATGGGTTTTATCAGAGGGCAGAAGGTGGTAAGACAGTGTCTAAACGTGAGTATGATTAACACTTCACTACTAAAGATATCTCTCAAGGTTTCGGCAGAGTACAAGGCTACACTGGGTTAGGGCTCCTCTGGCAAACGCCTCTCTTCTGCTCTACTCTCCACAAGCACTACTGCAACTACCTCTTCTACTTCTCTCAAGCACCTCCCTCTAGCACTAAGGTCAGGCATTCAAGTGTGTGTTAAGATTAATTGCTTGTGAAACCGTGTACTGTGGAACTACGAAACTTCCAGTAAAGTTGTTATATTTTTATACTAACGCATAGGACTCTGCTCCTCTCTATTCGCTGACGAAGGGTCAAAAAGAGCGTTGGGGTCATGGCGGGATCCCAGGCTGGAGCAGACACAGGTATGTTACTTTGATCCTCTCCATTTGCATCTGTTATTTTCCCATGCATAGTCAGTGTGGGGGTCGGGTTTGCGGTACTGGCCCGATGTTGTAACCTAACGGATAGGGATAGTTGTGTGACTAATGAGGGTATCTGTTACCGCTGTATTTATTGCTATTTGTGCGGTGGAGTCTGTATCAGCTTTATTATAAGGCCTTATCACTACATCCAGGAGCCATTCAAGCCAACAGCTTCCCAAGACTGGGATGAAACATGGGAGTAGTAGCACCGACGGAAGGCCGCTGAAGAGGGGGTATTTGTGGCTGTTGGGTCTCTTCCTACTACCTCTACCCAAGTGCAAGCTGTCCCTGAAAAGCAAGTCAGGCGGAAAACCGCTCCAGTGGCAGCTGCAGAAGTCTGTACCGTCTCCCAGGTACAGCCCCAGGACACTTATAATGTTGCTGTCACTTCTGCTCCCAATCCTGTGACAACAACAGCATCTTCTGCCATGTGAGAATCCTGCATCTGCTCCAAGGGGAGTGGACCCAGACGACTGCTGCTGACGCGGCCAAAGAGGTAGGCACCTGCTGCGCCTCCACACCCCAAGCAGAAGTAAAAGGTGTCCCTGACGCTCCAACCAAGGACGCTCTGCTGTAAGAGTTTGAAAAGAAGAGCTGGACGCAGTGCTGAGCCTGTGTTGAGGCCCTGTTGGCCGTGTTGGTGTGCTGTGTCCCCAGTTAGCAACGTCCCCTGTTCAAGATCTTGTGTCCGGCTTTCCCTGGATACCTAGTCTGAACTGACTCACTTCCTCCCACATGGAGCTAACTCCTCCTACAGGGGGTTGTGTAGAGTAAGGCTGGAGAGGATAGGTTAGAGAGAGAGAGAGCGCCTCCTAGTGGTCAGTACATAGCACATGGTACACATAAACATTAACCCATTGCTTCCTTCAGCTGTGCATAGAAAGACACAGATATATAAAACACTAGTGGGGAAACTATAAAGTACCTCATCCACCACTTAACCTGAGAACTTTTTGACAGGTGCAGACAAACACTAACCGTGGGACACCACATACTCCCCCACTTGAGAAAAGCTGGTCATCAGAAGTCTTTGAGAGCAACTTATATACAGCTGTTAAAGTCCATTAGTCCATGGCTTGAGGGCGATCCCTAACTAACTAATTTAACTAACCTATTTACAAACAATAAAGGGGAATGAAAGTTCAAGGGGCCTAAATCGAGGGGCAATTGACTAATATTTCAGGTCTCGGTAGCCTGCTGGTGGCTGTCCTTTGTTAGGCCTGGTTGATCTTCTGAGGGCTAGTTCTGGAAGGACTTAGTGACTTAAGGGCCAGCCTTTTAAATTCTGTGAATGGCATGCCAGGGTTTTGCTTAGCTAAGTCCCGGAGTCTATCTTGTGTGGACCTGGAATGTACACCCTCTATGAATCTGTCCATGATGATGCGCTCTGCATCTGCAGGTGTGAAGGTGTGTAGCCGGCGCACAGCTCTGAAGGCAGCGTGTAGTGCAAGTGCATAGTCTCTGAGGGTCTCACCTGGCTTCTGACGCCTGTCATTGAATCTTAGTGTTACTTCAGAGAGTGACGGGATCTCAAACTCATCTCTCAGCTTGGTTAGGATGGCATCAACGCTGGTCTTGTGAGCAGGTGCCCTGGTACGAACTTCCTCAGCTTCTGGTCCCTGTAGCTCAGAGGTGTCAAACTCAAATCCACAGTGGGCCGAAAATAAAAAATTGGACAAAGTCACGGGCCAATCTTGTCAGAGCAGCGTGCGTCTCCCAGCCCCGTGCACTATGCTAGATGACATGATAAAACCTCAACCCATATAATAGCCAATCCCCCAAAATTTCCCTACATGTTAGCCAGCCCTCCCAATAGTGCCCAAATAGTAGCCAGCCCCCCAAGTGTCCCATATAGTAGCCAGCCCTCCCCATAGACTCATAAAGTAGCCTGTCCTCCCCAATAGTCTCATATATAGTAGCCAGCCCTCCCCCATAATCTCTTATATAGTAGCCAGCCCTCCCTAATAGTCTCATATAGTAGCCAGCCCTCCTCCATAGTCTCTTATATAGTAGTCAGCCCTCCCCATAGTCTCTTATATAGTATCCAGCCCTCCCCCATAGTGTCTTATATAGTAGCCAGCCCTTCCCCATAGTCTCTTATATAGTAGCCATCCCTCCCCCATAGTCTTATATAGTAGCCAGCCCTCCCCCATAGTCTCTTATATAGTAACCAGCCCTCCCCCATAGTCTCTTATATAGTAGCCAGCCCTCCGCCATAGTCTCTTATATAGTAGCCAGCCCTCCCCCATAGTGTCTCATATAGTAGCCAGCCCTCCCCCATAGTCTCTTATATAGTAACCAGCCCTCCCCCATAGTCTCTTATATAGTAGCCAGCCCTCCCCATAGTCTCTTATATAGTAGCCAGCCCTCCCCATAGTCTCTTATATAGTAGCCAGCCCTCCCCATAGTCTCTTATATAGTAGCCAGCCCTCCCCCATAGTCTCTTATATAGTAACCAGCCCTCCCCCATAGTCTCTTATATAGTAGCCAGCCCTCCCCCATAGTCTCTTATATAGTAGCCAGCCCTCCCCCATAGTCTCTTATATAGTAGCCAGCCCTCCCCATAGTCTCTTATATAGTAGCCAGCCCTCCCCATAGTCTCTTATATAGTAGCCAGCCCCCCCCCATAGTCTCTTATATAGTAGCCAGCCCTCCCCATAGTCTCTTATATAGTAGCCAGCCCTCCCCCATAGTCTCTTATATAGTAGCCAGCCCTCCCCATAGTCTCTTATATAGTAGCCAGCCCTCCCCCATAGTCTCTTATATAGTAGCCAGTCCTCCCCATAGTCTCTTATATAGTAGCCAGCCCATCCCCCATAGTCTCTTATATAGTAGCCAGCCCTCCCCCATAGTCTCTTATATAGTAGCCAGCCCTCCCCATAGTCTCTTATATAGTAGCCAGCCCTCCCCCATAGTCTTATATATAGTAGCCAGCCCTCCCCCATAGTCTCTTATATAGTAGCCAGCCCTCCCCATAGTCTCTTATATAGTAGCCAGCCCTCCCCATAGTCTCTTATATAGTAGCCAGCCCCCCCCCATAGTCTCTTATATAGTAGCCAGCCCTCCCCATAGTCTCTTATATAGTAGCCAGCCCATCCCCCATAGTCTCTTATATAGTAGCCAGCCCTCCCCCATAGTCTCTTATATAGTAGCCAGCCCTCCCCATAGTCTCTTATATAGTAGCCAGCCCTCCCCCATAGTCTTATATATAGTAGCCAGCCCTCCCCATAGTCTCTTATATAGTAGCCAGCCCTCCCCGATAGTCTCTTATATAGTAGCCAGCCCCCCCCATAGTCTCTTATATAGTAGCCAGCCCTCCCCCATAGTCTCTTATATAGTAGCCTGCCCTCCCCATAGTCTCTTATATAGTAGCCAGCCCTCCCCCATAGTCTCTTATATAGTAGCCTGCCCTCCCCATAGTCTCTTATATAGTAGCCAGCCCTCCCCCATAGTCTTATATATAGTAGCCAGCCCTCCCCATAGTCTCTTATATAGTAGCCAGCCCTCCCCGATAGTCTCTTATATAGTAGCCAGCCCCCCCCATAGTCTCTTATATAGTAGCCAGCCCTCCCCCATAGTCTCTTATATAGTAGCCTGCCCTCCCCATAGTCTCTTATATAGTAGCCAGCCCTCCCCATAGTCTCTTATATAGTAGCCAGCCCTCCCCCATAGTCTCTTATATAATTGCCTGGCAGGCCGGAGTTTGACATGACTGTTCTAGCTGGATCTCTACTTGTTGGTCAGAAGATAAACAGGGAAACTTTAGTGATCTGTGCAGCTTCTCGCTGAAATGATGCAGCGTACGTGGGGCGCCCCTGTAGCATGGGGGGTTATCTGGGCTGAGGAGGAGGACAGATGTTGGGTGAGGCAGGAGCTGAGGATGTAGCTGCACCGGAGAATGGCGGTGGATCCGGAGATGCTGAGGCTGGAGCGGAGGTGCCAGAGACTTGCTGGTCGTTGCTGTCCAGAGCGGACATGGTGAACGCTGAGGCTGGGCTTTTCCAGGAGGATGCTGGAGAGGAGCTCCGCTGAAGAACTCAGATGCTTCCGGGCTGCATGAGACTTGTAGTTCGATTGTTAGCCGGAAGCCGGAACTTTTGTTTTTGGTTCTAGTGCTTCTCTCTTCCACCTGGAAACACTGGTGCGCACTTTTGGTTCCGCCATTGGTCGGCGCAGTGTACTTGGCGGGAATCCGCTGGTTTCTTCCCGTGCTTCGGCAGGCGCGCTTTAGGAAAGTGATTGTAATAATGGCTGACTGCGTAGTAAAGAAACACTCTCCTCCGCGGGGTGAAAAATGCCGGATACAGTGGCGTTCACGATAACGGGGTGCTCCCCCACTCTTAGATGCCTTGCTGGGCCGTGATTCTCTTCAGGGCCGTGACACTTTGGGCGGTCGGACAATTAGAGATCCTCTTCGGCTTCTTCAAAGTTCCAAGACGTTTGGCGGGAATAGTGTACTGTTGTAAAAATGCACCAAAAACGCACAAAAACGCACAAAAATGCACAAAAACGCACCACACACAATATCTCAAAAATAGCAGAAGTAAAAGGTGTCCCTGACGCTCCAACCAAGGACGCTCTGCTGTAAGAGTTTGAAAAGAAGAGATGGACGCTCTGCTGAGCCTGTGTTGAGGCCCTGTTGGCCGTGTTGGTGTGCTGTGTCCCCAGTTAGCAACGTCCCCTGTTCAAGATCTCGTGTCCGGCTTTCCCTGGATACCTAGTCTGAACTAGCGCACTTCCTCCCACATGGAGCTAACTCCTCCTACAGGGGGTTGTGTAGAGTAAGGCTGGAGAGGATAGGTTAGAGAGAGAGAGCGCCTCCTAGTGGTCAGTACATAACACATGGTACACATAAACATTAACCCATTGCTTCCTTCAGCTGCGCACAGAAAGACACAAATATATAAAACACTGACACCTAGTGGGGAAACTGTAAAGTGCCTCATCCACCACTTAATCTGAGAACTTTTTGACAGGTGCAGAAAAACACTAACAGTGGGACACCATATATACACATAGGTCAGCATAGGAGCTGTATACACATAGCTCAGCATAGGAGCTGTATACACATAGGTCAGCATAGGAGCTGTATACACATAGGTCAGCATAGGAGCTGTATACACATAGGTCAGCATAGGAGCTGTATACACATAGGTCAGCACAGGAGCTGTATACACATAGGTCAGCATAGGAGCTGTATACACATAGGTCAGCACAGGAGCTGTATACACATAGGTCAGCACAGGAGCTGTATACACATAGGTCAGCATAGGAGTTGTATACACATAGGTCAGCATAGGAGCTGTATACACATAGCTCAGCATAGGAGCTGTATACACATAGCTCAGCATAGGAGCTGTATACACATAGCTCAGCACAGGAGCTGTATACACATAGGTCAGCATAGGAGCTGTATACACATAGCTCAGCATAGGAGCTGTATACACATAGCTCAGCATAGGAGCTGTATACACATAGCTCAGCATAGGAGCTGTATACACATAGCTTAGCATAGGAGCTGTATACACATAGCTCAGCACAGGAGCTGTATACACATAGGTCAGCATAGGAGCTGTATACACATAGCTCAGCATAGGAGCTGTATACACATAGCTCAGCATAGGAGCTGTATACACATAGGTCAGCATAGGAGCTGTATACACATAGCTCAGCACAGGAGCTGTATACACATAGCTCAGCACAGGAGCTGTATACACATAGCTCAGCATAGGAGCTGTATACACATAGCTCAGCATAGGGGCTGTATACACATAGGTCAGCATAGGTGCTGTATACACATAGGTCAGCATAGGAGCTGTATACACATAGGTCAGCACAGGAGCTGTATACACATAGGTCAGCATAGGAGCTGTATACACATAGCTCAGCATAGGAGCTGTATACACATAGCTCAGCATAGGAGCTGTATACACATAGCTCAGCATAGGAGCTGTATACACATAGCTCAGCACAGGAGCTGTATACACATAGCTCAGCATAGGTGCTGTATACACATAGGTCAGCATAGGAGCTGTATACACATAGCTCAGCATAGGAGCTGTATACACATAGCTCAGCATAGGAGCTGTATACACATAGGTCAGCATAGGAGCTGTATACACATAGGTCAGCATAGGAGCTGTATACACATAGCTCAGCATAGGTGCTGTATACACATAGGTCAGCATAGGAGCTGTATACACATAGCTCAGCACAGGAGCTGTATACACATAGCTCAGCATAGGAGCTGTATACACATAGCTCAGCATAGGAGCTGTATACACATAGGTCAGCATAGGAGCTGTATACACATAGGTCAGCACAGGAGCTGTATACACATAGCTCAGCATAGGAGCTGTATACACATAGGTCAGCACAGGAGCTGTATACACATAGGTCAGCATAGGAGCTGTATACACATAGGTCAGCATAGGAGCTGTATACACATAGCTCAGCATAGGAGCTGTATACACATAGCTCAGCATAGGAGCTGTATACACATAGGTCAGCACAGGAGCTGTATACACATAGCTCAGCATAGGAGCTGTATACACATAGGTCAGCACAGGAGCTGTATACACATAGCTCAGCATAGGAGCTGTATACACATAGCTCAGCATAGGAGCTGTATACACATAGCTCAGCATAGGTGCTGTATACACATAGCTTAGCATAGGTGCTGTATACACATAGCTCAGCATAGGAGCTGTATACACATAGCTTAGCATAGGTGCTGTATACACATAGCTCAGCACAGGAGCTGTATACACATAGGTCAGCATAGGTGCTGTATACACATAAGTCAGCATAGGAGCTGTATACACATAGCTCAGCATAGGAGCTGTATACACATAGGTCAGCATAGGAGCTGTATACACATAGCTCAGCATAGGTGCTGTATACACATAGCTCAGCACAGGAGCTGTATACACATAGGTCAGCATAGGAGCTGTATACACATAGGTCAGCATAGGAGCTGTATACACATAGCTCAGCATAGGAGCTGTATACACATAGGTCAGCACAGGAGCTGTATACACATAGGTCAGCACAGGAGCTGTATACACATAGGTCAGCATATGAGCTGTATACACATAGGTCAGCATAGGAGCTGTATACACATAGGTCAGCATAGGAGCTGTATACACATAGGTCAGCATAGGAGCTGTATACACATAGCTCAGCATAGGAGCTGTATACACATAGCTCAGCATAGGAGCTGTATACACATAGATCAGCATAGGAGCTGTATACACATAGGTCAGCACAGGGGCTGTATACACATAGCTCAGCATAGGAGCTGTATACACATAGCTCAGCATAGGAGCTGTATACACATAGGTCAGCACAGGAGCTGTATACACATAGGTCAGCACAGGAGCTGTATACACATAGGTCAGCATAGGAGCTGTATACACATAGGTCAGCATAGGAGCTGTATACACATAGGTCAGCATAGGAGCTGTATACACATAGCTCAGCATAGGAGCTGTATACACATAGGTCAGCACAGGGGCTGTATACACATAGCTCAGCATAGGAGCTGTATACACATAGGTCAGCATAGGAGCTGTATACACATAGGTCAGCATAGGAGCTGTATACACATAGCTCAGCATAGGAGCTGTATACACATAAGTCAGCATAGGAGCTGTATACACATAGGTCAGCATAGGAGCTGTATACACATAGGTCAGCACAGGGGCTGTATACACATAGGTCAGCATAGGAGCTGTATACACATAGCTCAGCATAGGAGCTGTATACACATAGGTCAGCATAGGAGCTGTATACACATAGGTCAGCATAGGAGCTGTATACACATAGCTCAGCATAGGAGCTGTATACACATAGCTCAGCATAGGAGCTGTATACACATAGATCAGCATAGGAGCTGTATACACATAGGTCAGCATAGGAGCTGTATACACATAGGTCAGCATAGGAGCTGTATACACATAGGTCAGCATAGGAGCTGTATACACATAGCTCAGCATAGGAGCTGTATACACATAGGTCAGCATAGGAGCTGTATACACATAGGTCAGCATAGGAGCTGTATACACATAGCTCAGCATAGGAGCTGTATACACATAAGTCAGCATAGGAGCTGTATACACATAGGTCAGCATAGGAGCTGTATACACATAGGTCAGCACAGGGGCTGTATACACATAGGTCAGCATAGGAGCTGTATACACATAGCTCAGCATAGGAGCTGTATACACATAGGTCAGCATAGGAGCTGTATACACATAGGTCAGCATAGGAGCTGTATACACATAGGTCAGCATAGGAGCTGTATACACATAGGTCAGCATAGGAGCTGTATACACATAGGTCAGCACAGGAGCTGTATACACATAGCTCAGCATAGAAGCTGTATACACATAGGTCAGCATAGGAGCTGTATACACATAGGTCAGCACAGGAGCTGTATACACATAGCTCAGCATAGGAGTTGTATACACATAGGTCAGCATAGGAGCTGTATACACATAGGTCAGCATAGGAGCTGTATACACATAGGTCAGCATAGGAGCTGTATACACATAGGTCAGCATAGGTGCTGTATACACATAGGTCAGCATAGGAGCTGTATACACATAGCTCAGCATAGGTGCTGTATACACATAGGTCAGCATAGGAGCTGTATACACATAGCTCAGCATAGGTGCTGTATACACATAGCTCAGCATAGGAGCTGTATACACATAGGTCAGCATAGGTGCTGTATACACATAGCTCAGCATAGGTGCTGTATACACATAGCTCAGCATAGGAGCTGTATACACATAGCTCAGCATAGGAGCTGTATACACATAGCTCAGCATAGAAGCTGTATACACATAGCTCAGCATAGGAGCTGTATACACATAGCTCAGCATAGGAGCTGTATACACATAGCTCAGCACAGGAGCTGTATACACATAGCTCAGCATAGGAGCTGTATACACATAGGTCAGCACAGGAGCTGTATACACATAGGTCAGCACAGGAGCTGTATACACCACAGCTTCTCATTAACATCCAGATTATTTCCTGACCTGTTTAGATTTGTTATTCTGGATAAATTGGTGCAAAGATGCGATAAAGAGTTAATAATAAAGAGTAATATTGCTGCCCCACCGACCCCGTCTCCTGAAGATCAGGCACTCGGTAAATCTTCCACTCTGTTGCTGACTCCTTTAATCTCACTTTCTTTTTATTTGACGATAAAATTCCCCATTAGATAGAAGACATTGCTTAAATGGCGGCAGCGAAACCCGCGGAGTCATCGATCACCCTCTGCGCCAAACCCCAACTGGTTACACCGCGCTTGTAAACTTGTTATAAACTTGGGAGAATGGCAGCGATGACCGTACAATGGCCCCCAGGGGGCGCTCGGCTCTGGTCACATTGCAGCCGGGTAATTGTCCCAGTCATCCAGCGTCATCTATCAGCAGAACAACATTCACTGCAAGTGGCGTCTGCTCCCTCTATACAAAGGATTACAAACCCGACTGATCTCCTATCTATCTCCTATCTATCTATCTATCTATCTATCTATCTATCTATCTATCTATCTCCTATCTATCTATCTATCTATCTCCTATCTATCTATCTATCTATCTATCTATCTATCTATCTATCTATCTATCTATCTATCTCCTATATATCTCCTATCTATCTATCTATCTATCTATCTATCTATCTATCTATCTCCTATCTATCTCCTATCTATCTATCTATCTATCTATCTCCTATCTATCTCCTATCTATCTATCTATCTATCTATCTCCTATCTATCTATCTATCTATCTATCTATCTCCTATCTATCTCCTATCTATCTATCTATCTATCTATCTTCTATCTATCTATCTATCTATCTATCTCCTATCTATCTATCTCCTATCTATTTATCTATCTATCTATCTATCTATCTATCTATCTATCTATCTCCTATCTCCTATCTATCTATCTCCTATCTATCTATCTATCTCCTATCTATCTATCTATCTATCTATCTATCTATCTATCTTCTATCTATCTATCTATCTATCTATCTATCTATCTATCTATCTATCTCCTATCTATCTATCTATCTATCTATCTTCTATCTATCTATCTATCTATCTATCTATCTAACTATCTATCTATCTATCTATCTATCTATCTATCTATCTATCTATCTATCTCCTATCTATCTATCTATCTATCTATCTATCTATCTCCTATCTATCTCCTATCTATCTATCTATCTATCTATCTATCTATCTATCTATCTATCTATCTTCTATCTATCTATCTATCTATCTCCTATCTATCTATCTCCTATCTATCTATCTATCTATCTATCTATCTATCTATCTATCTATAAATATCTATCTATCTATCTATCTCCTATCTATCTATCTCCTATCTATCTCCTATCTATCTCCTATCTATCTATCTCCTATCTATCTATCTATCTATCTATCTATCTATCTATCTATCTCCTATCTATCTATCTATCTCCTATCTATCTATCTATCTCCTATCTATCTATCTATCTATCTATCTATCTATCTCCTACCTATCTATCTATCTATCTATCTATCTATCTATCTATCTTCTATCTATCTATCTATCTATCTATCTATCTATCTCCTATCTATCTATCTATCTATCTATCTATCTATCTCCTATCTCCTATCTATCTATCTATCTATCTATCTATCTATCTATCTATCTATCTATCTCCTATCTATCTATCTATCTATCTATCTCCTATATATCTCCTATCTATCTATCTATCTATCTATCTATCTATCTATCTATCTATCTATCTATCTCCTATCTATCTATCTATCTATCTATCTATCTATCTAGCAAAAAAAGATAAAGAGCAGCACTGCTGTGGGATTGCAGGTGCCTGCGGTCCAAGTCCTGACCAAGGACCGATTTAAATATCAGTAGAAAGTCCGCGGCACACAAAAGTGTAGGTGAAAAGTTAAACGTAGTTTATTTCATAGTGCAGCAATCCAGACGCAACGTTTCGGTGATTACATATCACCCTTTTCAAGCTTGAAAATGGTGATATGTAATCACCGAAACGTTGCGTCTGGATTGCTGCACTATGAAATAAACTACGTTTAACTTTTCACCTACACTTTTGTGTGCCGCGGACTTTCTACTGATATCTATCTATCTATCTATCTATCTATCTATCTATCTATCTATCTATCTCCTATCTATCTATCTATCTATCTCCTATCTATCTATCTATCTATCTATCTATCTATCTATCTATCTATCTATCTATCTCCTATATATCTCCTATCTATCTATCTATCTATCTATCTATCTATCTATCTCCTATCTATCTCCTATCTATCTATCTATCTATCTATCTCCTATCTATCTCCTATCTATCTATCTATCTATCTATCTCCTATCTATCTATCTATCTATCTATCTATCTATCTATCTCCTATCTATCTCCTATCTATCTATCTATCTATCTATCTTCTATCTATCTATCTATCTATCTATCTCCTATCTATCTATCTCCTATCTATTTATCTATCTATCTATCTATCTATCTATCTATCTATCTATCTATCTCCTATCTCCTATCTATCTATCTCCTATCTATCTATCTATCTCCTATCTATCTATCTATCTATCTATCTATCTATCTATCTTCTATCTATCTATCTATCTATCTATCTATCTATCTATCTATCTATCTCCTATCTATCTATCTATCTATCTATCTTCTATCTATCTATCTATCTATCTATCTATCTAACTATCTATCTATCTATCTATCTATCTATCTATCTATCTATCTCCTATCTATCTATCTATCTATCTATCTATCTCCTATCTATCTCCTATCTATCTATCTATCTATCTATCTATCTATCTATCTATCTATCTATCTATCTATCTTCTATCTATCTATCTATCTATCTCCTATCTATCTATCTCCTATCTATTTATCTATCTATCTATCTATCTATCTATCTATCTATCTATCTCCTATCTCCTATCTATCTATCTCCTATCTATCTATCTATCTCCTATCTATCTATCTTCTATCTATCTATCTATCTATCTATCTATCTATCTCCTATCTATCTATCTCCTATCTATCTATCTATCTATCTATCTATCTATCTATCTCCTATCTATCTATCTATCTATCTATCTATCTCCTATCTATCTATCTATCTATCTATCTATCTATCTATCTCCTATCTATCTCCTATCTGTCTATCTCCTATCTATCTCCTATCTATCTCCTATCTATCTATCTCCTATCTATCTCCTATCTATCTATCTCCTATCTATCTATCTATCTATCTATCTATCTATCTATCTATCTATCTCCTATCTATCTATCTATCTATCTATCTATCTATCTCCTATCTATCTATCTCCTATCTATCTATCTATCTATCTATCTCCTATCTATCTATCTATCTATCTATCTATCTATCTATCTATCTATCTCCTATCTATCTATCTATCTCCTATCTATCTCCTATCTATCTCCTATCTATCTATCTATCTCCTATCTATCTCCTATCTATCTATCTCCTATCTATCTATCTATCTATCTATCTATCTATCTATCTATCTATCTCCTATCTATCTATCTCCTATCTATCTATCTATCTCCTATCTATCTATCTATCTATCTATCTATCTATCTATCTATCTATCTATCTCCTATCTATCTATCTATCTATCTATCTCCTATCTATCTCCTATCTATCTCCTATCTATCTATCTATCTCCTATCTATCTATCTATCTATCTATCTATCTATCTATCTATCTATCTATCTCCTATCTATCTATCTATCTATCTATCTATCTATCTATCTATCTATCTCTGCTATTTCAGCTGTTTGACATAGATGTGTATGGATGGTTTAAAGCAATTGTAAGTGAAAAAATAAACCTATTATATATACCTTCCTAGAATCCAGAATACTCACCTCCACCAATCCCCTCCCCGCTGCTCCTTCCCTGCTACAGTAGTCCTGTCCTTCCTCTCCTCTCCTTCCTCTCCTCTCCTTCCTCTCATGTCCTTCCTCTCCTGTCCTTCCTCTCCTGTCCTTCCTCTCCTGTCCTTCCTCTCCTCTCCTTCCTCTCCTGTCCTTCCTCTCCTGTCCTTCCTCTCCTCTCCTTCCTCTCCTGTCCTTCCTCTCCTCTCCTCTCCTCTCCTTCCTCTCCTCTCCTTCCTCTCATGTCCTTCCTCTCCTGTCCTTCCTCTCCTGTCCTTCCTCTCCTCTCCTGTCCTTCCTCTCCTGTCCTTCCTCTCCTCTCCTTCCTCTCCTGTCCTTCCTCTCCTTCCTCTCCTCTCCTTCCTCTCCTGTCCTTCCTCTCCTCTCCTTCCTCTTCTCTCCTTCCTGTCCTTCCTCTCCTCTCCTTCCTCTCCTCTCCTTCCTCTCCTTACTCTCCTCTCCTGTCCTTCCTCTCCTTCCTCTTCTCTCCTTCCTCTCATTCCTCTCCTCTCCTTCCTCTCCTCTCCTTCCTCTCCTGTCCTTCCTCTCCTGTCCTTCCTCTCCTGTCCTTCCTCTCCTGTCCTTCCTCTCCTCTCCTTCCTCTCCTGTCGTTCCTCTCCTGTCCTTCCTCTCCTTCCTCTCCTCTCCTTCCTCTCATCTCCTCTCCTTCCTCTCCTGTCCTTCCTCTCCTTCCTCTCCTCTCCTTCCTCTCCTCTCCTTCCTCTTCTCTCCTTCCTGTCCTTCCTCTCCTCTCCTTCCTCTCCTCTCCTTCCTCTCCTGTCCTTCCTCTCCTTCCTCTTCTCTCCTTCCTCTCATTCCTCTCCTTCCTCTCCTCTCCTTCCTCTCCTCTCCTTCCTCTCCTTCCTCTTCTCTCCTTCCTGTCCTTCCTCTCCTCTCCTTCCTCTCCTCTCCTTCCTCTCCTCTCCTTCCTCTTCTCTCCTTCCTCTCCTTCCTCTCCTCTCCTTCCTCTCCTCTCCTTCCTCTTCTCTCCTTCCTGTCCTTCCTCTCCTCTCCTTCCTCTCCTCTCCTTCCTTTCCTCTCCTTCCTCTCCTTCCTCTCCTCTCCTTCCTCTCCTCTCCTCTCCTTCCTCTTCTCTCCTTCCTGTCCTTCCTCTCCTCTCCTTCCTCTCCTCTCCTTCCTCTCCTCTCCTCTCCTCTCCTGTCCTTCCTCTCCTTCCTCTCCTGTCCTTCCTCTCCTGTCCTTCCTCTCCTCTCCTTCCTCTCCTTTCCTTCCTCTCCTTTGACCTAGCTCAGCCTGGTCAGAGTGGAAACAGTTATCAGGTAAAGAACAATGAGAATGACTACAAGGACTGAAGGTGCGGGGAGCAGGGGGAGGTGAGTACATAGTAATAACATTTATTTTTTCCTTGTGGAAACCCCCTTTAAATCTCTCTCACTCTCCACGGTTGCGAGTCCACGAGGATTTGGACCAGTCCCACATTCATGGTTCATTCTCCTTCTACTTTTGTGCAGAAATGATGAGAAAATGTTTTCTCCCCGGAATCAAAGTTCTGAAAACTGCAATTTCATTGTTCTTGACTGCGAGCGGAGCGGCCGAGTCGTAGGAGAGCGCTGGATTCACGGTGATGTGATCTGTCATTGATAGAAGAGCGTTCAGACTGCTTTTTTAAACCAATTAAAATGTTTTTGCCTCGGGAGGTAAATAATGGCGCATGATAGAGCTAAATCCGACTGGAGAGCGGTAATCACTACAATGGTCGCGTATCGAGCAATATTGAACCCTGTAACAATAAGACACAATAAATCACTCTGAAAGGTACATTGCATAGGATTCTTCCAAGGACAAATAAAGTATACTCCTGAGATGGCGCAGAAGGACTCGCTTCGTTTTTATTGCCCATTTTAGAAAATATCGACAATTCTCTTTAAAGTAAACTTTATCCGCTTCCCGCAGTAAAAAAAGAGCGAAAAAAAAATAATCATAAAATGTTCAACATTTTTGAAAATTCATTGCAGCAAATGCAGAATGAAGGCGGCGAATGGACTACGAGGGAATCGGAAAGTTTTTCTGTCAAATCAACCGGTGTCAGAAAGTTAGATAGATTTGTAAATTACTTCTATATAAAAAATCTCCAGTCTTCCAGTACTTATCAGCTGCTGTACGTCCTGCAGGAAGTGGTGTATTCTCTCCAGCCTGACACAGTGCTCTTTGCTGCCACCTCTGTCCATGTCAGGAACTGTCCAGAGCAGCAGCAAATCCCCATGGAAAACCTCTCCTGCTCTGGACAGTTCCTGACATGGACAGAGGTGGCAGCAGAGCGCACTGTGTCAGACTGGAGAGAATACACCACTTCCTGCAGGACATACAGCAGCTGATAAGTACTGGAAGACTGGAGATTTTTAATAGAAGTAAATTACAAATCTATATAACTTTCTGTCACCAGTTGATTTGACAGATGAACAAGCCCCTTAAAGGGTTAAGAGATGGCGGGCTGCAGTTCTAGTCAGGGAGCTGTATGAATAGCCGTGTCCTTGTATGATAGAATGTATATTCTTCTTCATCTTATTTTCAGTGGAAATGGACTCTAATTTGCATATTGATTAGAAGCCTAATTTCCCTGTATATGGATCTATCTGTGCCATATCGTATTAGGATGACAGATAATTGGTGTGGCGGTGCGGGGGACGCCTTGTTCGGATCTGGCTGCGACCATTTGTTATCCGGTGTCAGGAGAAGAGGCTCCTAATGAAAGGGACTTATTGAAAATGGTGACACTCAGGCGGCTTCTCAAGGAGAATCCTGACATGGATGTTAATAAGAGGATTGAGAGGTGAGAACGGCCGCGCTGCCAGCACACCGGCCGGGATACTAACCACAGTCTTATCACTCTCATCTATTGTGCCAAACAAAGGAAGATAATTCACATCACAGCCACGAGACCCCCGAAGACCAAGAACAGATATTAGGGAAATGGAATCCTAGTCCTCTTAAAGGCTATGTTCACCTTTGTAACTATTTTTGTATAGGCAACTTTGCTTAAAGGGGTACTCCACACATACATAACTTCTAATATGCTGCTGCCCATGGTGAGACTAACAATTCCTTCCATACTTGTTATTATCTATTCAGTCTTCTTCCCCCAGTTCTCAGCTGCTGCTTTCTGCTGAAGACACAAAAATCTGTGCGTGAGCTTTTTTCTCTGTCTCCCCCTCCCCCCTACTTCCTTCTGAGACAGCTGATGTAAACAAGTCCCTGGCATGCTGTGTCTGCAACATTGTAGCTTCTCTGTAATGCTGGGAGGGATAATAACAGTCAGGCCATCAGCAACTTGACTAGTCAGGCCATCCTCCAAGCATTACAAAGAAGTTACAGTGTTGTAGATACAGCCTGCCAGGGACTTGTTTACATCAGCTGTCTCAGAAGGAAGGGGGGCGGAGGAGGAGACAGAGAGAAAAGCTCACACACAGATTTTTGTGTCTTCAGCAGAAAGCAGCAGCAGAGAACTGGGGGAAGGAGACTGAATAGATAATAACAAGTATGGAAGGAATTGTTAGTCTCCCTATGGGCAGCAACATATCAGAAGTTCTGTCTGAAAGGAGTACCCCTTTAAAGGTTTTTTTTTTTTTTTTCTTAAACAGCGCCACTGTTGGCTATGGACTTTTCTGGTATTGCAGCTTAGCCCTATTCACATGAATGAAGCTGAGTTGCAGTATATAAAATATAAAGTGCAGTTGTGGAAGGTGTACACTATTACAGGGGTTTCGGCTATGAGTTTTATAATAATTGTTACAGCTCGGCCCCCAAATGAGGGTGACAACCGCTCAAACTAGAGAACTCGCTAACAGTCTGGTCTCTAGCGCAGTAAATCCTTCACTTCCAGCCTTATCCTACAGCAGGTGCCGCTGTCTCCTCGGAGGTCCAGACTGTTCTGCAGCCTATTTCCAGCAGCATTATGGAGCATGCTTCAGGTGCTTCAGCCTGAGCGGGCTCTACCAGGACTGGAGCTTCTCCGAGGACCGGCCCCATCCGAGCTCTCCCGCTTCTCCTCTGTAGCTGCAGGATCTGCTGGGAATCCCCCTCTTCTGATTTTTTAAAGGAACATGGGAGAACATGTCAGATAATACCGACGTGTTTCAGGCAGACGCACTTACTCATCAGGTCTTGTCTCACTCCACCTTGTCTTTTCACTTGGACAGATAAGATTTCGGTTTGAGAGGATCTGCACGTCTCGGGGTCCTGGATTTCCCACCAGCTCTTATAAGCTTCACACTTCAAACTACAAAAGGTTGTCAAAGAGGTGAGTATCCCTTTAAGGAGATTGTGTTTGTTATAAGGGGTGCATTGCATGCGCAGAGCGCAGCAGCTTTCCTATCCAGGCGACGCGCTGCGCACGGCTCTCCTGCTGATGATTTTCTTCTGTGTGGAGGGAAATATATGGCTGCTGCCAGAGCGCTGTCTTTTGGTGCTTTGTCACTTACAAGTAACGGTACAAGCCGCCGAGGAGACTTATTTTTAATCTTTCAGGTCATCGCTTGTCGTCCGGACGGAACATTTTTACTGCAATTATTTAGTGTAAATGAAGTGGACGTTTTCTACTTATGTGCAATTTGGCCTCAACCAGAATTTTTGCTCGTGTTTCCTAACTTTTATGTTGTGTTGCTGCAACTTTTAGATTAGATTGTGCGGAGCGGCCACCAAGACTGGTGCGAGGACTGAAGGACATTGGTGGTGTGTCCGCCCCTGTGCACCATGTCCGCTCTGCAGAGATCTGGTTCAATGGTGTGGGGGAACTGAGGTGTCTGCACAGAGCCCCCCTCCAAGAGTCCAGAGCACAAACCTCCCAGGAGTCTCAACCTAACCCCGCCCCAGGGGTCCCGACCTTGAGCCCTCCAGGAGTCCCAACTCCAAACCTTTAGGAGTCCCGACCTCAACCCCTACAGGAGTCCCGACCTCCACCCCCCCCAGGAGTCCCAACCACAACCCCCAGGAGTCCCAACCCCAAGCCCTCCAGGAGTCCCAACCCCAAACTTCCAGGAGTCCCGACCTCAAACCCCCCCCCCCAGGAGTCTCAACCTAACCCCGCCCCAGGGATTCCGACCTTGAGCCCTCCAGGAGTCCCAACTCCAAACCTTTAGGAGTTCCGACTTCAACCCACCCCCAGGTGTCCCAACCTAAACCCTCTCAGGAGCCCCAACCTCAACCCCTACAGAAGTCCTGACCTCAACCCTGCCAGGAATCCCAACCTCAACCCCGCCAGGAGTGCCAACCTTAACCCCGCCAGGAGTGCCAACCTCAACCCCGCCAGGAATCCCAACCTCAACACCGGCAGGAGTCCTAACCTCAACCCCGCCAGGAATCCCAACCTCAACCCTGCCAGGAATCCCAACCTCAACCCTGCCAGAAGTGCGAACCTCAACCGCGCCAGAAGTGCCAACCTCATCCCCGCCAGGAATCCCAACCTCAACCCCGCCAGGAGTCCTAACCTCAACCCCGCCAGGAATCCCAACCTCAACCCCGCCAGGAGTCCTAACCTCAACCCTGCCAGGAATCCCAACCTCAACCCCACCGGGAATCCCAACCTCAACCCCGCCAGGAGTTATTGCCCAACGTGCCGTTTCCATATTAACCCATAAAGTGGGTCAAATGTTGCAAAATTTGCAAGTTTTTCTTTCTTAATAATCTCCAACGAGAGTCCTGCATGTAAGGAGAATGATTTTCATACTGTGAAGTTTTGTAAAAAAAGTTGTAAATTTTTGCACAATGTGATTTCAGCTCGGAGCACTCGGATACAATAGAGAAGCCCATGCTGGTGTTGCACTGGTGACTGGTTCCGCACATACTTACATACAGCCCATTCACTACACATTGTGCGGCTGTCAGGTATAAGCACGGCTGTACAAGAAGGCAAACAACACACTCCCCTCTACACTCAGATGAGGCACTATAGGCTTGGTGGTTACAGAGAACATATATATAGTGTACAGTATACACTGGATTACCAGTTACTGCTTATAGTGGTGCAGCTTGACTAACCCTAAGGTCCCCGATGCTGACGCCTTCTTCTGGGGTTCACAATACACACACTGTCTCCACCTCATAGTATACAGCATCTTCACAGCAGCTCAGTCATCTTTTCATTACTAGAGTCATAAATCCTCCCATACTTCTGGACCATCTGGACATGTTTTTTTGGCACCTCTACTTCCGGGTGCGCCTGGCCGGATCTGAGCCCTCATGACCACTACACGGAAGTTTGGGCAACTTTGGAAGTGTCCTCCATATTCTCTTGCTCTTCTTCCTCTCTCGACCTGAAGATTTCTCTCTCTGCCGCCCCCTTCCACTCTTCCAGGGTCGCCACACTCTCGTAACCCATCGCCATGTCCGGCATTCTGCTCACCAGCGTCTCCACCGGCAGCCATTCTCGCCATAACTTTCTGGGCTCAGCCTCTCTCCACCATGACACTTCCGCAGGTGTCCTATCCCTTCAGCTTCCCTCCACCATGACACTTCCACTGGTGTCCTATCCCATCAGCTTCTCTCCACCATGACACTTCCACTGGTGTCCTATCCCATCAGCTTCTCTCCACCATGACACTTCCACTGGTGTCCTATCCCTTCAGCTTCCCTCCACCATGACACTTCCGCAAGTGTCCTATCCCATCAGCTTCTCCCCACCATGACACTTCCCCAGGTGTCCTATCCCAACAGCTTCTCTCCACCATGACACTTCCACTGGTGTCCTATCCCATCAGCTTCTCTCCACCATGACACTTCCGCAGGTGTCCTATCCCATCAGCTTCTCTCCACCATGATACTTCCGCAGGTGTCCTATCCCATCAGCTTCTCTCCACCATGACACTTCCGCAGGTGTCCTATCCCATCAGCTTCTCTCCACCATGATACTTCCGCAGGTGTCCTATCCCATCAGCTTCTCTCCACCATGACACTTCCCCAGGTGTCCTATCCCATCAGCTTCTCTCCACCATGACACTTCCGCAGGTGTCCTATCCCATCAGCTTCTCTCCACCATGACACTTCCGCAGGTGTCCTATCCCATCAGCTTCTCTCCACCATGACACTTCCGCAGGTGTCCTATCCCATCAGCTTCTCTCCACCATGACACTTCCGCAGGTGTCCTATCCCATCAGCTTCTCTCCACCATGACACTTCCGCAGGTGTCCTATCCCATCAGCTTCACTCCACCATGACACTTCCGCAGGTGTCCTATCCCATCAGCTTCTCTCCACCATGACACTTCCGCAGGTGTCCTATCCCATCAGCTTCCCTCCACTATGACACTTCCGCAGGTGTCCTATCCCATCAGCTTCTCTCCACCATGACACTTCCGCAGGTGTCCTATCCCATCAACTTCTCTCCACCATGACACTTCCGCAGGTGTCCTATCCCATCAGCTTCTCTCCACCATGACACTTCTGCAGGTGTCCTATCCCATCAGCTTCTCTCCACCATGACACTTCCGCAGGTGTCCTATCCCATCAGCTTCTCTCCACCATGACACTTCTGCAGGTGTCCTATCCCATCAGCTTCACTCCACCATGACACTTCCGCAGGTGTCCTATCCCATCAGCTTCTCTCCACCATGATACTTCCGCAGGTGTCCTATCCCATCAGCTTCTCTCCACCATGACACTTCCGCAGGTGTCCTATCCCATCAGCTTCTCTCCACCATGACACTTCCGCAGGTGTCCTATCCCATCAGCTTCTCTCCACCATGACACTTCCGCAGGTGTCCTATCCCATCAGCTTCTCTCCACCATGACACTTCCACAGGTGTCCTATCCCATAAGCTTCTCTCCACCATGACACTTCCGCAGGTGTCCTATCCCATCAGCTTCTCTCCACCATGATACTTCCGCAGGTGTCCTATCCCATCAGCTTCTCTCCACCATGACACTTCCGCAGGTGTCCTATCCCATCAGCTTCTCTCCACCATGACACTTCCGCAGGTGTCCTATCCCATCAGCTTCTCTCCACCATGACACTTCCGCAGGTGTCCTATCCCATCAGCTTCTCTCCACCATGACACTTCCACAGGTGTCCTATCCCATAAGCTTCTCTCCACCATGACACTTCCGCAGGTGTCCTATCCCATCAGCTTCTCTCCACCATGACACTTCTGGAGGTGTCCTATCCCATCAGCTTCTTTCCACCATGACACTTCTGCAGGTGTCCTATCCCATCAGCTCCTCTCCACCATGACACTTCTGGAGGTGTCCTATCCCATCAGCTTCTCTCTATAGCCCCTTCTACCTCCTATCCGCAGAGTAATACATGAGGCCAGAATTCCCCAGCACCATGCTGACTATCTGCATAGTAACTGCAGCAGAACATAAGTGTATAATACAAGGAACACAACATAATAGAAGTGACTGGGCCCCATAGCAAACTTTTATTCCCCCCCCCAATGGCCACAAACCTATGAAGTGTAGTCATAACCTTTAACCTTTACCTGCAAGTGTTCCTCAGGCGTGCTTGCAAATAAAGGGATATATGCAGCCCCATGAAGGCCACCAGGTGCTGCAAGTGATGGCGGCTCGGGGGCCCAGTGTATTGCAGGAGTGGGTGGTGGGCCCCGTAGCAGTCGCTATGAGGGTAGTTACGGTCCCTGACTGTCCACAATATGGATGATAGGGACGCCACCTAACAGTAGGCCAGCTGGTCCCGGGATCTCCCTCATCTAGGCATTGTCTTCTCCTATTCTGATCCCAATTCTTCGCTCTCTAGGACTATGTACATGACGACTTCTTCCATCATATCATGTCACTTCTCATGTATCCCTGCCATCCCCTTATTGTGCATCTAGGTCACATTACCAGCGGGGACTATTTGCAGTTTTCTATTAACCATCAAACCTTTAGTGTCACCGATGACATTTGTTTAGAATCCCTCTAACGTTGTGTTGTGACTAATCTGGGACCGTCTTACGTTCCGTGAGCGTGTAAGGCGGCTGTGGATGTGCAGGCATGTCAGTGTCGCCGGGCGCAGGTCTGCACAGGTATCTGCTGTAAACTATTACACTGGCAAAGACAAATCTACGGCACTTACTGCTGCCAGGGGAGGCAGCGCCGAGCCGGTGATTGGTCTGTGCCGAGGATTTGTTTGAAGGTTATGTGGAGATTTTGTCATTAGAAGTCAGCGGCGCTGACAGGTGCTATCCTCTCCGGAGATGCCGGAGCTGCAGTGGATGAACTGAGTCAAGATCCATTAAATAAGACACAGAACTTATTGTCTCCATATTGTGGCAGATTACCGAGGGTTCGCGGGGATTTGTACTGATGCATCGCTGGGTTACCAATGGTTAAAGGGTCTTATAGAAAGGGGGGAGACTGGTGCAGATTAATGTCCTTGAACTCATCCCCCCTGTTCTGTCTTGTACAGGAGAAGCTTGTTTAATCATCTCTTGCCTTGTAGGAGAGAAGGGCGGCCTGACCTCTCCACTTCTTTCTTTCCCTTGTTTGCTAACTTGTGGACAAAGGGAGTTGTTCTTAGTGCTAATACGAAAAAGGCGATTGGGCTATCCTCCCCTGCCCCCCCCTCCCCTGCCTCCTCTCCCCTCTGCTGCCCTCTCCTTCCTCCCCTGCCCCCTCTATCCTCCCCTGCCCCCCTCCCTGCTCCCCTGCCCCCTCTCCTTCCTCCTCTGCCCCCTCTCCTTCCTCCCCTGCCCCCTCTATCCTCCCCAGCCCCCCTCCCTCCTCTGCCGCCCCTTCCCTCCTCAGCTGCCCCTTCTCTCCTCCGCCCCTCCCTCCTCTGCCGCCCCTTCCCTCCTCAGCTGCCCCTTCTCTCCTCCGCCCCTTCCCTCCTCTGCTGCCCCTTCCCCCCTCTGCCGCCCCTTCCCTCATCAGCTGCCCCATCCCTCCTCCGCCCCCTCCCTCCTCTGCTGCCCCTTCCCCCCTCTGCCGCCCTTCCCTCCTCTGTCGCCCCTTCCCCCCTCTGCCGCCCCTTCCCTCCTCCGCCCCTTCCCTCCTCAGCTGCCCCTTCTCTCCTCCGCCCCTTCCCTCCTCAGCTGCCCCTTCCCTCCTCCGCTGCCCCTTCTCTCCTCCGCCCCTTCTCTCCTCCGCCCCTTCTCTCCTCCGCCCCTTCCCTCCTCCGCCCCCTCCCTCCTCTGCCGCCCCTTCCCTCAGCTGCCCCTTCTCTCCTCTGCCCCCTCCCTCCTCTGCCGCCCCTTCCCTCCTCAGCTGCCCCTTCTCTCCTCCGCCCCTTCCCCCTCTGCCGCCCCTTCCCTCCTCAGCTGCCCCTTCCCTCCTCCGCCCCTTCTCTCCTCCGCCCCTTCCCTCCTCCGCCCCCTCCCTCCTCTGCCGCCCCTTCCCTCCTCAGCTGCCCCTTCTCTCCTCCGCCCCCTCCCTCCTCTGCCGCCCCTTCCCTCCTCAGCTGCCCCTTCTCTCCTCCGCCCCTCCCTCCTCTGCCGCCCCTTTCCTTTCTCAGCTGCTCCTTCTCTCCTCCGCCCCTTCCCTCCTCTGCTGCCCCTTCCCCCCTCTGCCGCCCCTTCCTTCCTCTGCCGCCCCTTCCCTCCTCTGCCGCCCCTTCCCTCCTCTGCCGCCTCTTCCCTCCTCTGCCGCCCCTTCCCTCCTCTGCCGCCCCTTCCCCCCTCTGCCGCCCCTTCCCTCATCAGCTGCCCCTTCCCTCCTCCGCCCCCTCCCTCCTCTGCTGCCCCTTCCCCCCTCTGCCGCCCCTTCCCTCCTCTGTCGCCCCTTCCCTCCTCTGTCGCCCCTTCCCTCCTCTGCCGCCCCTTCCCTCCTCCGCCCCTTCCCTCCTCAGCTGCCCCTTCTCTCCTCCTCCCCTTCCCTCCTCCGCCCCTTCCCTCCTCAGCCGCCCCTTCTCTCCTCCGCCCCTTCTCTCCTCCGCCCCTTCCCTCCTCCGCCCCTTCCCTCCTCTGCCGCCCCTTCCCTCCTCAGCCGCCCCTTCTCTCCTCCGCCCCTTCTCTCCTCCGCCCCTTCTCTCCTCCGCCCCTTCCCTCCTCCGCCCCCTCCCTCCTCTGCCGCCCCTTCCCTCAGCTGCCCCTTCTCTCCTCCGCCCCCTCCCTCCTCTGCCGCCCCTTCCCTCCTCAGCTGCCCCTTCTCTCCTCCGCCCCTTCCCCCTCTGCCGCCCCTTCCCTCCTCAGCTGCCCCTTCCCTCCTCCGCCCCCCGCCCCTTCCCTCCTCAGCCGCCCCTTCTCTCCTCCGCCCCTTCCCTCCTCCGCCCCCTCCCTCCTCTGCCGCCCCTTCCCTCCTCAGCTGCCCCTTCTCTCCTCCGCCCCCTCCCTCCTCTGCCGCCCCTTCCCTCCTCAGCTGCCCCTTCTCTCCTCCGCCCCTCCCTCCTCTGCCGCCCCTTCCCTCCTCAGCTGCCCCTTCTCTCCTCCGCCCCTTCCCTCCTCTGCTGCCCCTTCCCCCCTCTGCCGCCCCTTCCCTCCTCTGCCGCCCCTTCCTTCCTCTGCCGCCACTTCCCTCCTCTGCTGCCCCTTCCCTCCTCTGCCGCCCCTTCCCCCCTCTGCCGCCCCTTCCCTCATCAGCTGCCCCTTCCCTCCTCCGCCCCCTCCCTCCTCTGCTGCCCCTTCCCCCCTCTGCCGCCCCTTCCCTCCTCTGTCGCCCCTTCCCCCTTCTGCCGCCCCTTCCCTCCTCCGCCCCTTCCCTCCTCAGCTGCCCCTTCTCTCCTCCCCTTCCCTCCTCAGCTGCCCCTTCTCTCCTCCGCCCCTTCCCTCCTCAGCTGCCCCTTCCCTCCTCCGCCCCTTCCCTCCTCAGCCGCCCCTTCTCTCCTCCGCCCCTTCTCTCCTCCGCCCCTTCCCTCCTCCGCCCCCTCCCTCCTCTGCCGCCCCTTCCCTCAGCTGCCCCTTCTCTCCTCCGCCCCCTCCCTCCTCTGCCGCCCCTTCCCTCCTCAGCTGCCCCTTCTCTCCTCCGCCCCTCCCCCCTCTGCCGCCCCTTCCCTCCTCTGCCGCCCCTTCCCCCCTCTGCCGCCCCTTCCCTCCTCCCCCCCTGCTGCTGCCCCTTCCCTCCCCCGTCACCTTATGCTTTACAAAGACGGATGACAGTACTGAGATAATACCTAATTTACATACCGTTTTCCCATGAATCATTGCCTGGCTTATACAACTCCCTATGGGGTCTCCACAAGAAGAATCAGTGTCCCCTGAGGCCGTACCTGAGGCGCGCCCTGACAGCTGCCTGTATATATATATATATACAGAGTGTGAGAATTCTGATTATATTATAGATATCATATTATAGTCGGATTATAATGAACAGATATGTGACAAGTAAAAGTTTCCTTGTGGGAGAAAAAAATACATATAGTATAAAACCACTGAACCATTATAACCTGGCAGTATATACCCACTGAGCCATTATAACCTGGCAGTATATACCCACTAAGCCATTATAACCTGGCAGTATATACTCACTGAGCCATTATAATCTGGCAATATATACTCACTGAGCCATTATAACCTGGCAGTATAAAACCACTGAACCATTATAACCTGGCAGTATATACCCACTGAGCCATTATAACCTGGCAATATATACCCACTGAGCCATTATAACCTGGCAATATATACCCTCTGAGCCATTATAACCTGGCAGTATATACTCACTGAGCCATTATAACCTGGCAATATATACCCACTGAGCCATTACAACCTGGCAATATATACCCTCTGAGCCATTATAACCTGGCAGTATATACCCACTGAGCCATTATAACCTGGCAGTATAAAACCATTGAACCATTATAACCTGGCAGTATATACCCACTGAGCCTGTACAACCTGGCAGTATATACCCACTGAGCCATTACAACCTGGCAGTATATACCCTCTGAGCCATTACAGCCTGGCAATATATACCCACTGAGCCTGTACAACCTGGCAGTATATACCCACTGAGCCTGTACAACCTGGCAGTATATACACACTGAGCCTGTACAACCTGGCAGTATATACTCACTGAGCCATTACAGCCTGGCAGTATATACTCACTGAGCCATTATAACCTGGCAGTATATACCCACTGAGCCATTATAACCTGGCAGTATATACCCACTGAGCCATTATTACAACCTGGCAGTATATACCCACTGAGCCATTACAATAAGGGCAGTATATACCCACTGAGCCATTACAACCTGGCAGTATATACCCACTGAGCCATTACAATATGGGCAGTATATAACCACTGAGCCATTATAACCTGGCAGTATATACCCACTGAGCCTGTACAACCTGGCAGTATATACACACTGAGCCTGTACAGCCTGGCAGTATATAACCACTGAGCCATTACAATATGGGCAGTATATAACCACTGAGCCATTACAATAAGGGCAGTAAGTTAAAAAAACACTATTGAATATAAATTATAAAAAAAATTAAAAAAATATACATATATAAGGCAGAGCAGGCGGTGTATTCAGGGTGTGTGCACAATATGGCCGTATCCCCCCCCCAGAGATGCTGCGTACCCATATTCTTAGGTCCGTGTTCCAGCAATGTATCAATAAGGGGAAACAACGTCCATATGACTATTTTTTCCTGCAGTTACAGCAGCAGAGATATTACACATACAAAAAGTTAAAAGGTAAAGTAAAGCCATTACCATTAAAGTAGACGGGAGAAGAAAAGGTAAAAAGATACAATAAACCATCAGACTATGTTAGTTCTCTTTGTGGAGTGATCTCTGCTTGGGTCGGTGTTGGTTGTACAGCCTGACCGCTGCAGGAAGGAAGAACGTCCCATATCGCTCCTTCTCGGACTTTGGGTGAATTAAACGGTCGCTGACAGTACTGCCCAGTGCGATCACGGTCTCGTGCATAGGATGGGGGTCATTCTCCAGTATGGAGCTGACCACTGACAAAATCCTTCACTCCCCCACCACCTGCACCGGTTCCGGGGGGCTCCCAAGGACAGAGCTGCCCCTTCTGATCGCTGGTTGATATGCCGCTCCCCCAGCAGGCCACTGCGAAGAAGATGGCTGATGCCCCTACAGAGATAAAGAAGGTCCTAAGGAGGTGCCCCCCGGACTCCATAGGCCCTCAGCCTCCTGAGCAGGGAGAGCCCACCGTGGCCCTTTCTGTACACTGTGTCCATGTGATCAGCCCAGTCCTGCTTATTATTGAGGACCACACCCAGATACTTATACCTGTTCACTGTCTCTATGTCCGTCCCCTGGACTTGGAGGAAATTTGCGCTTGCGGAAATCCACCACCGTCTCCTTGGTCTTTCCAGCATTAATCCTCAGGTGGTTCCGCTGGCACCAATCAGCAAAATCCCTGGTCTTTTTTTTTTTTTTTTCTTTGTCCAGTATCATATCCAGTATTTTTTTGTTTTTTAGGCTTTGTCCAGTATCATTTCCAGTATTTTTTATATTTTAGGCTTTGTCCAGTATGATATCCAGTATTTTTTTGTTTTTTTTCTTTGTCCAGTATCATATCCAGTATTTTTTATATTTTAGGCTTTGTCCAGTATCATATCCAGTATTTTTTATATTTTAGGCTTTGTCCAGTATCATATCCAGTATTTTTTATATTTTAGGCTTTGTCCAGTATCATATCCAGTATTTTTTTGGTTTTGTCTTTGTTTAGGATGATATTCAGTATTTTTCAGGTCTTTCTGTGAATTTCCAACAATTTCCACAAAAACTTTTCCAGCACAAATCCCCAGAGACGGGAGGTGAGGCGGCCGTGTGGCGGAGGTCGCAGCTTAATAAGAATCCAGTTTGTCGCGACTTTTGTCTTTGTTTTCTAGCAGGAAGGTCGGCATAAAGCTGACGACTTGTTTATGTTCGTCTTGTAACTTTAGAGAACACGATTGCTCCAAAGACGAAACATTTCTACCCTCTAAAGATCCTGTAAGAACTTAAAGGAAACTGTAACCTTGGTGACTGTTCCGGGAAACCCGTCCTATCACCTTATAATCTGCCCCTCTAAATCCTGCAGCCGGGTCTGAGATCGATCTTCACATGACTTTGTCTCTGGTGAGGGGGGCGGCACTTACTGGTAATACTATAGCAGACAATGGGTGACCCTTCCCATCTCAGACACCCCGACTGGCATACCTTACAGGGGTCATCCTATATGCTCTCCTGTCCATGCTCCTGTCTATACTCGCATGTCTATGCTCTCATGTCTATGCTCCCCTATCTATGCTCCCCTGTCTCTGCTCTCCTGCCTCTGCTCTCCTGTCTCTGCTCCCCTGTCCATGCTCCCCTGTCTATGCTCTCCTGTCTATGCTCCCCTATCTATGCTCTCCTGTCTATGCTCCCCTATCTATGCTCCCCTGTCCATGCTCCCCTGTCTCTGCTCCCCTGTCTCTGCTCCCCTGTCCATGCTCCCCTGTCTATGCTCCCCTATCTATGCTCCCCTGTCTATGCTCCCCTGTCTATGCTGTCCTGTCTATGCTCCCCTGTCCATGCTCCCCTGTCCATGCTCCCCTGTCTCTGCTCCCCTGTCTCTGCTCCCCTGTCCATGCTCCCCTGTCCATGCTCCCCTGTCTCTGCTCCCCTGTCTCTGCTCCCCTGTCCATGCTCCCCTGTCTCTGCTCCCCTGTCTATGCTCTCCTGTCCATGCTCCTGTCTATACTCGCATGTCTATGCTCCCCTGTCTATGCTCCCCTGTCTATGCTCCCCTATCTATGCTCCCCTGTCTATGCTCTCCTGTCCATGCTCCCGTCTATGCTCCCCTATCTATGCTCCCCTGTCTATGCTCCCTTGTCCATGCTCCCCTATCTATGCTCCCCTGTCTATGCTCTCCTGTCCATGCTCCCCTGTCCATGCTCCCCTGTCTATGCTCTCCTGTCTATGCTCCCGTCTATGCTCTCCTGTCTATGCTCTCCTGTCTATGCTCCCCTGTCCATGCTCCCCTATCTATGCTCCCCTGACTATGCTCTCCTGTCCATGCTCCCCTGTCTATGCTCCCCTGTCTATGCTCCCCTGTCTATGCTCCCCTGTCTATGCTCCCCTTTCTATGCTCCCTTGTCTATGCTCCCCGTCTATGCTCCCCTGTCTATGCTCCCCTATCTATGCTCCCCTGTCCACTCTCCCCTGTCTATGCTCCCCTATCTATGCTCCCCTATCTATGCTCCCCTGTCCACTCTCCCCTGTCTATGCTCCCCTGTCTATGCTCCCCTGTCTATGCTCCCCTGTCTATGCTCCCCTGTCTATGCTCCCTTGTCCATGCTCCCCTATCTATGCTCCCCTGTCTATGCTCTCCTGTCCATGCTCCCCTGTCCATGCTCCCCTGTCTATGCTCTCCTGTCTATGCTCCCCTGTCTATGCTCTCCTGTCTATGCTCTCCTGTCTATGCTCCCCTGTCCATGCTCCCCTATCTATGCTCCCCTGTCTATGCTCTCCTGTCCATGCTCCCCTGTCCATGCTCCCCTGTCTATGCTCCCCTGTCTATGCTCCCCTTTCTATGCTCCCTTCTCTATGCCCCCCGTCTATGCTCCCCTGTCTATGCCCTCCTATCTATGCTCCCCTGTCCACTCTCCCCTGTCTATGCTCCCCTATCTATGCTCCCCTGTCTATGCTCCCCTGTCTATGCTCCCCTGTCCACTCTCCCCTGTCTATGCTCCCCTGTCTATGCTCCCCTGTCCACTCTCCCCTATCTATGCTCCCCTATCTATGCTCCCCTGTCTATGCTCCCCTGTCTATGCTCCCTTGTCTATGCTCTCCTGTCTATGCTCCCTTGTCTATGCTCCCCTGTCTATGCTCCCCTGTCCACCCTCCTCTGTCTATGCTCCCCTGTCCACGCTCTCCTGTCTACGCTGTCCTGTCTATGCTCCCCTGTCTATGCTCCCCTATCTATGCTCCCCTGTCCACTCTCCCCTATCTATGCTCCCCTGTCCACTCTCCCTATCTATGCTCCCCTATCTATGCTCCCCTATCTATGCTCCCCTGTCTATGCTCCCCTGTCTATGCTCCCCTGTCTATGCTCCCCTGTCCACCCTCCCCCGGGACGCCTGCAATTGTTTAGCTGTTTTAGTGCTGTTAATTTAAGGTTCAGTTCAGATGGATTCCCTGTATATAACGTATTCCCTTTATAATCCATGATCAGTGGTAATTTAAACCTTTCTTGCTGTACTACAATTCATTGGGGCGACAAGACGGAGAACGGAGAAGCTCCCGCCAATACTTCATGTATATTACTCAGACGGGGCCAGAAGAGCCGCAAATCAGAAGGTTCCTGCCCCACCGATTTGTGTGCGTAATCATCGGAGACTCCTTATAAGCCGGAGAGGTCGGTCACCGAGCCGCAGAGTCATAGAAATAAGTTATAATGTAATAGATACTGGAGCTGAAATAGTCATTCCTTCCTATCCTCTCCTGTATAATGTATCCTGTACAGTGGATGATGTATCCTGTATCCTGTACAGTGGATGATGTATCCTGTCTCCTGTACAGTGGATGATGTATCCTGTATCCTGTACAGTGGATGATGTATCCTGTCTCCTGTACAGCGGATGATGTATCCTGTATCCTGTACAGTGGATGATGTATCCTGTATCCTGTACAGTGGATGATGTATCCTGTCTCCTGTACAGTGGATGATGTATCCTGTATCCTGTACAGTGGATGATGTATCCTGTCTCCTGTACAGTGGATGATGTATCCTGTATCCTGTACAGTGGATGATGTATCCTGTCTCCTGTACAGTGGATGATGTATCCTGTCTCCTGTACAATGGATGATGTCTCCTGTCTCCTGTACAGTGGATGATGTATCCTGTATCCTGTACAGTGGATGATGTATCCTGTATCCTGTACAGTGGATGATGTATCCTGTACAGTGGATGATGTATCCTGTATCCTGTACAGTGGATGATGTATCCTGTATCCTGTACTGTGGATGATGTATCCTGTATCCTGTACAGTGGATGATGTCTCCTTTATCCTGTACAGCGGATGATGTATCCTGTACAGTGGATGATGTATCCTGTATCCTGTACAGTGGATGATGTATCCTTTATCCTGTACAGTGGATGATGTATCCTATCTCCTGTACAGTGGATGATGTATCCTGTCTCCTGTACAGTGGATGATGTATCCTGTCTCCTGTACAGTGGATGATGTATCCTGTCTCCTGTACAATGGATGATGTCTCCTGTATCCTGTACAGTGGATGATGTATCCTGTATCCTGTATCCTGTACAGTGGATGATGTATCCTGTATCCTGTACAGTGGATGATGTATCCTGTATCCTGTACAGTGGATGATGTATCCTGTATCCTGTACAGTGGATGATGTATCCTGTATCCTGTACAGTGGATGATGTATCCTGTATCCTGTACAGTGGATGATGTATCCTGTATCCTGTACAGTGGATGATGTATCCTGTATCCTGTACAGTGGATGATGTATCCTGTATCCTGTACAGTGGATGATGTATCCTGTATCCTGTACTGTGGATGATGTATCCTGTATCCTGTACAGTGGATGATGTATCCTGTATCCTGTACTGTGGATGATGTATCCTATCTCCTGTACAGTGGATGATGTATCCTGTATCCTGTACAGTGGATGATGTATCCTGTATCCCATACAGTGGATGATGTATCCTGTATCCTGTACAGCGGATGATGTATCCTGTATCCTGTACTGTGGATGATGTATCCTATCTCCTGTACAGTGGATGATGTATCCTGTATCCTGTACAGTGGATGATGTATCCTGTATCCTGTACTGTGGATGATGTATCCTGTATCCTGTACAGTGGATGATGTATCCTGTATCCTGTACTGTGGATGATGTATCCTGTATCCTGTACAGTGGATGATGTATCCTGTATCCTGTACTGTGGATGATGTATCCTGTATCCTGTACAGTGGATGATGTATCCTGTATCCTGTACAGTGGATGATGTATCCTGTATCCTGTTCCATGGATGATGTATCCTGTATCCTGTACAGTGGATGATGTATCCTGTACAATGGATGATGTCTCCTGTCTCCTGTACAGTGGATGATGTATCCTGTATCCTGTACAGTGGATGATGTATCCTGTATCCTGTACAGTGGATGATGTATCCTGTCTCCTGTACAGTGGATGATGTATCCTGTCTCCTGTACAGTGGATGATGTATCCTGTCTCCTGTACAGTGGATGATGTATCCTGTATCCTGTACAGTGGATGATGTATCCTGTATCCTGTACAGTGGATGATGTATCCTGTATCCTGTACAGTGGATGATGTATCCTGTATCCTGTATAGTGGATGATGTATCCTGTATCCTATATCCCGTACAGCAGATGATGCTGCGGAGTCAGTAATTGCAGCTTCTCCGCAGGACTCTGGCCGTGCTCTACAAGCTCTTAGCTGCTTCTAGGTCACCGCATCCTCACAGCTGCACAGAGACTAGGAAAGTGCAAGAAGCTGGAAACAAAGGTTATAAATGGCCGTATACCGTCCTAATGGGCTTCTTATTTATCAGGAGAGTGTAAGCAGCTTCTTCACTACTTTTATAACAGCAACTATATCCTGTGCTATATACCGATCTATATACAGTGCTATATACTAATCTATATACCAATCTATATTCCAATCTATATACACATCAATATACCAATCTATATACACAGCTATATACAGTGTTATATACTAATCTATATACCAATCTATATACACATCGATATACCAATCTATATACACAGCTATATACACATCAATATACCAATCTATATACACAGCTATATACAGTGTTATATACTAATCTATATACCAATCTATATACACATCGATATACCAATCTATATACACAGCTATATACACATCAATATACCAATCTATATACACAGCTATATACTGAGCTATATACACAGCTATATACTGAGCTATATACCGATTTATGCACACAGCTATATACCAATCTATATACACAGCTATATACTGATCTATATACAGAGCTATATATATGCCGTGGCCCGGGTTGCTGGTAATGATGTTGGACCTGCCTGCCCTGGTGGCCAGAAGCGGTAACACCAACCACTTCCCCACCCCCCCCCGGACCTTGGTGGTTAGGACTAAGGTCAGGCTTGAGGTGCAGGTGCGGTGGCAGAGATGAGAGAGCCCCATTTCAAACTGGTAAACTTTACTTGAAAAGGTCTCAGTGCAAATAGTCAGAAACAGCGCTCAGGTACTTAGTGCAAAAAACTAGATAGAAGAAACAGCAGGAGATAGGGACCGGATAGGAGGGCCCCTGCCTAATGTACTATGTACTCTGCTGGGATGTGGTGAAGTGTCTCCGTAATGATGAAGAAATCTTCGTACTTACGTATGGATGAGTCCCAGTTATCTCACCTAACCGCTTTCTTCCCCACAGTGCCAGGTGACCCGTCCTCTGGGGTAGTACGAGTCCCAGGTCTCTGCTCTTGGTGCAGCTGGCTTGTTGTGTCCTTCCTACAAAGCTGAGTATCTGTCAGTAGAGAGCGGCTCCTGGCACTGTACTCTACTGCAGGATCAGTCTTGAGCTAGTCCATCTCTTTTGTAAAGTGGTCGACTGTCCTGTTCTGTTAGATGGTCCTCAGTGTAGGCAAGGGGTGAGATCTCCCTTATCTCCAGTGTCTCTAGGAGTCTAGTCTAGTAGTCCATGATGGATGATGGCTGGACAGCTAGTGTCAGGAACAGCTATATACACGTCCTGTAGCCAGGCACTAACTAACTGGAAGAAAGGAAGTGGTTACTAACCAGAGAAAAGTGTATGTGCAGCTAGACCTAGTGTTATCTGCAGCTGTGCTGTGTGACAGTGACATCTAGTGGTCGGAGTAAGGAACAGCGGCCTCCTGTCCTATCCTGTGACACTAGAGAGAAACTGTTTTCCACATTTATACAGTTTTACAGTGCTATACACAGCTCTATATACATCTATATACACCGCTATGTACAGAGCTATATACAGTTCTATATACACAGCTATGTACAGTGCTATACATAGAGCTATATACAGTGCTATATACACAGCTATATACAGAGCTATATACACAGCTATGTACAGAGCTTTATACAGTGCTATATACACCGCTATGTACAGAGCTATATACAGAGCTATATACAGTGCTATATACAGAGCTATATACACCACTATGTACAGAGCTATATACAGAGCTATATACAGTGCTATATACACAGCTATGTACAGTGCTATATTCAAAGCTATATACACAGCTATATACAGTGCTATATACACAGCTATATACAGTGCTATATACACAGCTATATACAGTGCTATATACACAGCTATGTACAGTGCTATATACAGAGCTATATACACACAGCTATATACAGTGCTATATACACAGCTATATACAGTGCTATATACACAGCTATGTACAGTGCTATATACACAGCTATATACACACAGCTATATACAGTGCTATATACACAGCTATATACAGTGCTATATACACAGCTATGTACAGTGCTATATACACAGCTATATACACACAGCTATATACAGTGCTATATACACAGCTATGTACAGTGCTATATACACAGCTATATACACACAGCTATATACAGTGCTATATACACAGCTATGTACAGTGCTATATACACAGCTATGTACAGTGCTATATACAGTGCTATATACACAGCTATATACAGTACTTCACACAGCTATATACACCTGCCTGCCGCCGTCCACATTGTCCGCTACAGATGTAGAGCTGCACAAAGACTGCCATTATCCCATCGCCTACCACCATACTGTACGCTCTGTCCCTGCTGTGCTGTAGGAGTGTGCTGTGGTGAGCTCCCCCTGGTGGTCAGAAGCCGCCATACCATACGTTGTCCCTGCTGTGCTGTACGAGTGTGCTGTGGTGAGCTCCCCCTGGTGACCAGAAGCCGCCTTACTGCACGCTCTGTCCCTGCTGTGCTGTAGGAGTGTGCTGTGGTGAGCTCCCCCTGGTGGCAGGAAGCCGCCATACTGTACACTGTCCCTGCTGTGCTGTACTAGTGTGCTGTGTATATAACCTGTGAATTCTTCTTCATGGAAAAATAAAATACCCCCTGAAAATAAGACCCAGCGCATCTTTGGGAGAAAAATACACAGTCTTATTCTCGGGGCTATTTCTGGGGTGGATGAGGGGCCCCCGGGGCCAGGATGCTACACACTTGTCTGTCAATGTGTATAATCCCATCGGTCTCAGCTTTATAAACGCTGTGAAATATGAATTTCCTTCTACTTCATCTGTTATTGACGTCTGTATTGTACTGATGGGACGACAGCGATGGAGATCACACATGAAGAAAACATATTGAGAATAATATTTAAAGAATTAGGAATTAGAGTCGGAGCAGAAAGCGCAGCAGGTGGTGAACGGCAACATCCTCATCAATATTCATGGATCCCAATATGCTAGTAGGTTTACACAGCCATTCACCTACTTCTCCGTATGTCCACGAGGGAGCTGGAAGAACAAGCGAAACAAACAAATGTATAAAACTAACAAATATAGAAAACTAACAAATACATGCAGTATAAGTATAGGGGGGTAAAACTTTAATACAATCACATGGTGGGAGGACGCCAGGCGAGTACGGAAATCCTTATGGTCACATTGATGGCTTATACTATACATTGCAAAAGAACACTCCAGAGATCACCATTACAGGTCTCGACGTAGTGAACTAGCCAGACCTTCCTCCGGGAAGGAACAACCAAGCCAAAGAATGTGTACAGTTAAGGAAACCACCCAAGCAAGGTATCCATCCACAGACAGCTGTTTCGGGGTATTTGCCCCTCATCAGTGTGGAGTAGGTTTCTGGCTAGTGGGAGCAATGACTAGTAAGTGCATGTAAAAAGGGATGATGGTTGCATATTTGATTTCCCTGGGGGCAACTAGAATACACTCACGTCGAGACCTGTGATGGTTCTCTGCGGTGTTTTGGTTGATCTCCCTGAGGTCAACCATCATCCCTTTTTGCATGCACTTACTAGCATTGCTCCCACTAGCCAGAAACCTACTCCACACTGATGAGGGGCAAATACCCCGAAACAGCTGTCTGTGGATGGATACCTTGCTTGGGGGGTTTCCTTAACTGGACACATTCCTTGGCTTGGTTGTTCCTTCCCGGAGGAAGGTCTGGCTAGCTCACTACGTCGAGACCTGTAATGGTGATCTCTGGAGTGTTCTTTTGCATATTTGATTTCCCTGGGGGCAATGTACTAGAATACACTCATGTCGAGACCTGTGATTGGTCTCTGTGGTGTTTTTTGGTTGATCTCCCTGAGGTCAAGCATCGTCCCTTTATACTATACATTGTTAGTTTGTGCCAGAAATTTGTAATTTACTTCTATTATAAAATCTCTAGTCTTCCAGTACTTATCAGCTGCTGTACGTCCTGCAAGAAGTAGTGTGTTCTCTCCAGTCTGACACCGTGCTCAGCAGCACTGGACAGTTCCTGACATGGACAGAGGTGGCAGCAGAGAGCACTGTGTCAGACTGGAGAGAATACACCACTTCCTGCAGGACATACAGCAGCTAAAAACTACTGGAAGGCTGGAGATTTTTTAATAGAAGTAAATTACAAATCTGTATAACTTTCTGGCACCAGTTGATTTGAAAGATTTTTTCTTTGGTGAAACCCGGCAGGTGACTTCACTGTAAGTCAATGTCCAAATTTTTAATGAACTTTAAAACGACCAAACCACAGGGACACCTATTTTGCTGACTAGAAGTAAAAAATTCTCTAAAAAATAATTAAACATGGAGTATCCCCCTGACCAAGATGGCAGACAGGATTTATCAGAAGTAACTGTGTCCCAATGGAGTGCGGCCCACCCAACACCCATAAAGTGGTCACCACTGTCACCTGTTTTGGCCTTGTAGAATGGTCTATTATGTCGTATGCATTTATTGCTCTATTGAGTTGCCTGATCCCATTGGATTCCGTGATGAGAGCAGCACCTGCCCGGGATCCCTGGTCGGACCCCCCCTTCCTGGTGGGCTTAGTTGGTGATCTGCCTGTTTAGTCTAACATGTTGCTGATAGGATCATGAAGGACTGTGTGGTGCCGCACTACTGCTGTGAGGCTCGACCGGTAACTTGCCAGATGGTGCGGCGTGACGCCACTAGTGTAGTGGGTGGTCGAGATATAGCTCAGCCAGGTGTTAGGTTGTTGTGACGCCAGTGCCGGTTGGGCACACAGGTATGGGGGCACACCTGCTTTTAGTTTAGATAGGCTGGCTATACCCTTTCTCCTGTGGTCGGTACCTGCCGGGATGTGAGGGGTCCCTTGGGCACCTATCACGGTGGTCTGGAGTGGCGTAGTGACCCACCCAGACTATCGGTACCGCCACCCACAAGAAGGGGAGATGACCCAAGGAGGAAGCAATGGCTGTGTAGGTGCTTGGATAAGAATCACAGAGTCCTGTTACAATAAATAAACTTTTCTTTACTGCAGGAATACCTGATAAAGGGATATACGATACTTTGGACTGGACTGACAAGACTTGTGCTGAAAGCCTGAGAGGTAGAATAGCCGTGCTGGCTGAGTTGCGTGCTGAGAAGTAGAGTAAGTATAGAGAAGTAGAGAGGAGGATGTCGAGAGGGTCCCAACCCAATGTAATACTGTGCTCTGCCACAACTTTAGTTAGAATAAGTAGAATACTTGAGAGTAGAGAGAATACTTGTGCCCGTGTTTTAACTCTTTGGTCTCTGCACAACCTATTGCCCCCCAGTGTCTGGCGACCCGTCCTAGAGGGTGACACAAGTTCTAGACCTTGTTAACAGGGTTGAGCAGAGTGGTCAAAGTTATCTGGTTACACCCTCACTGCGAGATAGAGTACATAGGCTTCTAGCAACTTTGCTCAATCCGGATCAGTTCCTCTTTCTTCAGGATTCTGTCCTGCACCTTTAAACTGGTTCTCGTCGTGGGCTGGGATGATCCCCCACTTGTCCTCTCTGAGAGTGTTTAGCACTGCATAGTGTGTAGAAGTGCTGCTTTCAAGAAAAGAGTCTTCTTGAGTCCCATGTGTGTGTCCACTACCACACCTTAGACTACACTGGACTGTCCTCTAACAGGGGACCTGGCATAAGCCAAGGCCCAGCTTGACTGCTGTAGGGACCGTTCTGGCCTGTCTCTACAGGAATCGGACTAGGAACTAAAACTAAGGGTGACTACACTTCCTCTCCCCATGTGACAACTTCCTACAGCATATATAATATGTGCTGTGAGAGGGTGAGAAGAGAGTGCAAGAGAAGGAAAAAAGGGATAGGCAGAGAAGAGGAAAGAGCTCTCATTGGTGCACAAATCACAAACAACAAGTACTACAGCTGTGCAATACATAGGTACAGAATATACAGAATAGCTACATCTAGTGGCGAAACTTAAGTACAACTACATCACCGTTTTCACTTGGAGTACAGGCTTTTGTGAAGGGTGTATCCATTAGCAACAACAGTGGTGGGACACCACAACTGATCAGCTGATCCTATGTGTATGGGTCATATGGTTAGGCTGTAAGGGGTTGCTTGGTTATGCTCCTTGGTGTCCTGTGTGTTTGGGTCATTACGGAAAGTGGATGGGGATTGCATGGCAGGGACCACATTGTGACACTTGACAGCAGGGACCACATTGTGACACGTGACAGCAGGGACCACATTGTGACACATGACAGCAGGGACCACATTGTGACACGTGACAGTAGGGACCACATTGTGACACGTGACAGCAGGGACCACATTATGACACGTGACAGCAGGGACCACATTGTGACACTTGACAGCAGGGACCACATTATGACACGTGACAGCAGGGACCACATTGTGACACTTGACAGCAGGGAACACATTGTGACACGTGACAGCAGGGACCACATTATGACACGTGACAGCAGGGACCACATTGTGACACTTGACAGCAGGGACCACATTATGACACGTGACAGCAGGGACCACATTGTGACACTTGACAGCAGGGACCACATTGTGACACTTGACAGCAGGGACCACATTGTGACACGTGACAGCAGGGACCACATTGTGACACATGACAGCAGGGACCACATTGTGACACGTGACAGTAGGGACCACATTGTGACACGTGACAGCAGGGACCACATTATGACACGTGACAGCAGGGACCACATTGTGACACTTGACAGCAGGGACCACATTATGACACGTGACAGCAGGGACCACATTGTGACACTTGACAGCAGGGAACACATTGTGACACGTGACAGCAGGGACCACATTGTGACATGTGACAGCAGGGACCACATTGTGACACTTGACAGCAGGGACCACATTGTGACACGTGACAGCAGGGACCACATTGTCACACTAGACAGCAGGGACTACATTGTGACACATGACAGCAGGGCTGGTGGGCGTCTCCATATTAACACCTTAATACAGTAGGAGGCGCTCATGATGGAAGCCAAAACCCTGATTTATTTCATTCCTGATTTACACTTTAAGTGACTGCCCGGCTTCTTACACTGATAGCATTGCTAATGACATGGCCGGGATTTGTATGAAATAGAATCCTGTGAGTGTTCGGCTCCATCTATCAGGGTACAAAGTGACAGCTGTTACTATTAATTATAATGTAATTATAATACCATTATTACAGGAGCGCCTCGTCGCCTTTCAGATAGATCACCATCCAACGCTTTCTGATTAAAATTACATTTCTTCACTAAAGTTGTATAAATTTCTATTATATATATATATATATATATATATATATATATATATATATATATATGTTTGTAGGAATAAGGAATTAGGCTACCCCTTATGGAGTTGGGAGGGGGAGTGAAATAAAGGGGGGTGAAGAGAGACAGAAGCAGACTGAGAGACTGTAGAAAGACTTGTACTGTGTATTACACAGCTTATATTACTCAGTACTGCTTTATAATGTCCTCCATGCTGCTTCTGATGGTGTGTCATAGAAACACTGTCCAGAGCAGCAGCAAATCTCCATAGAAAACCTCTCCTGCTCAGGACAGTTCCTGACATGGACAGAGGTGGCAGCAGAGAGCACTGTGTCAGACTGGAGAGAATACACCACTTCCTGCAGGACATCCATCAGCTGATAAGTACTGGAAGACTGGAGATTTTTGCATAGAAATAATTTACAAATCTATATAACATTCTGACACCAGTTGCTTTAAACAATATTTTTTTTCTCAGGAGTTCCCCTTAAATTTTCCAGTAATACTCCTTTAATTGACGGAGGCTAGGACGCAAAACGGCCATAAACATAAGAACGGATCCTATAAAGAAGCGACTCCACAGCAATTCCGATCACATCTCCTTTATTCGCCACCTCCAAGCCGAAATGTTTCATGCTAAATTAAAGCGGACACGTCAATACTTGTAAGACTCCCCTGACCTCTGTGCCGGGAAGGTTTTCAATCTGCGGATGAGTCGGCCGTGGTAGCTGCTGGGCCACGCGCCATAAATCACGGCCGCTTCTATTTACCATTGTGACTGATCTCCAAAATCAGGATCAATGCTGCTCATTCCTGAGAGCAGAAAACAAGAGAACATGAAAGCAAATGTCAGGACGGACAGCGTTAAAAAGGTCAGCGGGCGCTCACCTGGCGTCCGTCCGTGCTGCTGCTCCATCGCTGGGCGGGGGATGGGGGGCGTTATACAATGGCCGGACTTCATTCACTCCTCGCTCCTGTATAGACGGCTATAACCGTATACTGTAAGTATTAGAGATGATATTCCAGCGTACAAGACTCCACCAACAACGCAGATAGTTTTCCATCTCGCCCAAATGGCCGTGCTCATTGCGTTGTAGTTTTCGCATCTTTTCCCTTTATTGGAATCGTTTCTCCTTAATAACCGTGCGGCGTCGTGTATTGTTCTGCCAGACGTGAGGATATAAGTGATACTGGCGCGGCCTCAATAAGAGGTCAGGAAATAATCGTATTCCGTCATTAGGTTCCTAGTCTGCGATGACTGAAAAGAATATTTTTTATAAAGGAAAACTTAAAGGGAAGATTTATCAAGCCGCCTTACAGTAAGATTGCCCTTTATTGCCCATAGCAACCAATCACAGCTCATAGCAACCAATCACAGCTCTCATAGCAACCAATCGCAGCTCAGCTTTTAAATCTTCATGAGCCCTGGTAAAATGAAAGCTGAGCTGTGATTGGTTGCTATGGGAGCTGTGATTGGTTGCTATGGGCAACAGAGAACGGTCCTAACCTTTAATAGGTGTCGGCCGAATGTTCGACCAGCTGACAGATCTCTCCCCATACATGAGGGAATATTTATAGGCTCTATTGGAGAGAGGAGTAGGCCGTTACCAGAACGCTGTGGGGGCCACTTATCCCTCTCCCACACGTCCCACCCCAGGTCCCCGCTTAGGCCTAGAAGCAATCGGGGGACCGGGAACTGTATTGTATGACCCCGCACCCAGAATCAGGGAGGTCGGTGCATTTCGGGTCGGGGGGGGGGGGGGGTTGCTTTCAGATGTTAGGGCCTGGGTGCATCTACCCCTATAGCCCCTATAGCCCCATCTTGTTTTTGCCTGCCCAATGCTCCCAGGTCAGGCCCATATAGTGCGTCTCGGTCTCCCATCACATGGTCGGCGGCCGGCTCTCCTTCCATCCTATCTGCCCTTTATTTACATGGCAGCATTCGGTGTTTTCGCTCGGAGATGTCAGTCGATGCTAATTATTTTTTCCCTCGGTTTTCGTGTGAAGCGGCATCATCTCCGCTCACTTCACAGATTGTGCTGTAATATCTGTTTGTTTCATTAACGCTAAGCCAAACAAATGTACAAGACTTGACAGAGCTTAAGGGCAAGTGCCACTCATGCCGGAGGAGCTCCTCATTGCCGCAAATCTGGAGAATGTGCTCGGCGTGTGTACAATCCACCTGAAGGAAGTATTGCCAGTATTCAGATTACTTCTATCTATTTACTTCTCATATTCTGGTCGGAGTGGGCGCTGTGACCTCGGAGGAGGTAGGAGCCCCTCCTTACACATGCCCCCATACATGCTGATTGTCTCCCCTGGGGCGGATGGGATCCTCCAACAACACAGTGTGACACATTACATGGCTAGAAATGTCCAACATTAGAAGAGCAGGAACAAGACTTCCCAGTACTACCCCGGCCCCTAATTCCACAGACAAAACACTCAACTGAGCAGCTGTAGGACCCCCTGGATGGTGGTGTTGGCTCTATGGACCCTCCAGCAGCTGTAGGACCCCCTGGATGGTGGTGTTGTTTCTATGGACCCTCCAGCAGCTGTGGGACCCCCTGGATGTCGGTGTCGGATCTATGGACCCTCCAGCATCTGTGGGACCCCCTGGATGGTGGTGTCGGTTCTATGGACCCTCCAGCAGCTGTAGGACCCCCTGGATGGTGGTGTTGGCTCTATAGACCCTCCAGCAGCTGTGGGACCCCCTGGATGGTGGTGTTGGCTCTATAGACCCTTCAGCAGCTGTAAGACCCCCTGGATGGTGGTGTTGGCTCTATGACCCCTCCAGCAGCTGTAGGACCCCCTGGATGGTGGTGTTGGCTCTATAGACCCTTCAGCAGCTGTAAGACCCCCTGGATGGTGGTGTCGGATCTATGGACCCTTCAGCAGCTGTAAGACCCCCTGGATGGTGGTGTCGGGTCTATGGACCCTCCAGCATCTGTGGGTCCCCCTGGATGGTGGTTGTTGGCTCTATGGACCCTCCAGCAGCTGTAGGACCCCCTGGATGGTGGTGTTGGCTCTATGGACCCTCCAGCATCTGTGGGACCCCCTGGATGGTGGTGTTGGCTCTATGGACCCTACAGCATCTGTGGGACCCCTTGGATGGTGGGTGTTGGCTCTATGGACCCTCCAGCATCTGTGGGACCCCCTGGATGGTGGTGTTGGCTCTATGGACCCTCCAGCATCTGTGGGACCCCTTGGATGGTGGGTGTTGGCTCTATGGACCCTCCAGCAGCTGTAGGACCCCCTGGATGGTGGTGTTGGCTCTATGGACCCTCCAGCATCTGTGGGACCCCCTGGATGGTGGTGTTGGCTCTATGGACCCTCCAGCATCTGTGGGACCCCCTGGATGGTGGGTGTTGGCTCTATGGACCCTCCAGCAGCTGTAGGACCCCCTGGATGGTGGTGTTGGCTATATGGACCCTCCAGCAGCTGTGGGACCACCTGGATGGTGGTGTTGGCTCTATAGACCCTCCAGCAGCTGTGGGACTCCCTGGATGGTGGTGTTGGCTCTATGACCCCTCCAGCAGCTGTGGGACCCCCTGGATGGTGGTGTTGGCTCTATGGACCCTCCAGCAGCTGTAGGACCCCCTGGATGGTGGTGTTGGCTCTATGACCCCTCCAGCAGCTGTAGGACCCCCTGGATGGTGGTGTTGGCTCTGTAGACCCTCCAGCAGCTGTAGGATGCAGTCAGCATGGCTCCAGATACCTGCAACACCTACCAGGACCTAATGGAGTCACTCCTGGCCCATCTAGCTGCTGTCGGTGCTGCACATGGCGGTTACTATGGATATAAGCTGCTGTTCACAATAATGGGGCTCCGCAGTATATACTGTATCTACATTCCACCATATTTTCCCATAAAGACACAAAACATAAGTAACTCCTGGAATATATTCACGTTCTCTCTGACTCCGCTGACATCTACTAATTGAAATGCATGGACTTCTGGGGTAGATTTTATATAAGAACCGTCAGACAATGGAATCCAATATATAAATCCTATACCTGTCGGGGTGATGGTGCGGATTATAGGAAGGAGACGACTGGATATTTCAGCCAAAGCAAGAAAACAAAACCGATATCTGCACAACGGGAAAAATTAATTGAAGAAAAGTTCTTTGTAGTCTCTTTAACCCCGGCGTGTAATGGAGAGAGTGTTTGTAGCGTCCGCCGCGCAGCTCTGTCTTAATTAAAGGAGAATGGCGCGGGTTCATTTATCTCTTTCGGGGGCCGGAGGTAGCGGAGGCTTCAGCAAGTATTAAAACTAATTAAACAATTGCTGCCTTGTATCTCGGCGCTTCAGCAGCTGAGTCAGCAGCCACCATGGGAGGAGGCTTATAAGGAGGGCTCCCGCCTGTGCCGCCTGCCCGCGCTCTCCACGACGCCTGACACACCGAAATATTTAAAGGAGATGATAAGAAATCTTTACATACAGGGCAGTAGCCTGGAACACGGCAGATCCTGATGGGGATGGTCTCTGTGCAGATATATTATTAGATTCCATTCACTTACATGTACATGAGATGGAGAAGGAACATCTACCACCGAGGACTAGGACTGTCTGCAATAAGGGTTCATTTTGCCTGGATATCAAGAGTGGTGGGCGGAGTTTTTAAGGGGGTGGAGTTTATGCATATGATTGGAAATTTAAAGGGAAGGTGTCACCTAGATTCTCTGTTACTGATTGGAGTCAGATATAAAACTTCTTTTATTATAATCTGTTTCTATTTTCTGACTGTAATTTTTTTTTATTTCCCTTTTTGTGCATTGTTGTGGGGGCGGCCATATTGCCTGGACTGTTCTTAACAGCATTTAGTGACCTGTTTTACAGCAAGCCTCATGGACATAGACGACAATAGATGGACTCTGTCCCCTTGAGATGAACGTGAGACATTACTGAGCACGCTCTGTGACCTGTGATGAGGTCATTCCACAGGAAGCTGCTATTGTCTCCTCTATCTGGTGTCACATGATGCTGCAATGCTGTATAGATCACTTTACTGCCGCCTCCTCTTATCACCACAGACACAACAGGAAGTCTCAGCTTAGTTTTATCCCCAGTGGTGAGAATGAGAACTGCAAGATATCAGGATTAATATATAATATAGAGAGAAAAATTGAAAATGAGAAAAAAATTCACCAAAAATTCTTTAAAAAAATCAGTTTAACATAAAACAATTATTTATTCAATAAGTCATTATCTAATAACACTGTCCCTTTAAGGTAAATGAGGCTGTGCCTGCTGGACACCTGATGCATTGTGGGTCTATCGATGTCCCCTCATTTATATGCAGCATTTTTTCTGCAATCCGTGACAGGGGCTCCTGACGGAGGGGCAGGTGTGCGCGGGCGGACAGGTGCCTCATTGTTGTCTGGTTAAAGGGGTTGTCCAGGAAAAATACAGACTTTTAGGTGTTGTAAGAGAGTCAATATATGTGGCAAACCAAATGAGATTGTATACAGGAAACCAATGCACCTAGGATGTCCCTGCATTGAGCGCTTTCACTAGCAGCCGGCAGTGTTATCGTTTGGCTGGGCTGGGAGAGCGGGTAACAGGACACTGCAGCGTTATAGGGGGTCATCCATCCTGACCGATTCCCGTCCACCACAGACGGCTGACAGCGCTAGAAGCCATTAGGCTTTCATTTCCCTACGATGTACAAGACTTTCTGCAGAAGAAACGGTGGAAATAATTAAGTGGGGACTAAGTGTAACGCTGGGAAGAGTCAATGTATCATCATCTTTTGTAGGTTTTATCCCGCTGCCTGCTGGGAACTCATCATTTATGGAATATTCATAGTTTATATGTGGAGATGAACAAGGGGAATAATAAAGATGGCCAAGGCCGAGCAGTACAGGCACACTGATATACAGTGCCATCACTTATATACAGTGCCATCACTCATATACAGTGCTGCCACTCATATACAGTGCTGCCACTCATATACAGCGCCATCACTCATATACAGTGTTGTCACTCATATACAGTGCCATCACTCATATACAGTGCTGTCACTCATATACAGTGCTGCCACTCATATACAGTGCTGCCACTCATATACAGTGCCGTCACTCATATACAGTGCCATCACTCATATACAGTGCTGCCGCTCATATACAGTGCTGCCACTCATATACAGTGCCATCACTCATATACAGTGCTGCCGCTCATATACAGTGCTGCCACTCATATACAGTGCTGCCACTCATATACAGTGCTGTCACTCATATACAGTGCTGCCACTCATATACAGTGCTGCCACTCATATACAGTGCCGTCACTCATATACAGTGCCATCACTCATATACAGTGCTGCCGCTCATATACAGTGCCGTCACTCATATACAGTGCCATCACTCATATACAGTGCTGCCGCTCATATACAGTGCTGCCACTCATATACAGTGCTGTCACTCATATATAGTGCTGCCACTCATATACAGTGCTGTCACTCATATACAGCGCCATCACTCATATACAGTGCTGCCGCTCATATACAGTGCTGCCACTCATATACAGTGCTGTCACTCATATACAGTGCCATAACTCATATACAGTGCCATCACTCATATACAGTGCTGCTGCTCATATACAGTGCTGCCGCTCATATACAGTGCTGTCACTCATATACAGTGCCATCACTCATATACAGTGCTGTCACTCATATACAGTGCTGTCACTCATATACAGTGCTGCCACTCATATACAGTGCTGTCACTCATATACAGTGCCATAACTCATATACAGTGCTGTCACTCATATACAGTGCCATCACTCATATACAGTGCTGTCACTCATATACAGTGCCATCACTCATATACAGTGCTGCCACTCATATACAGTGCTATCACTCATATACAGTGCCATAACTCATATACAGTGCCATCACTCATATACAGTGCCATCACTCATATACAGTGCTGCTGCTCATATACAGTGCTGCCACTCATATACAGTGCTGTCACTCATATACAGTGCTGCCACTCATATACAGTGCTGTCACTCATATACAGTGCTGCCACTCATATACAGTGCTGTCACTCATATACAGCGCCATCACTCATATACATTGCCATCACTCATATACAGTGCCATCACTCATATACAGTGCTGCCACTCATATACAGTGCTGTCACTCATATACAGCGCCATCACTCATATACAGTGCTGCCGCTCATATACAGTGCCATCACTCATATACAGTGCCATAACTCATGTACAGTGCTGCCACTCATATACAGTGCTGTCACTCATATACAGTGCTGCCACTCATATACAGTGCCATCACTCATATACAGTGCTGCCGCTCATATACAGTGCTGTCACTCATATACAGTGCTGCCACTCATATACAGTGCTGCCACTCATATACAGTGCCATCACTCATATACAGTGCTGCCACTCATATACAGTGCTGTCACTCATATACAGTGCTGCCACTCATATACATTGCCATCACTCATATACAGTGCTGTCACTCATATACAGTGCTGTCACTCATATACAGCGTCATCACTCATATACAGTGCCATCACTCATATACAGTGCCATAACTCATATACAGTGCCATCACTCATATACAGTGCTGCCGCTCATATACAGTGCTGCCGCTCATATACAGTGCTGCCACTCATATACAGTGCCATCACTCATATACAGTGCCATCACTCATATACAGTGCTGTCACTCATATACAGTGCTGCCGCTCATATACAGTGCTGCCGCTCATATACAGTGCTGCCACTCATATACAGTGCCATCACTCATATACAGTGCCATCACTCATATACAGTGCCATCACTCATATACAGTGCTGCCGCTCATATACAGTGCTGTCACTCATATACAGTGCCGTCACTCATATACAGTGCTGTCACTCATATACAGTGCCATCACTCATATACAGTGCCATCACTCATATACAGTGCTGTCACTCATATACAGTGCCGTCACTCATATACAGTGCCATCACTCATATACAGTGCTGTCACTCCTATACAGTGCCATCACAGCTGTATGCTATCACTCATATACAGTGCAGTAACTCCTATACAGTGCTGTCACTCATATACAGTGCTGTCACTCATATACAGTGCCATTACTCATATACAGTGCCGTCACTCATATACAGTGCCATTACTCATATACAGTGCTGTCACTCATGTACAGTGCCGTCACAGACGTGTGCTGTCACTCATATACAGTGCCTCACTCCTATACAGTGCCGTCATTCATATACAGTGCTGTCACTAATATAACAGTGCCGTCACTCATATACAGTACCGTCACTTATATACAGTGCCATCACTCATATATAGTACCGTCACTTATATACAGTGGCATCACTTATATACAGTGCCGTCACTCATATACAATTCCATCACTTATATACGGTGCTGTCACTCATTTACAGTGCCGTCACAGCTGTATGCTATCACTCATATACAGTGCAGTCACTCCTATACAGTGCCATCACTCATATACAGTGGCATCACTCCTATACAGTGCCGTCACTCCTATACAGTGCCGTCACTCCTATACAGTGCCGTCACTCATATACCGTGCCATCACTCCTATACAGTGCCGTCACTCCTATACAGTGCCGTCACTCATATACCGTGCCATAACTCATATACAGTGCCGTCACTCATATACAGTGGCATCACTCATATACAGTGGCATCACTCATATACACTGCTGCCACTCATATACAGTGCCCTCTCAGCCATATGCTGTCCATCATATACAGTGCCAACACTCCTATACAGTGCCGTCACTCCTATACAGTGCCGTCACTCATATACCGTGCCATCACTCCTATACAGTGCCGTCACTCCTATACAGTGCCGTCACTCATATACCGTGCCATCACTCCTATACAGTGCCGTCATTCCTATACAGTGCCGTCACTCATATACCGTGCCATAACTCATATACCGTGCCATAACTCATATACAGTGCTGTCACTCATATACAGGGCCGTCACTCATATACCGTGCCATAACTCATATACCGTGCCATAACTCATATACAGTACTGTCACTCCTATACAGTGCCATCATTCATATACAGTGCCATAACTCATATACCGTGCCATAACTCATATACAGTGCTGTCACTCTTATACAGTGCCGTCATTCATATACAGTGCCACAACTCATATACAGTGCTGTCACTCCTATACAGTGCCGTCATTCATATACAGTGCCATAACTCATATACAGTGCCATAACTCATATACCGTGCCATAACTCATATACAGTGCCGTCACTCATATACAGTGGCATCACTCATATACAGTGGCATCACTCATATACAGTGCCGTCTCAGCCATATGCTGTCAATCATATACAGTGCCAACACTGCTATACAGTGCCGTGACTCCTATACAGTGCCGTCACTCATATACCGTGCCATCACTCCTATACAGTGCCGTCACTCCTATACAGTGTTGTCCCTCATATACAGTGCTGACTGTTACTTATATACAGTGCCGTCACTGCTTAGAGTCTGGTTAGGTAGCCTTTCTGTATAAATCCCTGGCTTGTGCAGGTCTGTGTGGATTATAGCGTACACTGAACCCATCTGTCTTGTATCTCTCTAGGACCTGGTCCTAGTTCTTCAGTTTGTTCTCGATTCTTCTTTGTGTGATCGTCTTTTTTGTAGTTGCTAAGAGTTGTGGCACCCAAGGGGAATGATGGGTGTTAAACAACAGACTAGCTGGGAGTAGTAGTCCTTCAGACATGGTGGGGTGGAGAAGATAACCTCATGTTGTTCGCCCAGTTGTTCCTGTGATGTAAAGTGCAGGTATAGGACTTCTGGATTCCGGGAAACCGCTTGATGACTTTCCTGACCCCCGTTGTGCAGACCTAGCCTGTTTCTCAGACCCCCCGTGCCCTTGGAGAGTAGGCTGGAGTAGGGTCTCACGTTCCTGGTGGTCTAGAGTAGCAGAGGGGTTCGAGATGTTATGGGTGGAGAATGATTCCTGGTATTCTTTATAGCTATACATCCCAATATAATTCCTGGTCACATTTATTGTCACAGCAGACAATGCCAGTGTCTAGTCAGTCCGGGAAAGCCTTATAATAGATCTAACACAGTCAAAGATTAAAGGGGTACTCCAACTTTTTTTTCTTTCAAAATCAACTCAACTGGTGTCAGAAATTTATACAGATTTAGTAATGACTTCTATGTAAAAATCTGAGAGGGAAAGAGGGGGATGCTGTGACTGTGAGCTGTGAGAAAGGAGGAGGGGGATGCTGTGACTGTGAGCTGTGAGAGGGGAGGAGGGGGATGCTGTGACTGTGAGCTGTGAGAGGGGAGGAGGGGGATGCTGTGACTGTGAGCTGTGAGAGGGGAGGAGGGGGATGCTGTGACAGTGAGCTGTGAGAGGGGAGGAGGGGGATGCTGTGACTGTGAGCTGTGAGAGGGGAGGAGGGGATGCTGTAACTGAGAGAGGAGGAGGGGGATGCTGTGACTGTGAGAGGGGAGGAGGGGGATGCTGTGACTGTGAAAGAGAAGGAGGGGGATGCTGTGACAGTGAGCTGTGAGAGGGGAGGAGGGGGATGCTGTGACTGTGAGCTGTGAGAGGGGAGGAGGGGGATGCTGTAACTGTGAGAGAGGAGGAGGGGGATGCTGTGACAGTGAGCTGTGAGAGGGGAGGAGGGGGATGCTGTTACTGTGAGCTGTGAGAGGGGAGGAGGGGGATGCTGTAATTGTGAGAGAGGAGGAGGGGGATGCTGTGACTGTGAGAGGGGAGGAGGGGGATGCTGTGACTGTGAGAGAGGAGGAGGGGGTGCTGTGACTGTAAGAGGGGAGGAGGGGGATGCTGTAACTGTGAGAGGGGAGGAGGGGGATGCTGTGACTGTGAGAAGGGAGGAGGGGGATGCTGTGACTGTGAGAGGGGAGGAGGGGGATGCTGTGACTGTGAGAGGGGAGGAGGGGGATGCTGTGACTGTGAGAGGAGTGGAGGGGGATGCTGTGACTATGAGCTGTGAGAGGGGAGGAGGGGGGTGCTGTGACTGTGAGAGGGGAGGAGGGGGACGCTGTGACTATGAGCTGTGAGAGGGGATAAGGGGGATGCTGTAACTGTGAGAGGGGAGGAGGGGATGCTGTAACTGTGAGAGGGGAGGAAGGGGATGCTGTGACTGTGAGAGGGGAGGAGGGAGATGCTGTGACTATGAGCTGTGAGAGGGGAGGAGGGGGATGCTGTGACTGTGAGAGGGGAGGAGGGGGATGCTGTGACTGTGAGAGGGGAGGAGGGGGATGCTGTGACTGTGAGAGGGGAGGAGGGGGATGCTGTGACTGTGGGGGGGGGGGGGTGGATGCTGTGACTGTGAGCGGGGAGGGGGATGCTGTGACTGTGAGAGGGGAGGAGGGGGATGCTGTGACTGTGAGAGGGGAGGAGGGGAATGCTGTGACTGTGAGAGGGGAGGAGGGGGATGCTGTGACTGTGGGGGGGAGGGGGTGGATGCTGTGACTGTCAGAGGGGAGGGGGATGCTGTGACTGTGAGCTGTGAGAGGGGAGGAGGGGGGTGCTGTGACTGTGAGCTGTGAGAGGGGAGGAGGGGGCTGCTGTGACTGTGAGCTGTGAGAGGGGAGGAGGGGGGTGCTGTGACTGTGAGCTGTGAGAGGGGAGGAGGGGGGTGCTGTGACTGTGAGAGGGGAGGAGGGGGGTGCTGTGACTATGAGCTGTGAGAAAGGAGGAGGGGGATGCTGTGACTGTGAGCTGTGAGAGGGAAGGAGGGGGATGCTGTGACTGTGAGAGGGGAGGAGGGGGATGCTGTGACTATGAGCTGTGAGAGGGAAGGAGGGGGATGCTGTGACTGTGAGAGGGGAGGAGGGGGATGCTGTGACTATGAGCTGTGAGAGGGAAGGAGGGGGATGCTGTGACTGTGAGAGGGGAGGAGGGGGATGCTGTGACTGTGAGAGGGGAGGAGGGGGATGCTGTAACTGTGAGAGGGGAGGAGGGGGATGCTGTGACTGTGAGAGGGGAGGAGGGGGATGCTGTGACTCTGAGAAGGGAGGAGGGGGATGCTGTGACTGTGAGAGGAGTGGAGGGGGATGCTGTGACTATGAGCTGTGAGAGGGGAGGAGGGGGGTGCTGTGACTGTGAGAGGGGAGGAGGGGGACGCTGTGACTATGAGCTGTGAGAGGGGATAAGGGGGATGCTGTAACTGTGAGAGGGGAGGAGGGGGATGCTGTGACTGTGAGAGGGGAGGAGGGAGATGCTGTGACTGTGAGAGGGGAGGAGGGAGATGCTGTGACTATGAGCTGTGAGAGGGGAGGAGGGGGATGCTGTGACTGTGAGAGGGGAGGAAGGGGATGCTGTGACTGTGAGAGGGGAGGGGGATGCTGTGACTGTGAGCTGTGAGAGGGGAGGAGGGGGGTGCTGTGACTGTGAGAGGGGAGTAGGGGGATGCTGTGACTGTGAGCTGTGAGAGGGGAGGAGGGGGATGCTGTGACTGTGAGAGGGGAGTAGGGGGATGCTGTGACTGTGAGCTGTGAGAGGGGAGGAGGGGGATGCTGTGACTGTGAGCTGTGAGAGGGGAGGAGGGGGATGCTGTGACTGTGAGAGGGGAGTAGGGGGATGCTGTGACTGTGAGCTGTGAGAGGGGAGGAGGGGGATGCTGTGACTGTGAGCTGTGAGAGGGGAGGAGGGGATGCTGTGACTGTGAGCTGTGAGAGGGGAGTAGGGGGATGCTGTGACAGTGAGCTGTGAGAGGGGAGGAGGGGGATGCTGTGACTGTGAGCTGTGAGAGGGGAGGAGGGGGATGCTGTAACTGTGAGAGAGGAGGAGGGGGATGCTGTGACTGTGAGAGGGGAGGAGGGGGATGCTGTGACTGTGAAAGAGAAGGAGGGGGATGCTGTGACAGTGAGCTGTGAGAGGGGAGGAGGGGGATGCTGTGACTGTGAGCTGTGAGAGGGGAGGAGGGGGATGCTGTGACTGTGAGAGGGGAGGAGGGGGATGCTGTAACTGTGAGAGGGGAGGAGGGGGATGCTGTGACTGTGAGAAGGGAGGAGGGGGATGCTGTGACTGTGAGAGGGGAGGAGGGGGATGCTGTGACTGTGAGAGGGGAGGAGGGGGATGCTGTGACTGTGAGAGGAGTGGAGGGGGATGCTGTGACTATGAGCTGTGAGAGGGGAGGAGGGGGGTGCTGTGACTGTGAGAGGGGAGGAGGGGGACGCTGTGACTATGAGCTGTGAGAGGGGATAAGGGGGATGCTGTAACTGTGAGAGGGGAGGAGGGGATGCTGTAACTGTGAGAGGGGAGGAAGGGGATGCTGTGACTGTGAGAGGGGAGGAGGGAGATGCTGTGACTATGAGCTGTGAGAGGGGAGGAGGGGGATGCTGTGACTGTGAGAGGGGAGGAGGGGGATGCTGTGACTGTGAGAGGGGAGGAGGGGGATGCTGTGACTGTGAGAGGGGAGGAGGGGGATGCTGTGACTGTGAGAGGGGAGGAGGGGGATGCTGTGACTGTGGGGGGGAGGGGGTGGATGCTGTGACTGTGAGAGGGGAGGGGGATGCTGTGACTGTGAGCTGTGAGAGGGGAGGAGGTGAAGTCATGTTACAGACTGCAGGAGGAACATGTGATGGAGTAACCCAGCACCCACAAAGCGTTTGATCACTTAATAAGAATGGAGGAAGAAAGAAAGAAAGTAGAAGAAAGGAACAAGAGCTAAAATCTAGACTTTCCTTTGTAATAATAACTATAATAACTTTACTTCAAAAGATCGGAGACTGTAGACTGCAGCAGAACGCACTCTCCGGTCGGGGGAGGGGGGTGACTTCTCGTTCTCGCTAAGCTTCTATTTTTGCCTATTGACCCATTTGGAGCTTTGGGCCTTTGTATTGTGCGGAAACTTCCCGAGCGGCAAGGTCACGTTCCGGGAGCAGCTGCACGTTCCTTCCACTTCACAGAAGACTTTGCCTTTGCTGAATCAGGAGGGACGAGAAGGAACATCCATCTTGTTAGCGACGTCCAGCAGGATCCTTAATTAATGGCCGAGCAATCTGCTTCATCCGTATAGAGAATAAATCCTAATTGTGGCCGGAATTAGCGCGGTTAATAAGCGGCCGGCCATTGATCACGGCTAATAGCGGGATTCCTGTAATTGCGCTTCTGTTAAATAAAGCTAATGTCGGCTGATTTGGCGGCTGCCGAGCTGTTTGCTCGGCCGTATTGATTTGCTATAGACTTTGCAGCGGTAAGGGGAACAGAAGTTTATTAAAAGATTGTTTTCTCCTTACCATGGGATCTGCTCTTCATTTCCCGCCCGCTCGTTCTGTCTCTGAAGGAACAGAAAATAAGGCTTTAATATCCTGCGCTCGCACAAGGCCGCGCTGTCCCTTTAAGAGAAGAATCAGGGCTTTTATGGTTACATTAGAGTCTATATTGAGGATAGTCCCCATTCATGGCTGTAACCCCAAATACTCAACAGGTTCTTTTATGTCATTTTTTTATTACGGGGGCGGCCATCTTGCCGCAGCTGTCTTCATCAGCACTTAGGATTATACTTTACTGCAAGCCCCATGGACATGGCAACAATAGACTGAAGCTGCCCCATTGTCCCGAATAAGGGCATGCTCTATGACCTTTGCCGGGGTCATTCTATGGGGAGGGGGAGGCTGAGCTGTGAATATCATCTATTGTCATCCTTATTTATTATCTAATTTTTGGATTTCCAGTAGTGGAGACTTGTTTTTTGTAGGACACGTTAGCATAACATTGTATAACGTTCATAGCTCCGTCTTCAGACGTCCCCCAAAATTAGCTGGTACAACGGACAAGAGCTGTCAATCACACTACAAAACGTCCTTCCACATACAGGCCGTTAAAGGGATAGTCCCACCATATATATATATATATATATATATATACGTATGTGCGTGTGAAGGGGAAGACGTCCGTGTGCTGTTTTCAGTAAAGAATCTTACACCCCTGGACCATTATTCTTCCCTCTGCATCTCATCACTTCCTGGTTTCCTCTCTGAACTATGACCCTGCAGTTGCCAGGCAACAGTGCAGCCACTTCCCACAATCCCCTTTTGTTAACATGTGACAACCAACGGCCAGTACTAGTCAGACAGATCATGTGACCACACCTGGGCGGAGCCTCAGTGACCCAACCTAGTGGGCAACAGGTTATCAAACAAGGCAGCACATGGGGGGTGAGTGAGTCTGTATCTCTTAGGGCCTGTTCACACTGAGTAAAATCAGTGGAATTCCCTGGCGGAGCTCTGCACAGTGGAATCCCGCCTGCCTCAGCGTCTCTATGGGAGGGCTCACGATTCTTAGAGCAGAGAGCGACAGAAGCAAAGGCCCTCCCATAGAGATACTGTGAGACACCGAGGGCATATAGGGCGTATAGTCTGTATTGTGGGAGGAGCCTGACTTTGTATGGCCCCGCCCCTGAGGTACTGTTCTAGCTAACACACAGTATATCAGCTATCATTCTTATTACTCATTCCCATTTCCTTCCGGTATCGGTAGGTTAGCCAGCCGGCCCTTTATATGTGGAGGGAGAGGTAATCTAATCAGATATGGCAGCCGTCGTGGTGAACTGGGCCGCCTAACATGGACGGGTGCATTACCAGACCCTTGTCCGTAAAAGTTTGTCCCATTCAGACGCATTGATTACATTGTAACTTTAAATTTTTAATTCTAATTAAAGGGGTTATCCAGGCTTAGAGTAACATGGCCGCTTTCTTCCAGAGACAGCACCACTCTCGTCTTCAGGTCAGGTGGGGTTTGCAATTAAGCTCCATTCACTTCAATGGAACTGAGTTGTAAAACCTGCACCCAGACTGGAGACAGGAGTCATGTTGTCTCTGGAAGGACGTGGCCGTGTTTTTTCTAACGCTGGATAAGCCCTTTAACTGTAGAAGAAATGTGAGGTTGACGTCCCTTTAAGAGACTCCGTGCCTGCAGTACCACTGACAGACAGCAGGAGGAGATAAAGAGCCACATAATTCTAACAATTAGATTAATAAATTTACAGCGTTTAACTCCATTTCACTATATATTCTCCTAAACTATGGAAACTATCGGGATTTCAGAGACTCTTCGTGGAGTTGGGGAAGGATTGTGGGGGAGACCCGGTTGGCAGCAGGTGACATATATGGCTGATCTATAGCTCATCTTATGCTTTTATGTAGTTTTAACCTGTTAGATATTTACTTGAAGGGTCAATGGGATCAGCACATGGATGACATGAGAGGTGCGGAGCTGTAGTTCCCTGCAGGGTGATGGGTCAGGAGCCCGGCTGTGCGGGGGTATCGGCCCCTTCATTCTCAGGGGGTCCGGACGCGGGGTCCCTCTGATCACATAGTGAGAGCATATATCCTGGTGATACGCCATAACTCTGTTATACAGGATTACGCATTTTATCCCATTACAGTAACGTAGCAATAGGGGGCACCGGGGGGCGCAGGAGTAGCCGGGACTGTAAAAGAGGCCGCCCTCAGCAATGCTAAACAAGATCACGTCAGTCCCTTCCAGGATCATCACACTACCTCTGCACCATTACACTGCCTGTGCACCATCACACTACCTCTGCACCATCACACTACCTGTGCACCATCACACTACCTCTGCACCATCACACTGCCTGTGCACCATCACACTACCTCTGCACCATCACACTGCCTGTGCACCATCACACTACCTCTGCACCATCACACTGCCTGTGCACCATCACACTACCTGTGCACCATCACATTACCTGTGCACCATCACACTACCTGTGCACCATCACACTACCTGTGCACCATCACACTGCCTGTGCACCATCACACTACCTCTGCACCATCACACTACCTGTGCACCATCACACTACCTGTGCATCATCACACTACCTGTGCACCATCATACTACCTCTGCACCATCACACTACCTGTGCACCATCACACTACCTCTGCACCATCACACTGCCTGTGCACCATCACACTACCTGTGCACCATCACACTACCTGTGCACCATCACACTGCCTGTGCACCATCACACTACCTGTGCACCATCACACTGCCTGTGCACCATCACACTACCTGTGCACCATCACACTACCTGTGCACCATCACACTGCCTGTGCACCATCACACTACCTCTGCACCATCACACTACCTGTGCATCATCACACTACCTGTGCACCATCACACTACCTCTGCACCATCACACTACCTCTGCACCATCACACTACCTGTGCACCATCACACTGCCTGTGCACCATCACACTGCCTGTGCACCATCACACTACCTGTGCACCATCACACTGCCTGTGCACCATCACACTGCCTGTGCACCATCACACTGCCTCTGCACCATCACACTACCTGTGCACCATCACACTAACTGTGCATCATCACACTACCTGTGCACCATCACACTACCTGTGCATCATCACACTACCTGTGCACCATCACAGTGCCTACAGGCCGGGGCAGGACAAGGCCAGGACCCAGAACAAAAATACCTGGGTGCACACCATGGAAAGTGTGACGGCTGCTCAGAGAGGAGAAGACCTGAACAGTTGGGGGTCCAGGTCCAGGATTTTTACTAAGACCCCCCAGGAATATAGGTATCACTAAATAGTCTAACTGGTTTGGATTTCGGGATGGAAAACAGGCAGAGGTGGGACCGGCACTGCCAGCAAGGGAGGAGAAACAGGCAGAGAGGCGGGACCAGAACTGCCAGCAAGGGAAGGAAACAGGCAGAGAGATGGGACCGGCACTGCCAGCAGGGGAGGGGAAACAGGCAGAGAGGTGGGACCGGCACTGCCAGCAAGGGAGGGGAAACAGGCAGAGAGGTGGGACCGGCACTGCCAGCAAGGGAGGGAAACAGGCAGAGAGGCGGCACCAGAACTGGCAGCAAGGGAGGGAAACAGGCAGAGAGGCGGGACCAGAACTGCCAGCAAGGGAGGGGAAACAGGCAGAGAGATGGGACCGGCACTGCCAGCAAGGGAGGGGAAACAGGCAGAGAGGCGGGACCAGAACTGCCAGCAAGGGAGGGGAAACAGGCAGAGAGGCGGGACCAGAACTGCCAGCAAGGGAGGGAAACAGGCAGAGAGGTGGGACCAGAACTGCCAGCAAGGGAGGGAAACAGGCAGAGAGGTGAGACCGGCACTGGCAGCAAGGGAGGGAAACAGGCAGAGAGATGGGACCGGCACTGCCAGCAAGGGAGGGGAAACAGGCAGAGAGGTGGGACCGGCACTGCCAGCAAGGGAGGGGAAACAGGCAGAGAGGTGGGACCGGCACTGCCAGCAAGGGAGGGAAACAGGCAGAGAGGCGGCACCAGAACTGGCAGCAAGGGAGGGAAACAGGCAGAGAGGTGGGACCGGCACTGCCAGCAAGGGAGGGGAAACAGGCAGAGAGGTGGGACCGGCACTGCCAGCAAGGGAGGGGAAACAGGCAGAGAGGTGGGACCGGCACTGCCAGCAAGGGAGGGAAACAGGCAGAGAGGCGGCACCAGAACTGGCAGCAAGGGAGGGAAACAGGCAGAGAGGCGGGACCAGAACTGCCAGCAAGGGAGGGGAAACAGGCAGAGAGATGGGACCGGCACTGCCAGCAAGGGAGGGGAAACAGGCAGAGAGGCGGGACCAGAACTGCCAGCAAGGGAGGGGAAACAGGCAGAGAGGCGGGACCAGAACTGCCAGCAAGGGAGGGAAACAGGCAGAGAGGTGAGACCGGCACTGGCAGCAAGGGAGGGAAACAGGCAGAGAGATGGGACCGGCACTGGCAGCAAGGGAGGGAAACAGGCAGCGGTAGGACTGGAATGGGCACTGGGAGGGGAAACAGGCAGAGGTGGGACCAGTCACCAGTCCAGGAATGGAGGTCCAGGACTTAACTCAGACCAAGGACTTTATCTTGAAGGCCTCAGAGGCAAGTCTGGTACTCAAGGTGTCTCTGTAGTTCCTTGTAAGACATGCTCCTACACATCCTTGGCATCTCTTCTTAGGATTCTACCAGTTATTCCTCTATTGTTTCTCTGGGAAATATATTTAAAAAAGAAATGGACAGCTGGGTATAACCTCTCACCTTACCAAAAGCTGCGTCTCCACAAGGTCCGAAAGCAGAGTCTCAGTATGTGTGGGGACGCCCCATTGACAAGGGAAAGGTAACACCCAGTTGTCAATTTATTCATGTATTTCCAGGAAGAATAACAGAGGAAGGGCACAATGTAGAGTTGTAGGTATTGATGCCTCCCCGAGTATTGTTACTGCCCAGGTGACCCTTCATGGAGGCTGGGAGGGCCTAAGGCTGCGCTCTGTACCATCTAATATACTGTGTATCTGATAATATCCGGATGACAATGACGGCCCCGTGTTAATGCGCAGACATAACAGCATTAACTGTAATTCTGGTCGGTGCGGAGAGAAAGCAATCTCTACAGGAAGAAAAAAGTTTTTGTCTTTTGATTATTTTGTGTCTGAGCTGCGGGATGATGACAGGAAGAATAGATGAGATCTGCGCATTAACTTCTAAAACTCTGTTATGTGAGATCCAGCAGTTTGCATGTCCCTTCCTAATCCACACTTCCAATGAGGTTAGAAGATATTGCTCGGCTGAACTGTCTGCCGTAATTCGGTTTCTCAGCAGCCAAAATGGTCAACAGATTTTATATCTTACTCATCCGAAAAAAACACCGGGCTCCGAGCCATCTAACTGCACCGGGGAGAGGAGGAAACTTCCAGAAACTTTATTTTTATGTGGAGTTTCTTTGGCTATGGGATCCGACAGCAGGAAATTGACTCACGAGCCAGGGCCAAGGGGAGGAAGGGCACCACCATACTCCCGGGGCCATGGGGAGGAAGGGTACCACCATACTCCCGGGGCCAAGGGGAGGAAGGGCATCACCATACTCCCGGGGCCAAGGGGAGGAAGGGTACCACCATACTCCCGGGGCCAAGGGGAGGAAGGGCACCACCATACTCCCGGGGCCAGGAGGAGGAAGGGCACCACCATAATCCCGGGGCCATGGGGAGGAAGGGTACCACCATACTCCCGGGGCCAAGGGGAGGAAGGGCACCACCATACTCCCGGGGCCAGGGGGAGAAAGGGCACCACCATACTCCCAGGCCAGGGGGAGGAAAGGCACCACCATACTCTAGGAGCCAGGGGGAGGAAGGGCACCACCATACTCCCGGGGCCAGGGGGAGGAAGGGCACCACCATACTCTTGGAGCCAGGGGGAGGAAGGGCACCACCTTACTCCCAGGGCCAGGGGGAGGAAGGGCACCACCATACTCCTGGGGCCAGGGGGAGGAAGGGCACCACCATACTCTCGGAGCCAGGGGGAGGAAGGGCACCACCATACTCTTGGAGCCAGGGGGAGGAAGGGCACCACCATACTCTTGGAGCCAGGGGGAGGAAGGGCACCACCATACTCCCGGGACAGAGAAGAAACGAGAGAGATGGCATTCTCTGCACATGTTATGTATGGACGGGATTCTCTGCACATGTTATGTATGGACGGGATTCTCTGGACATGTTATGTATGGACGGGATTCTCTGCACATGTTATGTATGGACGGGATTCTCTGGACATGTTATGTATGGACGGGATTCTCTGGACATGTTATGTATGGACGGAATTTTCTGGACATGTTATGTATGGACGGGATTCTCTGGACATGTTATGTATGGACGGAATTTTCTGGACATGTTATGTATGGACGGGATTCTCTGCACATGTTGTGTATGGACGAGATTCTCTGCACATGTTATGTATGGACGGGATTCTCTGGACATGTTGTGTATGGACGGGATTCTCTGAACATGTTGTGTATGGACGGGATTCTCTGGATATATTATGTATGGACGGGATTCTCTGGACATGTTATGTATGGACGGGATTCTCTGGACATGTTGTTATGTATGGACGGGATTCTCTGGACATGTTGGTATGTATGGACGGGATTCTCTGGATATGTTATGTATGGACGGGATTCTCTGGACATGTTGGTATGTATGGACGGGATTCTCTGGACATGTTGGTATGTATGGACGGGATTCTCTGGACATGTTGGTATGTATGGACGGGATTCTCTGCACATGTTATGTATGGACGGGATTCTCTGGACATGTTATGTATGGACGGGATTCTCTGGATATGTTATGTATGGACGGGATTCTCTGGACATGTTGGTATGTATGGACGGGATTCTCTGGACATGTTATGTATGGACGGGATTCTCTGGACATGTTATGTATGGATGGGATTCTCTGGACATGTTGGTATGTATGGACGGGATTCTCTGGACATGTTATGTATGGACGGGATTCTCTGGATATGTTATGTATGGACGGGATTCTCTGGACATGTTGTGTATGGACGGGATTCTCTGGATATATTATGTATGGGCGGGATTCTCTGGACATGTTGGTATGTATGGACGGGATTCTCTGGATATGTTATGTATGGACGGGATTCTCTGGATATGTTATGTATGGACGGGATTCTCTGGACATGTTATGTATGGACGGGATTCTCTGGATATGTTATGTATGGACGGGATTCTCTGGACATGTTGTTATGTATGGACGGGATTCTCTGGATATATTATGTATGGACGGGATTCTCTGGACATGTTGGTATGTATGGACGGGATTCTCTGGACATGTTGTGTATGGACGGGATTCTCTGCACATGTTGGTATGTATGGACGGGATTCTCTGGACATGTTGGTATGTATGGACGGGATTCTCTGGACATGTTGTTATGTATGGACGGGATTCTCTGGACATGTTATGTATGGACGGGATTCTCTGGATATATTATGTATGGACGGGATTCTCTGGAGAGTATCTTACCAGGGGTCTGGATATTGTGCAATAATCCTGTGTTTTTAATGTCTTTGGCGCAGAAGGATGAACACGAATGACATTCACAGATATTCTGCACCTGAGATAGATCAAACCCTGCACGGCGCTTTGAAGACTTTGCTAAAAATACAGCCTCAGTGTGTAGATCTATATCCACTTCTGGGACTTTCCAGTTTGATCTACGTCTGAGACGTATTAGGAGGCTTGGTGCTTAGATCTATAACGCGTACTTGTGCTCTGCATATAGTGGTGGCGCCATGAATGTGCAGCAGGCGACTCCGACCACTAACATGGACCGGGTGAGAAGTTTTGTATGTTAAACTTGAAGTTGTCATGTTAATCCGGCACAAAAACTTGGTCAAGGAACTGCAACTAGGAATACCTATCGCCCTCTACTGGGAAAGTGTAATTTTACATGGAAAACCGTGGATTACATCAATAGTTGGTTTGCCGCAAATTGTCGTATTTCTTTCCCTTTATCCCGGTGATGTTTACTCCTGAGGTCATTGTGCTTAGCGCTCTGTGATGCTCTGTATGTCCTGCTAACATTAAGGTTATTACAGCTACACTGAGCTTAGAAGAGGCGGTTGTCACCTCTCTAACCTATTGGACTTCCATTGGTAACCAATCTTATACAGAGTCACTGGAGTACCGGCTCTATCAGATGTTCTATGGAGAATAATACGGAGTAATATGGTCCCTTACTAAGGTTAATGTGGCTCCATGATCCTGAAGTTCTATGGAGTTAGCCGTGCACTGCACACAAACAGAAGAGAGGATTCTGCATTTCTATATGTCTTTATACACCTTAAGAATCAGCAGCAGCGTGGAGGGCATTTTAGAGCGGTAGTGAACAGTGTAAGCTGTGAGTCAAGCCCCAGGATGACAGCTGTTACAGTAGCTTCTGTGTAATCTCTTTGCTGTCTATCTGCAGCTTCTGTTCTCTTCACTCACTCCCCTCCCCCACCTCTCCTGCCCTCTCTCCAGAGACTTGTATTGGCAGCTTGTATGTTCTCACACTGAGCAGCAGATCCTCCCTTTAAACAAAAAACAGACCTAAGCTGCTTTTTTTTTATTATTATTTTTTATAATGAGGTTTCTGTTACCATAAAACAAATATTGTCCCTACGTATATAGGACACACACGGGGCCTGTACAGCAGCTGCCGGAGGCTGTGCAGCTCAGTATTAGGGAAACCAGAGGGAAAATAAAAACAAGTTGTACTCTCCATAAATAGCACAAATCCCATCTATAGGGCCTATAAATACGGGAGGACATTACACATCCTGCTGCGTTATTACATGTCTATGTAGCAGTGAGATCTTGTATCATCCGGCCACGGCTTTCTTCCCTTAAAATTTTAAGCAGGCATTATTTCTTGGTAACTTCTGACAGGTTTAGCCCCATAACCATCTGGCTGCGGATTAATGAATCCAAATTAACATTCTTCCTTTAATCTATTAATAACCGGAATGTGATGATTCCAATGACAGATAAAAACTTAATTGGAGAGTTCGCCGGATAATAAAAAGGATTTCACAAAAGGTTATTCTGCCGGGACATGAAGTATTTTCTGAAAAGTAAACTTCAATTAAAGAGAGTATCCCGCCATTGGATTAAATGGGGACTGTGGTAAGGACAGGGTAGCAAAATCTTCATTAAAGGGGTGCTCCCACAATATGTATTGCCTATCCACAGAATAGGTGGTAAATGTCTGATCACCAAGATGGTGGAGCACGCCCACTGCTGCTGATTCGCACTCTATTGTTCTTCTCTAATTTCTCCCTCTCATCAGCACTCTATTGTCTTCTCTTACTCCTCCTTTTCCTTAGCACTCTATTGTTCTTCTCTTACTCCTCCCTCTCATTAACACTCTATTGTTCTTCTCTAATTCCTCCCCCTCAATAGCACTCTATTGTCTTCTTATTCCTCCTCCTCATTAGCACTCTATTGTTCTTCTCTTATTACTCTTCCTCATCAGCACTCTATTGTCTTCTCTTACTCCTCCTTTTTCTTAGCACTCTATTGTTCTTCTCTAATTCCTCCCCCTCAATAGCACTCTATTGTCTTCTTATTCCTCCTCCCTCTCATTAGCACTCTATTGTTCTTCTCTTATTACTCTTCCTCATCAGCACTCTATTGTCTTCTCTTATTCCTCCTCCTCATCAGCACTCTATTGTCTTCTTATTCCTCCTCCCTCTCATTAGCACTTTGTTGTCTTCTCTTATTCTTCCCTTTCATTAGCACTCTATTGTTCTTCTGTTACTCCTCCTTTTCCTTAGCACTCTATTATCTTCTCTTATTCCTCCTCCTCATCAGCACTCTATTATCTTCTCTTATTCCTCCTCCTCATTAGCACTCTATTGTTCTTCTCTTATTCCTCCTCCTCATTAGCACTCTATTGTCTTCTTATTCCTCCCTCTCATTAGCACTCTATTGTCTTCTTATTCCTCCATCTCATTAGCACTCTATTGTTCTTCTCTTATTCCTCCTCCTCATTAGCACTCTATTGTCTTCTTATTCCTCCTCCTCATTAGCACTCTATTGTTTTCTCTTATTCCACCTCCTCATCAGCACTCTATTGTTCTTCTCTTATTCCCCCTCCTCATCAGCACTCTATTGTTCTTCTCTTATTCCTCCTCCTCATTAGCACTCTATTGTCTTCTCTTATTCCTCCTCCTCATTAGCACTCTATTATCTTCTCTTACTCCTCCTTTTCCTTAGCACTCTATTGTCTTCTCTTATTCCTCCCTCTCATTAGCACTCTATTGTCTTCTCTTATTCCTCCTCCTCATTAGCACTCTATTATCTTCTCTTACTCCTCCTTTTCCTTAGCACTCTATTGTCTTCTCTTATTCCTCTTCCTCAGCACTCTATTGTCTTCTCTTATTCCTCTTCCTCAGCACTCTATTGTCTTCTCTTATTCCTCCTCCTCATTAGCACTCTATTGTTCTTCTCTTACTCCTCCTTTTCCTTAGCACTCTATTGTCTTCTCTTATTCCTCCTCCTCAGCACTCTATTGTCTTCTCTTATTCCTCCTCCTCAGCACTCTATTGTTCTTCTCTTATTCCTCCTCCTCAGCACTCTATTGTTCTTCTCTTATTCCTCCCTTTCATTAGCACTCTATTGTTCTTCTCTTATTCCTCCTCCTCAGCACTCTATTGTTCTTCTCTTATTCCTCCTCCTCAGCACTCTATTGTTCTTCTCTTATTCCTCCTCCTCAGCACTCTATTGTCTTCTCTTATTCCTCCTCCTCAGCACTCTATTGTTCTTCTCTTATTCCTCCTCCTCAGCACTCTATTGTTCTTCTCTTATTCCTCCCTCTCATTAGCACTCTATTGTCTTCTCTTATTCCTCCTCCTCAGCACTCTATTGTCTTCTCTTATTCCTCCTCCTCAGCACTCTATTGTCTTCTCTTATTCCTCCTCCTCAGCACTCTATTGTTCTTCTCTTATTCCTCCTCCTCAGCACTCTATTGTTCTTCTCTTATTCCTCCCTTTCATTAGCACTCTATTGTTCTTCTCTTATTCCTCCTCCTCAGCACTCTATTGTTCTTCTCTTATTCCTCCTCCTCAGCACTCTATTGTTCTTCTCTTATTCCTCCTCCTCAGCACTCTATTGTTCTTCTCTTATTCCTCCTCCTCATTAGCACTCTATTGTTCTTCTCTTATTCCTCCTCCTCCGCACTCTATTGTCTTCTCTCTGCATTGTCCCCCTGACATTACTCGCTCAGTTACACATAGAAGGAATATTAATACTATATGGCTGCCAATGCTTTGCCGCCAGTGACTGAAGTCTAGATCTCCTGGACATCGCCAAATGCTGACTATCCTCCCTGGAGACGGCTCGCCAGGCCTGTACCGCGGCCGCCTTCAGCTGCTGTCTGTTTGTGGGTCTTTGATGGCTTTGTATCAAATCCATTGCGGTGTGAACAGAGGCGAGACGATAAAAATGTCCTCACTGTCCAAACACTTCTGGACGCAACTCTGTTTAGATGTCAAAAATTGGCTGAATTTCCTCTAATAATTAATCCCGCAAAACAAGCAAGCAAAAAGCACCCCCCCCCCCTCATTTATAGCAATGTCCTATAAAACATCAAAATTTATAAAAGAAATAGTTGCATAAACATAAAGGATGTAGCAGACAAAGGTATTACATAAAGTTGTGTCCCGCTGCCAGCAGCAATGTGCAGAGAACACTTATGTGCTCAACAATTCAACCTGTTCGCTGCTTAAAATAGTAAAAATATTCCGCAACAGCTGTCAGTTCTTCCTGCCACCCTGCGAAAACATGTTTGTTAAACCAAGGAAAGGATTGCAAATCTATATCTCTTACTTCACACTCGTTGACAAATAAGGCGTCTCGGGAAAGTCAATTTACTTTCCAATCTGAAGTGAAATGTGTTTCTTGTATAAATGTTTCTTGGAGTATGATAATTCCCGCTCCCATTCAATGTATGGGCCCCCGTAGGTTATATTGCATAATGTGATTCAGCAAAGTTCTCAGAACCCAGACACTCAGGATTTGACTTCTGGCGTCTGGAGGAGTTGGATGTCGCCCTAAGGCTGCTAGGAGAACATGGATACGGCCTATGGCCTATGGCAGTGTATAGTACAGGCTATGGCAGAATACAGTACAGGTTATGGTAGTGTGTATAGGTGCTGGTGCGGAGGAAAGGATGACTGAGTCCCAGTGATATAAAAATATAACAGCTTTACTGTGCAGTCTCTTAGTAATACAGAACACTTTGGGCAGCAAATAGATAAATCTTTACATGGAGATGCTTGAAGAAGTAAAACAGATTTAGTTGTAGTGGTGCTTGAAGGGTTAAAAGTAGAGTAGAGTAGGGGAGAGGAGTTTGTCAAGGGAGTCCTAATCCAATGTAGCAATGTACTCTGCCAGAACCTGAGAGAATACTTTAGAGTGAGAAGTTACTTGTACCCGTGTATAGACTTTGGTCTGACCACCTTGTGCCCAACATGTCGAGTGACTTGTCCTCCTAGGGTGATACACGCCCCAGTCGTGGTTACCTGGGTGAATCTAAGTTCCCAGGGGTGTCCCAGTTATCTGCACTGCGAGATAGGATACGTAGACTTCTTGGTAGCTTTGTCCTGTTTAGGCTAGTTCCTCTTGTGTATCAGGATACTGTCCTGCACCTTATAGACTGGTTCAGTCTCAAAAGTGGTTGGTGGGCTAGGATGTTCCCAGACTCTTCTCCCTCTGTAGTGTTTAGCACTGCATAGTAGATATAGAAGGAATACTGAAAGAACTGGTTGTCTCCAGCTGCATCTGCATACATGAGTGTTTTTAGACTAGATCAGACTGGACTCAACTCTGAACTCTTATCCCGGACAGGGGTCCTGGCAGAAGCCAGGTGCTGGCTTGGCTACAGCAGGGACATTGGCTCTGTGTGTCCTTTTCCCATAAGAATCTGGGTAAGAACTGACACTACACCTCCTCCCACCAAGTGACCTCCAACGGGGGTTAAGCAATCTACCCTATAAGTGGGGGAAAGGAGTGTGTGCAAGAGAAAGAAAGAGATAGGCTAGAAGTAGAGAGCATCTCCTATAAGTCAGCAAGAGCACATGGTACATATAAAACAGTAACCCATTCCTAACTTCAGCTGTGCAATACATAAGAACATAGATATAAAAGTGCACTTCATCACCACTTAACCTGGAGTAAGAAGCTTTTTTGAGAGGTGAAAACGGGAGCCACTAAACACCCGTGGTGGGACACCACATATGGCCTATAACAGACTGCAGTACAGCTTATGGCCTATGCCTGTATCCATGTTTTCCAGGACTCCCTAGGGTGGCATCTAACTTCTCCAGACGCCTGGAGTCAAATACCGATTGTTTGGGCTCAGAGAACGTTGCTGGAGTTTTATATTGGGTAAGTATTATAGTAACCAGGACCGATAGGAGTGCTGCCTGTCACCCTGCCTGTGGCCCCACCTGTCACCCTGCCTGTCACTCTGCCAGTCGCCCTGCCTTTCATCCTGCCTGTTGTCCTGTCACCCTGATGTCATCTCGCCTTTCCTTGTGCTTGTCATCCTTACTGTCCCCCTGCCTGTCGCCCTGCCTGTCACCCTTCTTGTCACCTTGCCTGTCAATCTGCCCGCTGCCCTGCCTGTCACTTTGCCCTGTCACCCTGCCTCGTTGTATCCACTCAAGGATGGCTTTTCTGCAACCACAAGGACACAGCAGCTTGTTGGTTGCAATGCACCCCCATTCACTTGTATGTGCGACATTCACTTTCATGTGTGACATGGCGGCTCCATGCATCCAAATTCTTAAGCCACCGGTAATCAAATGTCAAACGCTGGGACTCAATTTGGAGCCCATCTCTAGTAGCCATGTTCTCGAGAACACTAGATCCTCAGCAATCACCTCCTGACTTTGTTTTCTTGTGACAAATAGGAGAAAAGTTTTTGTTCTTTTTGGGAACATTACAAAGTAAAATCAGAAAGATACGACCGATAACATGAAGGCTTCGGAGCTGTGGAGGACCATGCGTGGCAGAAGCTGGAGGATTTCATCACTACACCTGCTGAATAGAATCACTTACTGGACTCCTCCACCCCATCTCGTTCCTCCACCCGAGGGAACAAATGGATACGTGTGCATCCGGAGCCCATAAGAAAACAGCTTTTCATCAGATACCTGCTAGAAGTAATGAATGTCCCCGAGAGGACTGGTCTGACCAGATGGAAGACGCTGCTGTGAGCGCACCTCAATTATAACCCGTGTACTCGGGAAGAGGAGGATTCGCCTTATTTAGTTGCCTCTCGCTAAATGCAATTTGAACTCTCGAAGTCGAGTTAAAAACAAATAACGGCAACAGCTGGTTAGTAAATGAAGGAGACTCGGATAAACTCGCTATCACAGTCTACGTGAGTCCAGGGCTGTAAGATACGTGAGCGTGGTGAGACATTGAGATGGTGGCTGACAAAGAGCTTTGATACAAGTCCTATGACGTCCAGCTGGGCCCTTAGGAGGGTGTCGGGTTTTCCCCACCAGGACATTTGGAATCACTTTTCTCGATGGCAGAATGCTGACACCGTCCATGTGGTCCGTAAAGGATCGGTGGGCTGGGATGCTCGTCAATCCCTCCGCTGCCTATATAGTTCCAGTGATGGTAAGAGCCATTGTGGCCTCCTCCTCCTAAACATCATTCATGCAGTCAATGAGTTATTATAAAGACTATTTAGGGACAATGTTTCATGGGAATATCTGGACAATCAACATCTTCTCTATATGAAGTCTTATCTCCTCTCCAGCCCAGACCGCCATGATAACTACTTCCAGCCACGTCTTGTCAGAATTTGCAACTCAGACCATTATACCCTATTCCCTGCCCTCCATGTAATCTCCTTATCCTCATGGTACTCGCATTGCTGCCCCATGAATGTACCAGTAAAGGGCCCCCCAGTACCCAGTATAGTGACCCCAAAATAATCAAACCGGGGGAATAGTATAAGGCTAAACAGATAGTGTCTCAGACAATAACCCCTGTGGTGCCCACAAGAAGAATGAGTGGAGTAGTCCAGGGCAGCTGAGGGCCGTAGTCCTTAGCGCCAAGTCTCTAGTGTGGTCACAGATGGTTTAGTGGCTGACTTACCATGAACATCCAAAGATCGTTAAGTTTAAAAGGACCCTTAGTTGCCTAACCCCACAACAAGCAATGCAGCCCCTACTCCTCTCTTTTGCAGCCTTGTGTAGACAGTGTAAGATGGTACACTGCTTGGTACTGCTCTACAATGTCCTCCATGCTGCTGCTGCTTCTGAGGGTGTGCTCATCAGATATAGGTGAGTAGGGTCCCCTCTTCTGTGTGTGCAAAGAATGGGAAACATCATGGACACTAGTCTACATCTACGAGCTTAGGGACAAGTGAAAATGAGAGATGAAGCCTGAAGAAGAGAAAACTAGTGAAAAGGACTATATCCAAATTGGCAGAAATAGTGGTAGGGAAATGTCAGGTCTGCGTTACGCACTCGATACTTATGGGTTTTATTGTAATAAAAGTTTCTTAGACTGAGAACTGGCAGAATATGGTGCAGATCTCTCTGGTATTTGGATGGTGGTATAGGATACTGGATCTATAGGCCGTCACCTCGGTATAAAGAATCCTCCCAGATCTCTCCGGTATTTGGATGGTGGTATAGGATACTGAATCTATAGGCCGTCACCTCGGTATAAAGAATCCTCCCAGATCTCTCTGGTATTGGGATGGTGGTATAGGATACTGGATCTATAGGCCGTCACCTCGGTATAAAGAATCCTCCCAGATCTCTCCGGTATTTGGATAGTGGTATAGGATACTGAATCTATAGGCCGTCACCTCGGTATAAAGAATCCTCCCAGATCTCTCCGGTATTTGGATGGTGTTATAGGATACTGAATCTATAGGCCGTCACCTTGGTATAAAGAATCCTCCCAGATCTCTCCGGTATTTGGATAGTGGTATAGGATACTGGATCTATAGGCCGTCACCTCGGTATAAAGAATCCTCCCAGATCTCTCCGGTATTTGGATAGTGGTATATTATACTGAATCTATAGGCCGTCACCTCGGTATAAAGAATCCTCCCAGATCTCTCCGGTATTTGGATGGTGTTATAGGATACTGGATCTATAGGCCGTCACCTCGGTATAAAGAATCCTCCCAGATCTCTCCGGTATTTGGATGGTGTTATAGGATACTGGATCTATAGGCCGTCACCTCGGTATAAAGAATCCTCCCAGATCTCTCCGGTATTTGGATGGTGGTATATTATACTGGATCTATAGGCCGTCACCTTGGTATAAAGAATCCTCCCATATCTCTGGCTGGAGATTTTTTTATTTGGTGATAATTAGTATTGGTAAAAGGAAAGTGAGTCACAAATCACAGCGAATTACACCGGTGACTTAACCCCCCCTGCGGCCGACTCCTCGGGATTTCGAGCCTCTTCTCCCATTCGTCACCTAATTAGGGGCTTTCAGATATTTTTAATTGCAGAATCGTCGTTCTCAAACATTATTCTAAATAATGAAATTTCTAACAGGGCTATAAAAACACCCGGGCGCAATTAAAGCTCCGAAATGCCAGAGCGGGGCCATTACACTGATTTATGAGCGCAGGAGGAGACCTTGATCACTTGTACAAAACTCCCAAAAACCCAAAGATTGAAATAATAAGAAGGTGAAATGCTCCATCATTAGCTTCTGCTTCCACCCGTCCCTTTAATAACTCATAGACATGGTTATAGCAGCACTGGTGACCTCCATAATGTCAGATCATTCGTCCTGCACTCCGGCAGATCCGGCTAGCCTCGTGCCCGCTGAGTCCCGGTTATCGGCAGATTAACGTCTTTGCTTGTTTTATCCTCGTACACTTTGCCAACTGCAACAGATTCTGTTTTTACATTTCGATTTCTCTTGGGTTCATTTTGCAAGGTAAATAATTTTGGCAGATTTACAAATAGATCACTCCTTCTCAGAGGTGGACAGATAGATCACTCCTTCTCGGAGGTGGACAGGTAGATCACTGCTTCTCAGGGAGACGAGTAGATCACTCCTTCTCAGAGGTAGACATATAGATCACTCCTTCTCGGAGGTGGACAGGTAGATCACTCCTTCTCAGAGGTGGACAGGTAGATCACTCCTTCTCAGAGGTGGACAGGTAGATCACTCCTTCTCAGAGGTGGACATATTGATCACTCCTTCTAAGAGGTAGACATATAGATCACTCCTTCTCGGAGGTGGACAGGTAGATCACTCCTTCTCAAAGGTGGACAGATAGATCACTCCTTCTCAGAGGTAGACATATAGATCACTCCTTCTCGGAGGTGGACAGGTAGATCACTCCTTCTCAAAGGTGGACAGATAGATCACTCCTTCTTAGAGGTAGACATATAGATCACTCCTTCTTGGAGGTGGACAGGTAGATCACTCCTTCTCAGAGGTGGACAGGTAGATCACTCCTTCTCAGGTGGACAGGTAGATCACTCCTTCTCAAAGGTGGACAGATAGATCACTCCTTCTCAGAGGTGGACAGGTAGATCACTTCTTCTCAGAGGGAGACGAGTAGATCACTCCTTCTCAGAGGTGGACAGATAGATCACTCCTTCTCAGAGGTGGACAGATAGATCACTCCTTCTCAGAGGTGGGCGAGTAGATCACTCTTTCTCGGAGGCAGAATGGATAGATCACTACTTCTTGGAGGTGGTCAAATTGATCACTCCTTCTCAGAGGTGGACAGGTAGATCACTACTTTTCAGAGGTGGATAGGTAGATCACTCCTTCTCGGAGGTGGACAGGTAGATCACTCCTTCTCGGAGGTGGACAGGTAGATCACTCCTTCTCAGAGGTGGACAGGTAGATCACTCCTTCTCAGAGGTGGACAGGTAGATCACTCCTTCTCAAAGGTGGACGGATAGATCACTCCTTCTCAGAGGTGGACAGGTAGATCACTTCTTCTCAGAGGGAGACAAGTAGATCACTCCTCAGAGGTGGACAGATAGATCACTCCTTCTCAGAGGTGGGCGAATAGATCATTCTTTCTCCGAGACACAACGGATAGATCACTCCTTCTTGGAGGTGGACAAATTGATCACTCCTTCTCAGAGGTGGACAGGTAGATCACTACTTTTCAGAGGTGGATAGGTAGATCACTTCTTTTCGGAGGTGGACAGGTAGATCACTCCTTCTCAAAGGTGGACAGATAGATCACTCCTTCTCAGAGGTGGACAGGTAAATCACTCCTTCTTGGAGGTGGACGAGTAGATCACTCCATATCGGACGTGGACAAGTAGATCACTCCTTCTCAGAGGTGGATGAGTAGATCACTCTTTCTCAGAGGAGGACAGATAGATCACTCCTTTTCAGAGGTGGATAGATAGATCACTCCTCGGAGGTGGACAGGTAGATCTCTCCTTCTCGGGGGTGGACAAGTAGATCACTCCTTCTCGGAGGTGGACGAGTAGATCACTCTTTCTCAGAGGAGGACAGATAGATCACTCCTTCTCAGAGGTGGATAGATAGATCACTCCTCGGAGGTGGACAGGTAGATCTCTCCTTCTCGGGGGTGGACAAGTAGATCACTCTTTCTCAGAGGAGGACAGATAGATCCAGCCAATGCTAAGAGGGAGACTGGGCTAGGAAGAATCCAACTACAAGTGCTAGAAAAGTCTGATACTAGGATGTATGGGCTAGATTAAACCTCATAAGGTTATATAAGACATTAGGACATTACTGCAACCATCTGGCCCTTTGTACTTTGTACTAGGACACTGCCCCTCTTCCTGGCTATGCCCCTACCATTGATGTGAGTATGGAGGGTAGTAGGGCAGCTGTTTGTCAGCCTATTGGCGCTGTCCCATCCAGGTTCTGTGAGGTGGCCTGTCAGCAGAACACAGGCAGGCGGGTGTGATACATTATATATATGTATTTACTGTATATATATATATATATATATATATATATATATATATATATCTATACACGTGTACACATGGCCGATCCATTCCTACCTCAGCCGCATTTACCTGCAGGCTACATATAAGAGATAGGTGGAACCGTTTAGCTTCAAACATCTTAGGGTTAAATGGACGTGACCTTCCGGAGATTTCCTTGTGTGACTGAATCTCTTGCTGATGTGAACAGCTTGTGTGGAGTCCTGAGTTCCCCTCTCGTATGGCGCAGTGTAGGACGTCACATAGTCCACAGACTGTACACATGTCATCCAATGGCAGACAGAAGCCGGCTGCGTATAATACACGGAATCCTAAGGCTGCATCTGCTGCATCGTACCGAGGAGCCAGGAGGGAAGGACAGTGATGCAAATGGTTGTGGATTTATAGGTTATCCTCTGGCCAGACCGACGGTGACAACACGCCAGCGCTACCAACACGGACAGTGCTTAAAGGGATTGTGATACAGACTCATTATGCCCCATGTCGTGCTGTATTCTGATATCTCAGCCTGAACTAGAAAAAGGGGCTGTTCACCCAAAAATATTTTTCTTTAAAATCAACTGGTCCCAGCAAGTGCCAGAGATTTGTAGATTACTTCTATATAAAAATCTCCAGTCTTCGAGTACTTATCAGCTGCTGTATGTCCTGCAGGAAGTGGTGTATTCTCCCCAGTCTGACACAGCGCTCTCTGCTGCCACCTCTGTCCATGTCAGGAACTGTCCAGAGCAGCAGCAAATCCCCATAGAAAACCTCTCCTGCTCTGGACAGTTCCTGACAAGGACAGAGGTGGCAGCAGAGAGCACTGTGTCAGACTGGAGAAAATACACCACTTCCTGCAGGACATACAGCAGCTCATAAGTACTGGAAGACTGGAGATTTTCATATAGAAGTAAATTATAAATCTGTATAACTTTCTGACACCAGTTGATTTAAAAGAAGAACTTTTGTCAGAGTACCCCTTTAAGGCAATTTTTGGCCTAGTCCTGAAAGAGATAATGTATCTACTCCCCACTTATATGCACTGTTTTTTTTGCAAGTCACACCTCTAAACTCCGCACATCAGATTGCATGAAGACGCATGTTACTGCAGGATGACGCTGTGCGCGGTCTCCGCTCCTATAGCACTGATGGGCATGCCGTTATATTATCCATTTATTTTTATATATTTAAATAAATCAGCTTTTAATTGTGTCAAAAATCTTCCTGGAAACCGCTGTCGCCTTAAGGGTTAAGTATTGCAGCGGTTCAGGATGCGGCGGGCGCAGGGCGTTACAGGTAGATTATTGGAAATGATTCACAGACGGGAACGTCTCCGCCAGGAAGCCGAGGTGTTGTTTATTTTCTTTAACAAAGATCTGACAAAGAGTGAAGACGTCTCAGCTGGTGAGCGGGAGATATGAGAGACGCCGCCATGCAGATGAGCCGGGGGACTCCATAATAACTTCCATCCCTCATTGTTATGTGACGCAAGCCGCGCTATAAGATGGAGAACCCCTCCAGGTGATCCTTACACCATCCTATATCCTACTATGATGGTGACCACATGGATCCCTGCACCATCCTATATCCTACTATCGTGGTGACCACATGGATCCCTACACCATCCTATATCCTCTTATCGTGGTGACCACATGGATCCCTACACCATCCTATCTCCTACTATCATGGTGACCACATGGATCCCTACACCATCCTATCTCCTACTATCATGGTGACCACATGGATCCCTACACCATCCTATATCCTACTATCACGGTGACCACATGGATCCCTGCACCATCCTATATCCTACTATGATGGTGACCACATGGATCCCTGCACCATCCTATATCCTACTATCATGGTGACCACATGGATCCCTACACCATCCTATATCCTACTATCATGGTGACCACATGGATCCCTGCACCATCCTATCTCCTACTATCACGGTGACCACATGGATCCCTACACCATCCTATCTCCTACTATCATGGTGACCACATGGATCCCTACACCATCCTATATCCTCTTATCGTGGTGACCACATGGATCCCTACACCATCCTATATCCTACTATCATGGTGACCACATGGATCCCTACACCATCCTATCTCCTACTATCATGGTGACCACATGGATCCCTGCACCATCCTATATCCTACTATCATGGTGACCACATGGAACCCTACACCATCCTATATCCTACTATCATGGTGACCACATGGAACCCTACACCATCCTATATCCTACTATGATGGTGACCACATGGATCCCTACACCATCCTATATCCACTTATCGTGGTGACCACATGGATCCCTACACCATCCTATATCCTACTATCATGGTGACCACATGGATCCCTACACCATCCTATATCCTATTATCACGGTGACCACATGGATCCCTGCACCATCCTATATCCTACTATGATGGTGACCACATGGATCCCTACACCATACTATATCCTACTATCATGGTGACCACATGGATCCCTGCACCATCCTATCTCCTACTATCATGGTGACCACATGGATCCCTACACCATCCTATCTCCTACTATCATGGTGACCACATGGATCCCTGCACCATCCTATCTCCTACTATCATGGTGACCACATGGATCCCTACACCATCCTATATCCTACTATCATGGTGACCACATGGATCCCTGCACCATCCTATATCCTACTATCATGGTGACCACATGGATCCCTACACCATCCTATCTCCTACTATCACGGTGACCACATGGATCCCTACACCATACTATATCCTACTATCATGGTGACCACATGGATCCCTACACCATCCTATCTCCTACTATCACGGTGACCACATGGATCCCTGCACCATCCTATATCCTCTTATCATGGTGACCACATGGATCCCTACACCATTCTATCTCCTACTATCATGGTGACCACATGGATCCCTGCACCATTTTATATCCTCTTATGATGGTGACCACATGGATCCCTACACCATCCTATCTCCTACTATCACGGTGACCACATGGATCCCTACACCATACTATATCCTACTATCATGGTGACCACATGGATCCCTACACCATCCTATCTCCTACTATCACGGTGACCACATGGATCCCTGCACCATCCTATATCCTCTTATCATGGTGACCACATGGATCCCTACACCATTCTATCTCCTACTATCATGGTGACCACATGGATCCCTGCACCATTTTATATCCTCTTATGATGGTGACCACATGGATCCCTACACCATCCTATATCCTACTATCATGGTGACCACATGGATCCCTGCACAGTACACAGCTCTGACGTCGGCCATGATCCCTGCACAGTACACAGCTCTGACGTCGGCCATGATCCCTGCACAGTACACAGCTCTGACGTCGGCCATGATCCGTGCGGCCACCCTTCATGTATCTAGTCTTGGTGGATCGGAGTCATCCTGCATTCCCAGCTTGTATGCTGCATGGGTCACATACAATGAAATCCCCCCTGCATCGTGTGAAGGACTACAATGCCCAGCATCTACTCCACCCCACAAGGAGAATTGCCTAAGAAGCCGAAAGGGATGAGGATGGAACAAATGCCCCCCTGCCGACACTGGTGTCCTAGTGGGTTTGGAGCCAAAGCCAAACCTTACCGGCCTGCACCCTGCAATAGGGAATTGCACACAGAACTGAGAGTAACACAATTGTTTTTAAGCTCTCTCCCCATAGAACTGATCCACGATGAGCCGACCCGTGAGGAGCCAACCAGTGAGGAGAAAACCTGTGAGAAGCCGACCCACAAGGAGCTTACCCGTGAGGATTCAATCCGTGAGAAGACGACCCATGAGGAGCCAATCTGGGAGAAGACAACCAGCGAGGAGCCGACCCATGAGGAGCTGACCTGCGTGGATAAGACCCACGAGGAGCCAACCTGCCAGGAGCTGATCCGCGAGAAGCCGACCTGTGAGGAACCGACCCGTGAGGAGAATACCTGTGAGGAGCCAACCCGTCAGGAGCCAACCAGTGAGGAGAATACCTGTGAGGAGAATACCTGTGAGGAGAATACCTGTGAGGAGCCAACCAGTGAGGAGAATACCTGTGAGGAACCGACCCGTGAGGAGAATACCTGTGAGGAGCCAACCCGTCAGGAGCCAACCAGTGAGGAGAATACCTGTAAGGAGAATACCTGTGAGGAGCCAACCAGTGAGGAGAATACCTGTGAGGAGCCAACCAGTGAGGAGCCAATTTGTGAGGAACTAACCCATGAAGAGCCGACCAGTGAGGAGCCGACCAGTGAGGAACTGACCAGCGAGAAGACGACCTATGAGGAACCGACCAGTGAACAGCTGATTCATGAGGAGCCGATCCCCACGTAGCCAATTTATGAGGAGCTGGCCCGTGAGGAGCCGACCAGAGAGGAGAAGACCTGTGAAGAGCCAACCCATGAGGAGCCAACCCGCCAGGAGCCGACCAGTGAGGAGCCAATTTGTGAGGAACTAACCCATGAGAAGCCAACCTGTGAGGAGCTGATTTGTGAGGAACTAACGCACAAGGAGCCAACCAGTGAGGAGCCGACCAGTGAGGAGCCGACCAGTGAGGAACTGACCCGCGCGAAGACGACCCGTGAGGAGCCGACCGGTGAAGAGCTGATTCATGAGGAGCCGATCCGCACGTAGCCAATTTATGAGGAGCCGGCCTGTGAGGAGCCGACCAGTGAGGAGGCGACCAGTGAGGAGCCAGCCCGTGAGGAGGCAACCAGTGAGCAGCCAACCAGTGAGGAGGCGACCAGTGAGGAGGCAACCAGTGAGGAGCCGACCAGTGAGGAGCCGACCAGTGAGGAGGCGACCAGTGAGGAGCCGACCAGTGAGGAGCCGACCAGTGAGGAGGCGACAAATGAGGAGGCGACCAGTGAGGAGCCGACCAGTGAGGAGCCGACCAGTGAGGAGGCGACCAGTGAGGAGCCGACCAGTGAGGAGCCGACCAATGAGGAGCCGACAAATGAGCAGCCGACCAGTGAGCAGCCGACCAGTAAAGAGCTGGCCTGTGAGGACTCCTGTCCCAGTAAAATACTACTTAGACTTTGTTACCTAAAGTAACACTTTAATTGCTGGAGAAGTAAATTCAGTCCCATCCAACTCTAGGCCATGTTCACACGTTGTAAGAGACCGTCCGTTTCGTGAGCCGGCAAGGTCACGGAACGGTCAGTCTCTGAAAAGATCATCCTGGCCGGTACTGCCAGATTCGCTCGCTCCATAGTGTGCACTGACATGGTTTTCTTCAGCCGATATTCACGGCACAGCGGCAGCAGAAAACTGACATGTCAATTGCAGCGCCGGGAGAGATCCCTGCCGGAGCGTATACTATGTATGTATGTATATATGTACTATGTGTATACTGTGTGTATGTATATATGTACTATGTGTATACTATGTGTATGTATATATGTACTATGTGTATGTATGTACTATGTGTATACTATGTATATATGTACTATGTGTATGTATATATGTACTATGTGTGTACAGGGTGTATGTATATATGTACTATGTGTATACTATGTGTATGTATATATGTACTATGTGTATGTATATATGTACTATGTGTATACTATGTGTATGTATATATGTACTATGTGTATACTATGTGTATGTATATATGTACTATGTGTATACTATGTGTATGTATATATGTACTATGTGTATGTATATATTCACTATGTGTATACTATGTGTATGTATATATGTACTATGTGTATACTATGTGTATGTATATATGTACTATGTGTATACTATGTGTATGTATATATGTACTATGTGTATGTATATATGTACTATGTGTATACTATGTGTATGTATATATGTACTATGTGTATACTATGTGTATGTATATATGTGCTATATGTATGTATATATGTACTATGTGTATACTATGTGTATGTATATATGTACTATGTGTATACTATGTATATGTATATATATACTATGTGTATACTATGTATATGTATATATGTACTATGTGTATACTATGTGTATGTATATATGTACTATGTGTATGTATATATGTACTATGTGTATACTATGTGTATGTATATATGTACTATGTGTATACTATGTATGTATGTATATATGTACTATGTGTATACTGTGTGTATGTATATATGTACTATGTGTATACTATGTGTATGTATATATGTACTATGTGTATGTATGTACTATGTGTATACTATGTGTATGTATATATGTACTATGTGTATGTATATATGTACTATGTGTATACAGGGTGTATGTATATATGTACTATGTGTATACTATGTGTATGTATATATGTACTATGTGTATACTGTGTGTATATATATATGTACTATGTGTGTACAGGGTGTATGTATATATGTACTATGTGTATACTATGTGTATGTATATATGTACTATATGTATGTATATATGTACTATGTGTATACTATGTGTATGTATATATGTACTATGTGTATACTATGTATATGTATATATATACTATGTGTATACTATGTATATGTATATATGTACTATGTGTATACTATGTGTATGTATATATGTACTATGTGTATGTATATATGTACTATGTGTATACTATGTGTATGTATATATGTACTATGTGTATGTATATATGTACTATGTGTATACTATGTGTATGTATATATGTACTATGTGTATACTATGTGTATGTATATATGTACTATGTATACTATGTGTATGTATATATGTACTATGTGTATACTATGTGTATGTATATATGTACTATGTGTATACTATGTGTATGTATATATGTACTATGTGTATACTATGTGTGTGTATATATGTACTATGTGTATACTGTATGTATATATGTACTATGTGTATGTATATATGTACTATGTGTATACTATGTGTATGTATATATGTACTATGTGTATGTATATATGTACTATGTGTATACTATGTATGTATATATGTACTATGTGTATACTATGTGTATGTATATATGTACTATGTGTATACTATGTGTATGTATATATGTACTATGTGTATACTATGTATGTATATATGTACTATGTGTATGTATATATGTACTATGTGTATACTATGTGTATGTATATATGTACTATGTGTATACTATGTGTATGTATATATGTACTATGTGTATACTATGTATGTATATATGTACTATGTGTATACTATGTGTATGTATATATGTACTATGTGTATACTATGTGTATGTATATATGTACTATGTGTATACTATGTGTATGTATATATGTACTATGTGTATACTATGTGTATGTATATATGTACTATGTGTATATGCTCCAGCCATGATCCCGAGGAATAGGCAACATACCTTTTGAAAAAAGTACGGCCGTTGTTGCCGATTTCAACAACGGACGTACTTTTACGAAAAGATGCCCTGTGTGAACATAGCCCTATACAGTATATATATATTTTGCACGGGGACCCAAACCTCCTACTTTTGGATTGTAATGTTATTTGTCTCTTTGTAAAAAAAAAAAAATTATGGGGAAAAAAAACCCTGAAGGAAGAACAAAAAAAATTCCTTTCAATTCTTTAGACACCGTCTCATCTCCAAATGCAAATTGCAGCCAAAAAGTGTGATTCCGAACGGCGAAGCGATCCATCATGGATCCTGAATATAAGATTACACCAAAAAGTCTGCGATAAATACCGTACGTGAAAAACATATCAACAGGATCAGAAATGCGCGGTGTCACCTTGCGTTCTGATTAATAGGGTCTATCCTCCTCCGTGTCATTATAAAACCATAATCTCCTTCTGCCCTTTAAGCCCGGCGTGACAAATGGCGCTCCCATGAAGTATTGTATTAATAATTCTCCGCACTACCACAGCTCTTGATGGATCCGCGTCACATTGCAGCCGCCATGGTGATTGGCGCGGTGATCGATGTGGATATTATCCATTTATTTACATGTTAGGGAGCGGCCGTTGGCGGCAAGGAACATACAGCTGGGGCCTTCATTTATGCAGATTGGATTTCCTGATTCATCGACGGCGTCCGTGAGGTTTTTTCGTATTCGTAACCTTCTGTACTAAAGCTTCTACCTCTCCATCTGAGCGTGCGGCAGAGGGATTCTACATAATACCGCACACATTTACTCCCGTGATGTAAGACCAGAGCCGCAAGCTATAAAAAACAAACGTCAAAAAAGAACAAAAATAGTACAAAAAAACAAAAACAGGAAAAACCTACCAGTATGTTATCAGAGACGGCGGCCATGATTGACACCTCCAGCTTTCCTTAGGGGATTGCAGCTCTTAAAGGGAAAGTATCACTACACACTAACATATAGATTTTACTTATGTGTTTTATTGCATTTTAGCTCATGATTATGGAGCAGCCGTCGTCCCAGACATAAACCATACGAACCTGTAGTCTAGAGCTGATGCAAGAGGGAGAATGTTGTGGGCATGCTCTATGACCTGTGCAGTGGTCACTATGCCAGAAGGGGGAGCGGTGAGCTGTGATCCTTCCCTGCTGTTATTGAAGAATCCTATTGTATCTTTCATTGTGATTGGAGAATGATCGCTTCAGAACCGGAAGCGTCAGCTCACTACAAGGCCTAGTGGTCAGAGGGAGAACTGCAGCATTCTAAGGATAATTGCAAACCACGAACTGGAGAGAGTGGAACGGCTGCACATCCCATCTATGGCTGATACTAATGCCGCTAGGCCTATATTAAAAATCAACACCAGAGTGTCTGTATATGAATTGATCAAGCCATATTGCCCCGTGTACCACCGCGCAGGTCCTCTGGTCCACACAGGTCCCTACACTAACTCCACACCGTTGTCGGTCAGCGACCGCCAACCCCGCAAAGCGTGCACGTGCAGGGAAGGGAGGCCATGGAACGGCCCAGCAACCCCAATGTCACAGGACCAGACCCAAAAAGCCCCACCAAAACCCAGCCAGCACCACCGGCGGGGAAGGCTGCCCCCAAACGACACAAGTATGGTGTTGATTTTTAATATAGGCCTAGCGGCATTAGTATCAGCCATAGATGGGATGTGCAGCCGTTCCATTCTCTCCAGTTCGTGTTTCACAGTTCTCCCTCTCTGAACAGCTAGCACTCCTTTATAAGACCCACATGACCAAAATTAGCAGGATATGCCTGTGCTCACATGTCTGGACCCTATGTCTTCCCCATTCTGTGAGAGCAGCAATGGTAAGTGTAATACCATATCCATACTTGTGTCGTTTGGGGGCAGCCTTCCCCGCCAGTGGTGCTGGCTGGGTTTTGGTGGGACTTTTTGGGTCTGGTCCTGTGACATTGGGGTTGCAGGGCCGTTCCATGGCCTCCCTTCCCTGCACGTGCACGCTTTGCGGGGTTGGCGGTCGCTGACCGACAACGGTGTGGAGTTAGTGTAGGGACCTGTGTGGACCAGAGGACCTGCGCGGTGGTACACGGGGCAATATGGCTTGATCAATTCATATACAGACACTCTGGTGTTGATTTTTAATATAGGCCTAGCGGCATTAGTATCAGCCATAGATGGGATGTACAGCCGTTCCACTCTCTCCAGTTCGTGTTTTGCAATTCTAAGGATAATATTTTATAAAAATGAAATTTTCTTTAATAAAAACATATTTATATATAAGCAATATACAAGTCTATGTAAGTAATATACAGGTCTATATAATATTATTACAGAGCGTTATATAATATTATTATTACAGAATGTTATGTAATATTATTGCAGAGCGTGATATATTATTTTTACGGAGCGTTATATAATATTACAGAGCGTTATATAATTTTATTACAGAGCGTTATAAAATATTATTACAGAGCATTATATAATATTATTATTACAGTGTTATATAATGTTATTATTACAGAGTGTTATATAATATTATTACAGAGCGTTATATAATATTATTACAGAGTTTTATATAATGTTATTACAGAGTGTTATATAATATTATTATTACAGAGCGTTATAATATATCAGAGCCTTATATAACGTTATTATGGAGTGTTATATAATGTTATTATGGAGCGTTATATAATGTTATTATGTGGCGTTATATAATGTTATTATGGAGCGTTATATAATGTATTACGGAGCGTTATATAATGTTATTATGTGGCGTTATATAATGTATTATGGAGCGTTATATAATGTATTATGGAGCGTTATATTATGTTATTATGGAGCCTTATATAATGGTATTACAGAGCGTGATATTATAATTATTATTACTCAACGTTATATAATATTATTATTACAGAGTGTTATATAATATTATTATTACAGAACGTTATATAATATTATTATTACAGAGTGTTATTCATTATTATTACAGAGCGTTATATAATGTTATTACAGAGCATTATATAATATTATTATTACAGAGTGTTATATAATGTTATTATTACAGAGCGTTATAATATATCAGAGCCTTATATAATGTTATTACATGTTATTTAATGTTATTACGGAGCGTTATATAATGTTATTATGGAGCCTTATATAATGTTATTACAAAGCGTTATATAATATTAGTGAGCCTTATTTAATGTTATTACGGAGCGTTATATAATGTTATTATGGAGCCTTATATAATGTTATTACAGAGTGTTATATTATAATTATTATTACAGAGCGTTATATAATATTATTACAAAGTAAAATATAATGTTATTACAGAGTGTTAAATAATATATTATAGAGCGTTATATATTACAGAGCATTATATAATATTATTACAGAGCATTATATAATATTACAGTGTTATATAATAATATTACAGAGTGTTATATAATAATATTACAGAGCATTATATAATATTATTACAGAGCATTATATAATATTATTACAGAGCATTATATAATATTATTACAGAGTATTATATAATGTTATTATTACAGAGCATTATATAATATTATTACAGAGTGTTATATAATGTTATTATTACAGAGTGTTATATATTATTACAGAGCATTATATAATATTATTATTACAGAGCGGTATATATTATTTATTTTAATACAACGGCCGTTGTTTTAAGATAACAGCAAATATTTACCATTAAATGGCGGCCATCCACTTAATTACAACATTATGTGAACAGATTCTTTCTGTGTTTTCAATCCTCTCCTCGTTTTGGTTGCTATGAGGACCTGACATGAGGACCAAATACTGCCTGAAATATACTGTGTGTGAACCCAGCCTGACACCAAGCTGATGAAGGCCATGCTTGGCCGAAACGCGTCCTTCTTGTACCATATGTTTGCTGCATTACAATAAAGAAGCATAATCTACTTGGTAAATGCCGGCTCTTCCTACTATATAATATTACAGAGCGTTATATAATATTACAGAGCGTTATATAATAATATTACAGAGTGTTATATAATAATATCACAGAGCATTATATAATGTTATTACAGAGCGTTATATAATAATATTACAGAATGTTATATAATATTATTACGGAGCGTTATATATTGTTGCAGAGCGTTATATAATGTTATTATTACAGAGTGTTATATAATATTATTACGGAGAGATATATATTGTTACAGAGCGTTATATAATATTATTACAGAGTGTTATATAATATTATTACGGAGCCTTATATATTGTTGCAGAGCGTTATATATTGTTATTATTACAGAGTGTTATATAATATTATTACGGAGCCTTATATATTGTTGCAGAGCGTTATATAATGTTATTATTACAGAGTGTTATATAATGTTATTATTACAGAGTGTTATATAATGTTATTATTACAGAGCGTTCGGATGTAAATCCACCTCTGTCAGGAGAAGTAACACGTCTCGGCTTTTGTCTGATCTTTCTCGGGATCCGCTCGCGATGTGACATTTCGTCTCTTTATTCTACAATACAGAAGTGTTATTTTGGGGCCATTAGGAGGCGGCTGGTTATTATGACATTTTTGTGCTTTCAGGGTCTCGTAGTCCCTAAGGTCACCGGCTGCTTTATGGAATGTCACCTCTTACTCACTTCGGGCAAAGTCTTAATGCGGCAGATACAAGACGAAGAGATTCAATATTATACTTAGTATTAAAGATGTTCTCCGATGCCGGAAAGCAGCAGGTCAGTGCTACAGTCTATCAGGAGGGGCCCCAGCTGATACAGGCAGGCACGGCTTACCACACAGCGCCATACTTTTATTAGTGGCCATGTCTGGTATTACATCTCAAGTGAATGGGAGTGCAATACCAGTTACAGACACTAGTATCAGTATGGAGCTGTGGGGAACCTGTCCTGCTGAAAATGCTGTCCATGTGACAGAGTTGGGGGAGCAGAGCTGTACAGTATAATAATAGATAACGGATTATACGGTATAATAATAGATAACAGACTATACGGTATAATAATAGATAACATTTTGTACAGTATAATAATAGATAACGGATTGTACAGTATAATAATAGATAACGGATTATACGGTATAATAATAGCTAACGATTTGTACGGTATAATAATAGATAACGGATTGTACGGTATATTAATAGATAACGATTTGTACGGTATAATAATAGATAACAGATTGTACGGTATAACAATAGGTAACAATAGATCATGGTATAATAATAGATAATGGATTGTACGGTATAAGGCTATGTTCACACAATGTGCAAAACAAGAGTCCGTGGAGCCTCAGTTACGAGTCTCAAAACCCGGGATAGCCAGATATCTCTAGCCTGTTGCCAACGGGGTGCCTCCATGATAGGGAGAGCACCACACCACCCTGATAAATAACCCCTTAAGTCCCACTCGGTTGCGAGTATTGGAACATAGACAGGGAAACAACAGGGTGGCCCCTTTTGTCAATGTCTAACTCAAGGTGCGAGTATTGCGATCATGACAGGAATTTTTTTCGCTGTTCTCCTTGAGTTCAGTGATCACTGTGTTTTGTTGGTTGATTTTTCATTGCCCCAACTAGCCAGAATCCTACCCCACACTGACGAGGGGCAAAAACCCCGAAACGGCTGTCTGTGGGTGGAAGCCTGCCTTTGCAAGCCCTTGTCATGATCGCAATACTCGCACCTTGAGTTAGACATTGACAAAAGGGGCCACCCTGTTGTTTCCCTGTCTATGTTCCAATACTCGCAACCGAGTGGGACTTAAGGGGTTATTTATCAGGGTGGTGTGGTGCTCTCCCCATCATGGAGGCACCCCGTTGGCAACAGGCTAGAGATATCTGGCTATCCCGTGTTTTGAGACTCGTAACTGAGGCTCCACGGACTCTTGTTTTGCATATTTAAATTTTTGGGGGCATCAGTGGAGACTCTTGATTGAGGACTTCATTGGAATTTTTTTCGCTGTTCTCCTTGAGTTCAGTGATTACTATGTTTTGTATGTTCACACAATGTAAGAGACTGGCTGTTCCGTGACCCGGCCGGCTCATGGAACGACCGGTCTCTGAAAAGATCCTCCCGGATGATGGTTAGGGCCACAGAGTGTGTGCACTGACAGGGTTTTCTTCAATAAATAGTGACACGCCAGTTGTTTGCGGCACCGCTAGAGATCCTATGTGTATACGCTCCGACCGGGATCCCATAGAAGGCAAGGCAACGTATATTTTCGTGCATATTATGGCCGTTGTTGCCGATTTATACACGTTGTGTGAACATAGCCTAATAATAGGTAACAATAGATGACAGTGTAATAATAGGTAACAATAGATGACGGTATAATAATAGGTAACAATAGATGGCGGTATTATAATAGGTAACAATAGATGACGGTATAATAATAGGTAACAATAGATGGCGGTATAATAATAGGTAACAATAGATGACGGTGTAATAATAGGTAACAATAGATGGCGGTATTATAATAGGTAACAATAGATGACGGTATAATAATAGGTAACAATAGATGACGGTGTAATAATAGGTAACAATAAGTGACGGTATAATAATAGGTAACAATAGATGGCGGTATAATAGGTAACAATAGATGACCGTGTAATAATAGGTAACAATAAGTGACGGTATAATAATAGGTAACAATAGATGGCGGTATAATAATAAATGTGCCATTAATAGAGGATAACATGAGAGTCACCTCTCTATCAGCTCTTTATTATTACATCATATGAAAAAACATATACAGTAAGATACAGCTATATGACAGACAGCAGTGTATTGTTAGGCTTAGTGGCCGGATGATGAACACTCTGTGTATCATGCAGCTTTGGGTGGATATATTTGGAGACGGGTTCCCTCTCAGTATGGCGGATGTCAGGAGGGCGACCCCAGAGGATGGACGTTGCTGAGGTTCTGTTTCTTCCCGTTACCTCCGCCTCGCTGCAAGTCGTGTAACGGGAAATGTTTGTGGAGTGAAGCGTCCTTCTCCGTAATGATGGAGATAATGGGGGTGGGGGCCTTCTGGGGGGAACATTAACAAAGTGGATTTCAATTAGGCCGCTTCATTATCCAATCTTCTTCTGAGACGGACTCATACATCATCCCTGCTGCCACACACCAATGCAGACTGTGTACGGACAGAAATCACGGACGCCGCACAACATGCACTCATTAATAGAGAAAGAATATGCAGCTGCTGAACCCCAATTCTGACAGTCTGACACTGTGCTCTCTGCTGCCACCTCTGTCCAGGTCAGCAACTGTCTAGTACTTATCAGCTTCTGTATGTCCTGCAGGAAGTAGTGTAGTCTCTCCAGTCTGACACTGTGCTCTCCGCTGCCACCTCTGTCCAGGTCAGCAACTGTCTAGTACTTATCAGCTTCTGTATGTCCTGCAGGAAGTAGTGTAGTCTCTCCAGTCTGACACTGTGCTCTCCGCTGCCACCTCTGTCCAGGTCAGCAACTGTCTAGTACTTATCAGCTTCTGTATGTCCTGCAGGAAGTAGTGTAGTCTCTCCAGTCTGACACAGTGCTCTCTGCTGCCACCTCTGTCCATGTCAGGAACTGTCCAGAGCAGCAGCCAATCCCCATAGAAAACCTCTCCTGCTCTGGACAGTTCCTGACATGGACAGAGGTGGCAGCAGAGAGCACTGTGTCAGACTGGAGAGACTACACCACTTCATGCAGGACATACAGCAGCTGATAAGTACTGGAAGACTGGAGATGTTTAAAAGAAGTAATTTTCACTGCTCAAACCATACAAGGAGCCCTCAGATAACCCCTCCCTACAAGGCCCGGGCATGCTCCTGATGAGGTGCCTGTATGACCTCCCTACAAGGCCCGGGCATGCTCCTGATGAGGTGTCTGTATGACCTCCCTACAAGGCCCGGGCATGCTCCTGATGAGGTTCCTGTATGACCTCCCTACAAGGCCCGGGCATGCTCCTGATGAGGTGTCTGTATGACCTCCCTACAAGGCCCGGGCATGCTCCTGATGAGGTGTCTGTATGACCTCCCTACAAGGCCCGGGCATGCTCCTGATGAGGTGTATGACCTCCCTACAAGGCCCGGGCATGCTCCTGATGAGGTGCCTGTATGACCTCCCTACAAGGCCCGGGCATGCTCCTGATGAGGTGTCTGTATGACCTCCCTACAAGGCCTGGGCATGCTCCTGATGAGGTGTCTGTATGACCTCCCTACAAGGCCCGGGCATGCTCCTGATGAGGTGCCTGTATGACCTCCCTACAAGGCCCGGGCATGCTCCTGATGAGGTGTCTGTATGACCTCCCTACAAGGCCCGGGCATGCTCCTGATGAGGTGTCTGTATGACCTCCCTACAAGGCCCGGGCATGCTCCTGATGAGGTGTATGACCTCCCTACAAGGCCCGGGCATGCTCCTGATGAGGTGTATGACCTCCCTACAAGGCCCGGGCATGCTCCTGATGAGGTGTATGACCTCCCTACAAGGCCCGGGCATGCTCCTGATGAGGTGTATGACCTCCCTACAAGGCTGGGCACTCCAGCCACATGAGGTCTCGCATTGTCCTGCATTAGGAGGAACCCCAACCACACCAGCATATGGTCTCACAAGGGCTCTGAGGGTCTTGTTACCTAATGGCAGTCAGGCTACCTCCCCCCACACCATTACTGACCCCCTGCCAGACAGCTCATGCTGAAGGACGTTGCAGGCAGCAGATCGCTCTCTCAGCCTCTGGACACTACGGCCTCCTCCACGTCTCCTGGTGTACTGGCCTGTCTCCTGGTAGCCTCCAGCCTCTGGACACTACGGCCTCCTCCACGTCTCCTGGTGTACTGGCCTGTCTCCTGGTAGCCTCCAGCCTCTGGACAATACGGCCTCCTCCATGTCTCCTGGTGTACTGGCCTGTCTCCTGGTAGCCACCGGCCTCTGGACACTATGGCCTCCTCCATGTCTCCTGGTGTACTGGCCTGTCTCCTGGTAGCCACCGGCCTCTGGACACTATGGCCTCCTCCATGTCTCCTGGTGTACTGGCCTGTCTCCTGGTAGCCTCCAGCCTCTGGACACTACGGCCTCCTCCACGTCTCCTGGTAGCCTCCAGCCTCTGGACACTACAGCCTCCTCCATGTCTCCTGGTAGCCTCCAGCCTCTGGACACTACGGCCTCCTCCACGTCTCCTGGTAGCCTCCAGCCTCTGGACACTACAGCCTCCTCCATGTCTCCTGGTAGCCTCCAGCCTCTGGACACTACGGCCTCCTCCACGTCTCCTGGTAGCCTCCAGCCTCTGGACACTACGGCCTCCTCCACGTCTCCTGGTAGCCTCCAGCCTGTGGACACTATGGCCTCCTCCACGTCTCCTGGTAGCCTCCAGCCTCTGGACACTACGCTGACAGACACAGCAATCCTTCTTGCCAGAGCTCGCATTGATGTGCCATCCTGGATGAGCTGCACTACCTGAGCCACCTGTGTGGGTTGTAGAATCCGTCTCATGCTACCACGAGGGTGAAAGCACCAGCCAGGGCTGGCTCCAGGTTTTTACGGGCCCTTGGGCAACAGAGCCTCAGCGGGCCCCTTATCCATTCACACACTATGCACAATCACTTGAGACACCGCTAACATACACAAACACACATTACTGACACAGACACTGACTGACTGACATAGACTCTGGTTTACTGAAACACACACAGTAATTACAGCTAAGTCTTCTCCCTCTTCCTCTCTGCCAGGCCGGTGTCCACACTGTAGAATTAGGTTGAGGACCTTCCAATCATGTGATCAGGTTCCTAATCCCTCTCTCTGCAGGAGTCTGGATACCAGAACATTCAAAAGTGACCGAAGCATCAGCCAGAAAGCCTAGGTAGTGAGCAGTGCTCTGTGGTCCTCACCTGCAGGACCCTCCGTTATTAAAGGGGGTCTCGCTGACTGTGAGTGTCAGTCAGTGCTGCAGGTGACAGTGAGTGTTAGTCAGTGCTGCAGGTGACAGTGAGTGTCAGTCAGTGCTGCAGGTGACAGTGAGTGTTAGTCAGTGCTGCAGGTGACAGTGAGTGTTAGTCAGTGCTGCAGGTGACAGTGAGTGTCAGTCAGTGCTGCAGGTGACAGTGAGTGTCAGTCAGTGCTGCAGGTGACAGTGAGTGTCAGTCAGTGCTGCAGGTGACAGTGAGTGTCAGTCAGTGCTGCAGGTGACAGTGAGTGTTAGTCAGTGCTGCAGGTGAAACAGTGAGTGTCAGTCAATGCTGCAGGTGACAGTGAGTGTCAGTGCTGCAGGTGACAGTGAGTGTCAGTCAGTGCTGCAGGTGACAGTGAGTGTTAGTCAGTGCTGCAGGTGAAACAGTGTCAGTCAGTGCTGCAGGTGACAGTGAGTGTCAGTCAGTGCTGCAGGTGACAGTGAGTGTCAGTCAGTGCTGCAGGTGAAACAGTGAGTGTCAGTTAGTGCTGCAGGTGACAGTGAGTGTCAGTTAGTGCTGCAGGTGACAGTGAGTGTCAGTCAGTGCGGCCTCCTGAGTGGACAGTCTGATGTCACAGAAGTCTCAGTTACTTGGAGTTATATTGTGTTATGTAAGTGTTTCCTTTATATTGTGAGCAGTATATATATATATATACTCACCTTCTCATCTCTCCTCTGCACTGTATATATATATATATATATATATATATATATATATATACACTCACCTTCTCATCTCTCCTCTGCAGTGTATATATATATATATATATATATATACACTCACCTTCTCATCTCTCCTCTGCAGTGTATATATATATATATATATATATACTCACCTTCTCATCTTTCCTCTGCAGTGTATATATATATATATATATATATATATATATATATATACTCACCTTCTCATCTCTCTGCAGTGTATATGTACTGTATATAGTATTTAGCAGGGAGGGGTTTATATCTTACATACACAGTGCATTTGTGGTGACCCCCGGATGATGTTGTAGCGGTGGGGCGGCCGGTTTACTTGCTGGATGGAAGTGTGACGCCACTACTGTGGTGGGTGGCCGAGATACAGCCGGACCTTAGGGTTTTGTCACGTGACGCCAGGGCCTGGTGGGCACAGAGGTGGGATGGCACACCTGCTGATATAGTGTAAGGCCGGTTGTCCCCTTCTCCCCTGTGGTCGGTGTCCTGTCGGGTTGTTACCGGGTCCCCTGGGATAGTGTAGTCACCGGTGGTCAGAGCGGTGTAATGACCCCCCGGATAGTAGGACCCACCACCCACAGATAGGGGAGATGTCCCAAGGCCGCGGTGTATACGCTGTGCAGGTGGTGGTGAGTAATCACAGACTCCGTGGATAACGTTGACTTCATTTATTATTAGCAAATGTGCAGCAGGTGATACAGATGAGCTCAGATATAAACCTGATGAAGTTCCAAAAAATACTTGAACATAGAACCATCAGATCTGTGAGATAACTGCTGAGTAGGATGTAGTAGAGTTGGTAGAGTTGTACTGAGGTAGTAGAGAGGAGGGGGCCGTCAGGGTCTCAACTCAAGTAGTAATGTGCTCTACCGGGAAGAAGAAGAGTGAAACAACCTGTGCTTGTGTATTGACCTTTCTAGAGTCTTCACACCACCTTATACCCACTAGTGTTGGCTGAACCGTACTAATAGGTGACACAGGCCCCAGACCTTGTTACCTGGGATGAGCAGAGTGCTGAGGGTTCCCTGGCTGACACTCGCGCTGTGAGATGGAGTTCATAGACTGTTATAATAACTTTGCTCCACCCGGATCAGTTCCTAGCTCTTTGGCTCTTTAGTGGATACTGTCCTGCACTGTTGTTTCTCCTAGTCCTCGGCGTGAGTTGAGGTAATCTGTTGGCTAGTCCTCTCCTGAGTGGTTTAACACTGCATCATACAGAATATAGGCACTGAGAGAGAAGTTTGTAGCAGAGCGCTGTCTTGCGTCCTACCCATGCGGGGCACTGACTAAGACTACTTTTCTTTCTTACGAGGGGACCTGGCAGAGGGCCAGGGCCCAGGTAGGACCACTGTGGAGAGCAATCTAGCCTGCGTCCTTCCTCCACAGAATCCCGACTAAGACTCCTCCTTCACCCAAGGGACTAACTTCCTATCCAGCGTGTAAGGCGTGCTGTGGTTGGGTGAAAAGAGTGCAACAGAAGAACAGAAAGAAGAGGTGATAGGACAGAAGAAAGTGAAGATCCTACAGGTCCACAGATCCTGGTACACATAAACACAATAACCCTTTGAAACACTTCAGCTGTGCAGCTTCTAGACTTTAATACATAATATAGCGACATCTAGTGGTCATCTCTAAATACTACTTTGGCTGCGATAAGACCACAAAAAGTACAGACTTTTGCGAAGGGTGTAAACAATAATAACACCCCTAGTGGGACACCCCACAATAATCTATTAGACTGGTGTGTGACACAGGCAAACTCCATCAGCAGATCTGTCCCTGAGGCTTAGAAGAGACCCGGGACGGTGTCACAGCTGGTCAGCACCTTGTAAGTAAAAAAAAAATAAAAACTGATTACTCTGGAATCCCCCTTTATAGTATTATTATAATGGTGGAGTTTTCCTACTACAGAGCTCCACATTCTCTGCATGGTCATAGATAACATCCTAGTTACATGCAGTCACCACTAGAGGCCGCTACAGAGCTGACTGCATACAGAGTTATTACTAAGTTCTATGTATACCCCCCATAGCTGTATATTCAGATATAGGTGACTCAGTTAGTAAAGTCTATGTATATACAGTATGCAAGAGATGCTTGTGCAGCCTCATAGCTGTATATTCAGACATAGGTGACTCAGTGAGTATAGTCGGTGTATATACTGTATACAGGAAGCTCCTGTGCACCCCCTAGGACTCGGTGAGTATAGTCGGTGTATATACTGTATACAGGAAGCTCCTGTGCACCCCCTAGGACTCGGTGAGTATAGTCGGTGTATATACTGTATACAGGAAGGTCCTGTGCACCCCCTAGGACTCGATGAGTATAGTTGGTGTATATACTGTATACAGGAAGCTCCTGTGCACCCCTAGGACTCGGTGAGTATAGTCGGTGTATATACTGTATGCAGGAGTCGTCTGTGCACCCCCAGGACTCGGTGAGTATAGTCGGTGTATATACTGTATGCAAGAGTCGCCTGTGCACCCCCTAGGACTCGGTGAGTATAGTCGGTGTATATACTGTATACATGAAGCTCCTGTGCACCCCCTAGGACTCGGCGAGTATAGTCGGTGTATATACTGTATGCAGGAGTCGACTGTGCACCCCCCAGGACTCGGTGAGTATAGTCGGTGTATATACTGTATGCAGGAGTTGCCTGTGCACCCCCAGGACTCGGTGAGTATAGTCGATGTATATACTGTATGCAGGAGTCGCCTGTGCACCCCCAGGACTCGGTGAGTATAGTCGGTGTATATACTGTATGCAGGAGTCGCCTGTGCACCCCCAGGACTCGGTGAGTATAGTCGGTGTATATACTGTATGCAGGAGTCGCCTGTGCACCCCCTAGGACTCGGTGAGTATAGTCGGTGTATATACTGTATGCAGGAGTTGCCTGTGCACCCCCAGGACTCGGTGAGTATAGTCGATGTATATACTGTATGCAGGAGTCGCCTGTGCACCCCCAGGACTCGGTGAGTATAGTCGGTGTATATACTGTATGCAGGAGTCGCCTGTGCACCCCCTAGGACTCGGCGAGTATAGTCGGTGTATATACTGTATGCAGGAGTCGCCTGTGCACCCCCAGGACTCGGTGAGTATAGTCGATGTATATACTGTATGCAGGAGTCGCCTGTGCACCCCCTAGGACTCGGTGTGTATAGTCGGTGTATATACTGTATGCAGGAGTCGCCTGTGCACCCCCAGGACTCGGTGAGTATAGTCGGTGTATATACTGTATGCAGGAGTCGCCTGTGCACCCCCTAGGACTCGGTGAGTATAGTCGGTGTATATACTGTATGCAAGAGTCGCCTGTGCACCCCCAGGACTCGGTGAGTATAGTCGGTGTATATACTGTATGCAAGAGTCGCCTGTGCACCCCCAGGACTCGGTGAGTATAGTCGGTGTATATACTGTATACAGGAGTCGCCTGTGCACCCCCAGGACTCGGTGAGTATAGTCGGTGTATATACTGTATGCAGGAGTCGCCTGTGCACCCCCAGGACTCGGTGAGTATAGTCGGTGTATATACTGTATGCAGGAGTCGCCTGTGCACCCCCAGGACTCGGTGAGTATAGTCGGTGTATATACTGTATGCAGGAGTCGCCTGTGCACCCCCCAGGACTCGGTGAGTATAGTCGGTGTATATACTGTATGCAGGAGTCGCCTGTGCACCCCCAGGACTCGGTGAGTATAGTCGATGTATATACTGTATGCAGGAGTCGCCTGTGCACCCCCTAGGACTCGGTGAGTATAGTCGGTGTATATACTGTATGCAGGAGTTGCCTGTGCACCCCCAGGACTCGGTGAGTATAGTCGGTGTATATACTGTATGCAGGAGTCGCCTGTGCACCCCCAGGACTCGGTGAGTATAGTCGGTGTACACTTTGGCCTGGCAGCTGTGTTCTCATTATTCAGATATCGATGTGTTATACATGGGAATGAGTCTCTGACAGAACATTTGGAAACATTTGGTCCTGGTGGATTTGCGTTGTACTCGCGGAGCGCTCATCATTGTGTGACGACTGTTTCACCCGAGCTGCGCTGGTCCGATGCTTAGAGATCTCCCTTCTTCTCCTGATAAATAATGCAGATTTCTCTCCATCCTGTCACACGCAGATTCTTTTATTGGCAAGATCTTTTAGTTTTTTATAATTTTTTCATGTTTTTTACACTTTATGGCTTGTTGTCATGGGAATATATGACTATAGATCCTGTGTTATTAGAACACAAAACATCAATAATAACTTTTAGATTATATACAAAACTGAGACTCCACGGACCCTTCTTTTGCATATATACAAAATTATAATGACCCAACAATTCACCAATGAGGGCCAGGGTCACAGAGCACAAGGGCCAGGGTCACAGAGCACAAGGGCCAGGGTCACAGAGCACAAGGGCCGGGGTCACAGAGCACAAGGGCCGGGGTCACAGCACAAGGGCCAAGGTCACAGAGCACAAGGGCCGGGGTCACAGAGCACAAGGGCCGGGGTCACAGAGCACAAGGGCCAGGGTCACAGAGCACAAGGGCCGGGGTCACAGAGCACAAGGGCAGAGAAGCAATACAGAAAACCCATAGTAGCATCTTCCCCCCTGTCTGAAGGAGACGAGGTGACGGACATTCATTTTTGCCCAGCATCATTACTGGTCTGGAGGAGTAAGCTGTACAAGGACCTCTTAGCTCTTCTAGCTCCTATAAGGGCTTTTTACTAGTCTGGAGGAGTAAGCTGTACAAGGACCTCTTAGCTCTTCTAGCTCCTGTAAGGGCTTTCAGCTAATAGCAGTACTTTGGGGCATTTACTAAGGAGTCTAATGTGTGCGACTGTTCTAATGTAATATCTTACGTGTAATTTATGGAGTCGCCCTGTTACTGCATCTATGTAAAAATTTAGTGTCCCAGCACAAGTGTGCCGCTAAGTTTCTAATGCACCTGGGCAAAGTAACTCAATCAGGTTCTCACAGTGGGATGAAGTGGGGCGGAGGACACCACAGAACCTAATCCGGCGGCTGATGACCCAACCTCTATACTGGTGCCCCAGGTCGTGAAGAATAGAAGTATCGTTCTGGGCACTCACCACTCACGCCTCCCCTGCCACAGGGGCTCTTTGGGGCTGAGCCGGAGGTATTCCAGGAGCTGCCTCCAGATTTCTTCCAAGCAACTCCAGCACCTTCCTGTCATTCCGCAACGGAGAAGGAAGTGGCCAAGCCAAATCCCAGCCTGATGACCCAGTTACCCGGCGGGTAACCCCTGCTGAGATGGAGAAGGAATTCATCCGGCACTTTGAGATGCCACATCCAGGTGAAGTCCGTCTTGAGAGGCCGTTATCTCATTTGACAAAGAAAGAGGGTATAGAATGCTGCAGGACCTATCCGGCAAACATGTCAGTGTCAACTGCGGAGCTGTAAAGAGCGCTTACCTCCCTGCGAGAAAGCACAACCTTAAAGAAGCGGAGATTGTGGAGTATTCCTCATACACAAGAGAAAGATGGGCTGCTGCAGTGTCCAAACCTCGACACTACATACAGGAGCCATTTCAGCCTACAGCCTCCCAGGATTGGGAAGAAACATGAGAGCAGTACCACCGGCAGGAAGCCGCTGAGGAAGAACTGGTCCTTGCTGCTACTAAGCTCCCTACTGCTTCTGCTGCCGTGGCACCTGCCGCTAATGACAACCATACCAGGCGGTCATCTGCTACTGTCACCGCTGCCAGTCAGCCACAGGTCACCTACAATGTTGCTGTCACCACTCCTGCTCCTACACTTGTGGCCACAACTGCTACTACCAGCATGATGGAGACCAACGTTCACTGTAAGAGGAGAGGACCAAGGAGGTTACTGTCTGCCCAACCAAGGAAGAAGGTGTCTGCTCCTCCACAGCCACCTGATAAGAAGGAGTAAGCTGTCATCAACAAGATGGACGCCCTGCTGAGCTGCTGTTGAGGCCCTGTTGGCCTGTTCTGTGTGTGACCCCAGTTTGCCATCCTGACAACTTTTCCCCCCTTTTGAGGAAAGAGTTGCCGACTCTACCTCACTTTGCTCGTGATGTCACTGTAAAGCACCAACATGGGTGTATATGATGCGTCCAGTGCTCCAGTTTACCAAAACGTTTTGCACTATGGATGATTGAAGAATTGCCTCCTGCACTTTGAAGCCTGATATTTATGTGCTTTTATGCAGCTTGTTATTTATATCTTCTGATGATACAGTTGGCGTAGCGACCGCGGTCGCAGTGGTCGCCGCCGCACTGCCTCCCTTCGACTCCCTCTTGTGACCGCAAGCAGTGTTTTGCTTGCGGTCACAAGTGGCTGGCCCCCGGCTCTGTCCCCGTCCCGATAGTTCTTCCGGCACAGAGAGGGTCTATAACAAGCGCCCACTGTGCCGGAAGTAACATCCCCGGCGCACACAGAGCTCAGTGTATGCTGCCGGGGATGGGACAGAATCGGGGAGCCGCACGTCAGCCGGGGACCGGACTGCAGAAGAGAAGATCCACAGCCGGGGAGCGAGTTGTCAGGTGAGTTGTGTGCTGTTTTTTTTTTTTATCCGCTTTGCAAAATAAGGGGGCTAAAATGGGGCACAACAAAAGGGGGCTAACATGGGGGACAACAAAAGGGGGCTAACATGGGGGACAACAAAAGGGGGCTAACATGGGGGACAACAAAAGGGGGCTAACATGGGGGACAACAAAAGGGGGCTAACATGGGGGACAACAAAAGGGGGCTAACATGGGGGGTAGCAAAAGGGGGCTAACATGGGGGGCAGCAAAAGGGGGCTAACATGGGGGGCAGCAAAAGGGGGCTAACATGGGGGGACAACAAAAGGGGGCTAACATGGGGGACAACAAAAGGGGGCTAACATGGGGGACAACAAAAGGGGGCTAACATGGGGGGCAGCAAAAGGGGGCTAACATGGGGGGCAGAAAAGGGGGCTAACATGAGGGGCAGCAAAGGGGGCTAACATGGGGAGGGGCAGCAAAAGGGGGCTAACATGGGGGAGGGGCAGCAAAAGGGGGCTAACATGGGGGACAACAAAAGGGGGCTAACATGAGGGGCAGCAAAGGGGGCTAACATGAGGGGCAGCAAAGGGGGCTAACATGGGGGGCAGCAAAAGGGGGCTAACATGGGGGCAACAAAAGGGAGATAACATGGGGGGGCAGCAAAGGGGCTAACATGGGGGGCAGCAAAAGGAGGCTAACATGGGGGACAACAAAAGGGGGCTAACATGGGGGACAACAAAAGGGGGCTAACATGGGGGACAGCAAAAGGGGGCTAACATGGGGGGGCAGCAAAAGGGGGCTAACATGGGGGACAGCAAAAGGGGGCTAACATGGGGACAGCAAAAGGGGGCTAACATGGGGGGGGCAGCAAAAGGAGGCTTACATGGGGGACAACAAAAGGGGGCTAACATGGGGGACAGCAAAAGGGGGCTAACATGGGGGGGCAGCAAAAGGGGGCTAACATGGGGACAACAAAAGGGGGATAACATGGGGGACAACATAAGGGGGCTAATATGGGGGGGACAACATAAGGGGGCTAACATGGGGGGAAACATAAGGGGGATAACATGGGGGGCAACATAAGGGGGATAACATGAGGGCATCTATAAGGGGTACAACAGGGGGGCATCTATAAGGGGGACAACACAGGGGGTCATCTATAAGGGGGACTACACTGAGGAGGGGGGGGCATATACAATAGGGCATGTACTATAGTGGACCACACAGAGGAATGCATGTACTATAGTGGGGATCACATAGAGTCAGCCTACCCACTAAATGAGGGTGTTAAGGGGCCAATACAGATGTGCAGTCGGTATAGGGATGAGGATGGTGACATAGTGAGGAACCTAATATGTTTCTCTGGCAGATTCTGTGGATTCGTGGCTCGGAGAAGTTCTCATAACGGCCCAGGACAGAAGATAAAAAGGGAAGAACTCCGATCAGACAAGACGTCCCCTGTGAGTCACTGGATATAACTGCACTGTAATGTATATGGTGTACAGAGCCTGTGTAGAGCTGGGGCTTCCTCTAAATGACTGGATGCGGTGAGCTGTGTACAGTGGATTATTTAGTGGCAGCGGTGGTGTTAGTCAGTAGGCGGTGGTAATATTTGTTACTTGTAATCTGGTACAGTGTTTTATTGTATTTAGTATACTGGATAACAATATGGTGGTGATGTAATATTTGCCCCTTGTGTACTGGTATTATTGGCAATATTGGTCTCAGTATACAGGATTTGGTTAGTAACAGTATGGCGGTAATATGTATGGTGATAATATTTCCTATATACTGGTAATATTGGTATTATCGGTCTTGAGATATACCAATAGCATTGCTTGGTCGAGGAAGGGGGGGCCCCAAGTTGACCTCTTGCACCAGGGCCCAAGAGACATTAGCTACGCCCCTGCCTTTATATATTGCCTTATTTAACTATCCCATGCTGTTCTCACTTTCTTTCGTGACTTTCCCCTAGGTGCTGTGCTGGGGACGGCTTATTTCAAGTGGGGGAGTGTGTAGTGTACCAGCACAGGTGTGCCGCTAAGTTTCTTATGCAACTGGCAAAGAAACTCACTGAGGTTCTCACAGTGGGATAAAGGAGAAGTGTATTCTGTGTTTTCCCCACTAGGTGTCACTACTGTATTTCTTGTATATCTTGTATTATGCACAGCTAAAGGAAGCATTGGGTTAATAGTTATTTGTCACATGTCATGTTTTCTCCTGTCACAGGTGCAGGTCTGTTTCCCTCTTCTTTCTGCCTATCACCTCTGTTCTCTCTTTAACACACACAGCCCCACCGATCCTAAGGAGCTAGTTCCTGATGGGAGGGTCTTTTTGTCTTTTAGTTGAGTCAGAGGAGACACACACAGAGACAGTTCCTGCTGCAGTGAATCCAGGGCCTGGCTCAGGCCAGGACTGTTGTCAGGAAAGAAGAAACCTATTTTTTCTCATGCAGTTAACTACAGCTAGCATGCATTGCTAGATCCCTCAGGAGGAAGGACGTCTTCTGAGGATGCCCTTGTCCATGCCAGGGATACCTTCTACATGACAAAGTGCAGTATATCTTAGCTAGGCATTGACCCCAGTAGAACAAAGCTGTAGTTTGGCCTAAGTATCACACTGCAACGCACGGCTATTCTGGGAAGTCTTGGAAAGTCTGCTCAACCCAGTGGAGGGACCTGGGACCTTGTACTACCCTAGCAGGACGGGTATCCCAACACTATAGGGCATAAGGTGTCAGATCTACAGTATCTATACTTGAGTACAATTATCCTCTTCTGTTACTACTATTTTCCACTACGTTATCCCGGCCGAGGACACAGCTATATTGGACAGGGCCCTCCAGACGTTCCTCTGCTCTACCTTGCTCTCACAACTTCTCTTTTTACCTCCTGCCTGCACCTGCAGTTACCAAAAAGTGTATTATACTGTATTGCTGTAAGTGTATTAAACCGAGTTATCCTGGGTAAGTCATTGGAGTCTGGTCACTTATTCCTTGCACTGCACCCATAGCTGTTCACACTTGGGTTATCCAAACCTCCAGCACAGTGCCCGTTTGTATGTATGATAACACCAACTGTAATGTATGTATGATAACACCCACTGTAATGTATGTATGATAACACCAACTGTAATGTATGTATGATAACACCTACTGTAATGTATGTATGATAACACCTACTGTAATGTATGATAACACCCACTGTAATGTATGATAACACCTACTGTAATGTATGATAACACCTACTGTAATGTATGTATAATAACACCTACTGTAATGTATGTATGATAACACCTACTGTAATGTATGATAACACCTACTGTAATGTATGTATGATAACACCTACTGTAATGTATGATAACACCTACTGTAATGTATGTATGATAACACCTACTGTAATGTATGATAACACCTACTGTAATGTATGTATGATAACACCAACTGTAATGTATGATAACACCAACTGTAATGTATGTATGATAACACCTACTGTAATGTATGTATGATAACACCTACTGTAATGTATGTATAATAACACCTACTGTAATGTATGTATGATAACACCTACTGTAATGTATGTATGATAACACCTACTGTAATGTATGATAACACCTACTGTAATGTATGTATAATAACACCTACTGTAATGTATGTATGATAACACCTACTGTAATGTATGATAACACCTACTGTAATGTATGTATGATAACACCTACTGTAATGTATGATAACACCTACTGTAATGTATGTATGATAACACCTACTGTAATGTATGATAACACCTACTGTAATGTATGTATGATAACACCAACTGTAATGTATGATAACACCAACTGTAATGTATGATAACACCTACTGTAATGTATGTATGATAACACCAACTGTAATGTATGATAACACCTACTGTAATGTATGATAACACCTACTGTAATGTATGTATGATAACACCTACTGTAATGTATATAAATGTATAATTTTCAGAGCGGGTGTTGTGTGTTGTGCGTTCTGCGTTGTGCGTTCTGTGTTGTGCGTTCTGCGTTGTGCGTTCTGTGTTGTGCGTTCTGTGTTGTGCGTTCTGTATTGTGCGTTCTGTATTGTGCGTTCTGTGTTGTGTGTTCTGCGTTCTGTATTGTGCATTGTGCGTTCTGTATTGTGCATTCTGTGTTGTGCGTTCTGCATTGTGCGTTGTGCTTTCTGTGTTGTCTGTTCCGTGTTGTGCTTTCTGTGTTCTGTATTGCGCATTGTGCGTTCTGTATTGTGCGTTCTGTGTTGTGCGTTCTGTATTGTGTGTTGTGCGTTCTGTATTGTGCGTTCTGTGTTTCGTGTTGTGTGTTCTGCGTTCTGTATTGTGTGTTGTGCATTGTGCGTTCTGTGTTGTGTGTTCCATGTTCTGTGTTCTGCGTTCTGTATTGTGCAGTGTGTTCTGAGTTGTGCTTTCTGTGTTATGTGTTCCATGTTCTGTATTGTGCGTTCTGTGTTGTGTGTTCCATGTTCTGTGTTCTGCGTTCTGTATTGTGCACAGTGTGTTCTGTGTTCTGCGTTCTGTATTGTGCACAGTGTGTTCTGAGTTGTGCTTTCTGTGTTATGTGTTCCATGTTCTGTATTGTGCGTTCTGTGTTGTGTGTTCCATGTTCTGTGTTGTGCATTCTGTGTTATTTGTTCCATGTTCTGTGTTGTGTATTGTGCGTTCTGTATTGTGCGTTCTGTATTGTGTGTTCCATGTTCTGTGTTGTGCATTCTGTATTGTGCGTTCTGTGTTGTGCGTTCTGTGTTGTGTGTTCCATGTTCTGTATTGTGTGTTCTGTGTTCCATGTTGTGTGTTGTGCGTTCTGTGTTGTGTGTTGTGCGTTCTGTGTTGTGTGTTCCATGTTCTGTGTTGTGTATTGTGTGTTCTGTGTTGTGTGTTCCATGTTCTGTGTTGTGTATTGTGTTCTGTGTTGTGTGTTCCGTGTTGTGCTTTCTGTGTTCTGCGTTCTGTATTGTGCATTGTGCGTTCTGTATTGTGCGTTCTGTGTTGTGCGTTCTGTATTGTGTGTTGTGCGTTCTGTATTGTGCGTTCTGTGTTTCGTGTTGTGTGTTGTGCGTTCTGTGTTGTGCACAGTGTGTTCTGTATTGTGCGTTCTGTGTTATGTGTTCCATGTTCTGTGTTGTGCGTTCTGTATTGTGCGTTCTGCATTGTGCGTTCTGTGTTGTGTGTTCCATGTTCTGTGTTCTGCGTTGTGTATTGTGCACAGTGTGTTCTGTGTTGTGCTTTCTGTGTTATGTGTTCCATGTTCTGTGTTGTGCGTTCTGTATTGTGCGTTCTGCATTGTGCGTTCTGTGTTGTGTGTTCCATGTTCTGTGTTCTGCGTTGTGTATTGTGCACAGTGTGTTCTGTGTTGTGCTTTCTGTGTTATGTGTTCCATGTTCTGTATTGTGCATTCTGTATTGTGCGTTCTGCGTTCTGTGTTGTGTGTTGTGCGTTCTGTGTTGTGTGTTCCATGTTCTGTATTGTGCGTTCTGTGTTGTGTGTTCCATGTTCTGTGTTGTGCATTGTGCATTCTGTATTGTGCGTTCTGCGTTCTGTGTTGTGCGTTCTGTGTTGTGTGTTCCATGTTCTGTATTGTGCGTTCTGTGTTGTGTGTTCCATGTTCTGTGTTGTGCATTGTGCATTCTGTATTGTGCGTTCTGCGTTCTGTGTTGTGTGTTGTGCGTTCTGTGTTGTGTGTTCCATGTTCTGTATTGTGCGTTCTGTGTTGTGTGTTCCATGTTCTGTGTTGTGCATTGTGCATTCTGTATTGTGCGTTCTGCGTTGTGTGTTGTGCGTTCTGTGTTGTGTGTTCCATGTTCTGTATTGTGCGTTCTGTGTTGTGTGTTGTGCGTTCTGTGTTGTGTGTTCCATGTTCTGTGTTGTGTGTTGTGCGTTCTGTGTTGTGTGTTCCATGTTCTGTGTTGTGTGTTGTGCGTTCTGTGTTGTGTGTTCCATGTTCTGTATTGTGTGTTCTGTGTTCTGTGTTCCATCTTGTGCGTTCTGTGTTGTGTGTTCCATGTTCTGTATTGTGTGTTCTGTTTGCCATGTTGTGCGTTCTGTGTTGTGCGTTCTGTGTTGTGCACAGTGTGTTGTGTGTTGTGCGTTCTGTGTTCCATGTTCTGTGTTGTGTGTTGTGCGTTCTGTGTTGTGTGCTCCATGTTCTGTATTGTGTGTTGTGTGTTCCATGTTCTGTATTGTGTGTTGTGTGTTCCATGTTGTGCGTTCTGTGTTGTGTGTTCCATGTTCTGTATTGTGTGTTCTGTGTTCTGTGTTCCATCTTGTGCGTTCTGTGTTGTGTGTTCCATGTTCTGTATTGTGTGTTCTGTGTTCTGTGTTCCATCTTGTGCGTTCTGTGTTGTGCGTTCTGTGTTCCATGTTCTGTGTTGTGTGTTGTGTGTTCCATGTTGTGCGTTCTGTGTTGTGCGTTCTGTGTTGTGCGTTCTGTGTTCCATGTTCTGTGTTGTGTGTTCTGTTTTCCATGTTGTGCGTTCTGTGTTGTGCGTTCTGTGTTGTGCACAGTGTGTTGTGCGTTGTGCGGTGCAGCCTAGGAGTGAGTGCGGGGTGACTCCTTACTGGATGATAGATAGACCACTATCACTGTGGCAGAGAATGTGCGGGAGCGGGGAGCACAGATTGAGATTGATGGCGGCCGTCCGCTTTCTGATTCATTTAGGGAGCGGCTGGGGATGATAGATGCCGGGACACTGCTGCACCTGAACTGAGCGGCCGCCATTACAGCGCTGATCATGGCCTCTGAATGTTCTCGTCTGCAGGAAGACTTCACATTCTGGAGGCAGCGGCGGTGGCGGCAATAACCCCATAGGCCAAGCGATCACATGCAGAATCCCATCGCTTCTCCCAGAAAGATGTCAGGACGCCGTCTCTTCTATAGGAGAATATGACAGATCATTTACTGTGGAGGATGGGATGGGTCCTGCCTGCGGGGGGCGCTATAGAATAACAATCACCCCCATCCTCCGAGTCAGCATAGATGAGGCTACATACTAAGAGCCATAAAAAGTACCATAAAACAATATGGAGGGAGGATGGTCTGCAGAGTGCGCCCAGTGACCCCGCTAACACTGACCCCATCAAAGCGAAAGAAGAGACCAAATATAAGCAGTAAAAATAAAAAAACAAAGAGGGGGCGGAGCTCTTCATCCAGTATAAGCGGGATCGGTTACTGTGCTTGCCGTATGCCGGGGTAGCTATGCCGTGTTGCGGCTCCTGTGTGGGTGGAGGGTCACTTGGGCACTTGTCAGGGGGGCCAGGAGGGGTGTTGGAACCCGGACAAACAGGCACGGCGCTGGAGGTTTGGATAACCCAAGTGTGATCAGGTGTCCAGGTGCAGAGGAATAGAGCAGAGTCCAGAGACTTAACCAGGAAGACTTGGTTTACTAATAGAAACTTCAGTGCAACACAGGATAAATACACTGTGGTGACTGCCGGTGCAAAGACTTTGTGAAGTGAGAGAAGAGGAGGGTCATGAGAGCCCTGTCCAATGTAGCCGTGTACTCTGCCGGGATAATTTATTAGAGAATAGAAGTAACAGAAGAAGAAGATACTCATACTCATGTATAGATGATCTACTCTGACCACCTTATGCCCAATAGTGTCGGGTTACCCGTCCTGCTAGGGTAGTACAAGCTCCCAGGTCTCTCCGCTGGGGTGAGCAGACTTTCCAAAACTTCCCGGAATAGCTGTGCGTTACAGCAGGATATGACGACATACACGCTCTTTGTCCTACTGGGGTCAGTACCTAACTCCAGGTGACTGCCCTTTGTCTTGTAGCAGGTATCCCTGGTGTGGACAAAGTTTTCCTCAGAGGACGTCACTCCCTCCTTAGGTTTCTAGCACTGCATGCTAGAGGTAGCTAACAGCATAAAGAATAAGCCCTGGTCCCTGGCAAAGGTCCTGGCCTGAGCCAGTCCCTGACCCACCAGGAACTAGCTCCTTTTTGTAGGGTTACCTTAGCTACTCTGTGATTGGTGGGGCTGTGTGGGTGAGAGAAAAGAGAGAGGATAGGCAGAAAAGTGAGGGAACGGAGCCTGCACCCGTGATAGGAGGAAACATAACATGTGACAGACAGCAGTTAACCCATGAGACCTTCAGCTGTGCTCACTACAGTACAAATAATAAATACAACGAGACACCTAGTGGGGAAAATACACAATACAATCTCTTTCATCCCCTTGTGAGAACCTAAGAGAATTACTTTACCCAGGTGTATAAAACTTAGCGGCACACCTGTGCTAGGACACTACAATATCGCTACACCTGTGCTGGGACACTATAATATCACCATACCTGTGCTGGGACACTACAATATCACTACACCTGTGCTGGAACACTACAATATCACCATACCTGTGCTGGGACACTACAATATCACTACACCTGTGCTGGAACACTACAATATCACTACATCTGTGCTAGGACACTACAATGTCACTACATCTGTGCTAGGACACTACAATGTCACTACATCTGTGCTAGGACACTATAATATCACCATACCTGTGCTGGGACACTACAATATCACTACACCTGTGCTGGAACACTACAATATCACTACACCTGTGCTAGGACACTACAATGTCACTACATCTGTGCTAGGACACTACAATGTCACTACATCTGTGCTAGGACACTATAATATCACCATACCTAAGCTGGGACACTACAATATCACTGCACCTGTGCTGGGACACTACAATATCACTACACCCGTGCTGGAACACTACAATATCGCAATACCTGTGCAGGGACACTACAATATCACTACACCTGTGCTGGAACACTACAATATCACTACATCTGTGCTAGGACACTACAATGTCATTACATCTGTGCTAGGACACTACAATGTCACTGCACCTGTGCTGGAACACTACAATATCGCTATACCTGTGCTGGGACACTACAATATCCCTGCACCTGTACTGGGACACTACAATATCACTACACCTGTGCTGGAACACTACAATATCACTACACCTGTGCTGGGACATTACATTATCACTACATCTGTGCAAGGACACTACAATATCACTATACCTGTGCTAGGACACTACAATATCGCTATACCTGTGCTAGGACACTACAATATCGCTACACCTGTGCTGGAACACTACAATATCGCTACACCTGTGCTGGAACACTACAATATCACTACACCTGTGCTGAGACATTACATTATCACTACATCTGTGCAAGGACACTACAATATCACTATACCTGTGCTAGGACACTACAATATCGCTATACCTGTGCTAGGACACTACAATATCGCTACACCTGTGCTGGAACACTACAATATCGCTACACCTGTGCTGGAACACTACAATATCAATACATCTGTGCTAGGACATGACAATATCACTACACCTGTGCTGGGACACTACAATATCACTACATCTGTGCTAGGACACTACAATATCACTACACCTGTGCTGAGACACTACAATATCACTACATCTGTGCTAGGACACTACAATATCACTACACCTGTGCTGAGACATTACATTATCACTACATCTGTGCTAGGACACTACAATATCACTATACCTGTGCTAGGACACTACAATATCGCTATACCTGTGCTAGGACACTACAATATCGCTACACCTGTGCTGGAACACTACAATATCGCTACACCTGTGCTGGAACACTACAATATCACTACACCTGTGCTAGGACACTACATTATCATTACATCTGTGCTAGGACATGACAATATCACTACACCTGTGCTGGGACACTACAATATCACTACACCTTTGCTGGGACACTACAATATCACTACACCTGTGCTAGGACACTACATTATCACTACATCTGTGCTAGGACATGACAATATCACTACACCTGTGCTGGGACACTACAATATCACTACACCTTTGCTGGGACACTACATTATCACTACACCTGTGTTTGGACACTACAATATCACTACACCTGTAATACTTTATAGAAAAAGACCGGCACAGCAAGCCCATATACAAACACCTGCGGGGAGCACTATGTGCTTAGCTGGACTCCATGTTCAGACCTCATACTTTAGTACGTGTGGGGTGCTCAGCTATATAGAAGCCATGATGGTAACATCATGAAGTGTTGGCGTCTTACCTGCTAAGAAAATATGTTTGCTATTTGCAGACGAATAAATATGCACTGAATTTTTGCACGCATACAGTGGTGAGTGCCGCTTCATTTCCTCTTCTTTATGAATGAATCACTACACCTGTGCTGGGACACTACAATGTCACTACACCTGTGCTGGGACACTACATTATCACTACACCTGTGCTAGGACACTACAATATCACTACACCTGTGCTGGGACAATACAATGTCACTACACCTGTGTCGGGACACTACAATATCACTACACCTGTGCTGGGACACTATAATATCACTACACCTGTGCTGAGACACTACAATATCACTAGATCTGTGCTGAGACACTACAATATCACTACATCTGTGCTAGGACACTACATTATCACTACATCTGTGCTAGGACACTACATTATCACTACATCTGTGCTAGGACACTACAATGTCACTACACCTGTGCTAGGACACTACATTATCACTACACCTGTGCTGAGACACTATAATATCACTACACCTGTGCTGAGACACTACAATATCACTAGATCTGTGCTGAGACACTACAATATCACTACATCTGTGCTAGGACACTACATTATCACTACATCTGTGCTAGGACACTACATTATCACTACATCTGTGCTAGGACACTACAATGTCACTACACCTGTGCTAGGACACTACATTATTACTACACCTGTGCTGGGACACTATAATATCACTACACCTGTGCTGGGACACTACATTATCACTACACCTGTGCTGGGACACTACATTATCACTACACCTGTGCTGGGACACTACATTATCACTACACCTGTGCTGGGACACTACAATATCACTACACCTGTGCTGGGACACTACATTATCACTACACCTGTGCTGGGACACTACATTATCACTACACCTGTGCTGGGACACTACATTATCACTACACCTGTGCTGGGACACTACATTATCACTACACCTGTGCTGGGACACCACATGTTCAATATAACTAAAACACAATATATCGTTGTGATGTGAAGAAAATCAGCGAGTGATAAGAGAGAAAAGTTCAGACGACAGACGGGAAATGACATTTTACTTTCCACATCAGAGAAATAAAAGACAAATCCGAGTTATATTTTGGATTCTCTGTGATATTAAAAATATCCGAGAAATATTGCGTCCCGGAGATCTGACATATTAGCGTCAATAATGCTGAGACTTTGTGTAAGACAATGATCTGGGAATGAAATGAGAAAAGGACGAAGAGGATGGAGGCGGGAGAGGATGAGAGGGAGGGCGGCAGGCGGCGGGCAGCAGGTGGCAGCCGGCAGGCAGAGGCCTCCAGAATCAGAGAGAGAAAACAAGGCGTACAGCTAGAAGGTACCACTCACCTTTATTGTATATAATAGACTCATAACAACGGCGGGGGCTTCACTTATACTCTATGTCCCATATGGAGTGAGAACTCCGGAGAAATTTTTTTTTTTAGATACAAAGATCTTCAGTCCTCTTGTACTTATCAGCTGCTGTATGTCCTGCAGGAAGTGGTGTATTCTCTCTAGTCTTCCAGTACTTATCAGCTGCTGTATGTCCTGCAGGAAGTGGTGTATTCTCACCAGTCTTCCAGTACTTATCAGCTGCTGTGTGTCTTGCAGGAAGTGGTGTATTCTGACCAGTCTGACGGCAGCTATCCGTTATAGGCACATGTGTTGTATATACAGTGTATTACAGGTTGGGGTTTGTATATCGGTCACAGATATATGATTGCTACATGCGGGGTCCCTCCTATCCGGGGGCAGAGGACCTCCTACGCTTACAGTAAGATGAGGCTTTGATGCAATTACTCAGTAGTTTGTCGCACTTGTTACCTTGTCAGCGATCGTCTGGCTGTAATGAAGGATCCGGCTGTAATTAATTAGAGGATATTACCACTAACGCGCGGCAACTAACGTAAACAACATACTTTCCACGGCTAATTAATATGCAGAGCGACTAATGAGGCTCCACTCATTATTACACCTATACAATCATTGACGCTAATGAGGAACACCAGCCCATCTCACTAATTGTAGAAGCCTGTTCAGATGGCGCTGATCCTGGCTCCTAAGCCTAAGCTTCCCCCTCCTGCATCTCTGGTGTCCTAACAGATGCAGCCAGCTTCCCCCTCCTGGCATCTCTGGTGTCCTGACAGATGCAGCCAGCTTCCCCCTCCTGCATCTCTGGTGTCCTAACAGATGCAGCCAGCTTCCCTCTCCTGCATCTCTGGTGTCCTGACTGATGCGGCCAGCTTCCCCTTCCTGCATCTCTGGTGTCCAGACAGATGCGGCCAGCTTCTTTCTCCTGCATCTCTGGTGTCCTGACAGATGCGGCCAGCTTCCCTCTCCTGCATCTCTGGTGTCCTGACAGATGCAGCCAGCTTCCCCCTCCTGGCATCCCTGTGTCCTGACAGATGCGGCCAGCTTCCCCCTCCTGCATCTCTGGTGTCCTGACAGATGCGGCCAGCTTCCCCCTCCTGCATCTCTAATGTCCTGACTGATGCGGCCAGCTTCCCCCTCCTGGCATCTCTGTGTCCTGACAGATGCAGCCAGCTTCCCCCTCCTGCATCTCTTGTGTCCTAACAGATGCGGCCAGCTTCCCTCTCCTGCATTTCTGGTGTCCTGAATGATGCAGCCTGCTTCCCCCTCCTGCATCTCTGGTGTCCTGACTGATGCCGCCAGCTTCCCCCCCCCCCCCCCCCCCCCCCCTGCATCTCTGGTGTCCTGACTGATGCGGCCAGCTTCCCTCTCCTGCATCTCTAGTGTCCTGACAGATGCGGCCAGCTTCCCCTCCTGCATCTCTGGTGTCCTGACAGATGTGGCCAGCTTCCCCCTCCTGCATCTCCGGTGTCCTGACTGATGCAGCCAGCTTTCCCCTCCTGCATCTCTGGTGTCCTGACAGATGCGGCCAGCTTCCCCCACCTGCATCTCTGGTGTCCTGACAGATGCAGCCAGCTTCCCCCTCCTGGCATCTCTGTGTCCTGACAGATGCGGCCAGCTTCCCCCTCCTGCATCTCTGGTGTCCTGACTGATGCAGCCAGCTTCCCCCTCCTGGCATCTCTGTGTCCTGACAGATGCAGCCAGCTTCCCCCTCCTGCATCTCTTGTGTCCTAACAGATGCGGCCAGCTTCCCTCTCCTGCATTTCTGGTGTCCTGAATGATGCAGCCTGCTTCCCCCTCCTGCATCTCTGGTGTCCTGACTGATGCCGCCAGCTTCCCCCCCCCCCCCCCTGCATCTCTGGTGTCCTGACTGATGCAGCCAGCTTCCCTCTCCTGCATCTCTGGTGTCCTGACAGATGCGGCCAGCTTCCCCTCCTGCATCTCTGGTGTCCCGACTGATGTGGCCAGCTTCCCCCTCCTGCATCTCCGGTGTCCTGACTGATGCAGCCAGCTTCCCCCTCCTGCATCTCTGGTGTCCTGACTGATGCCGCCAGCTTCCCCTCCTGCATCTCTTGTGTCCTGACAGATGCAGCCAGCTTCCCCCTCCTGGCATCTCTGTGTCCTGACAGATGCGGCCAGCTTCCCCCTCCTGCATCTCTGGTGTCCTGACTGATGCGGCCAGCTTCCCCCTCCTGGCATCTCTGTGTCCTGACAGATGCGGCCAGCTTCCCTCTCCTGCATCTCTGGTGTCCTGACTGATTTGGCCAGCTTCCCCCTCCTGCATCTCTGGTGTCCTGAATGATGCAGCCTGCTTCCCCCCTCCTGCATCTCTGGTGTCCTGACTGATGCGGCCAGCTTCCCCCTCCTGCATCTCTGGTGTCCTGACTGATGCGGCCAGCTTCCCCCTCCTGCATATCTGGTGTCCTGACAAATGCAGCCAGCTTCCCCCTACTGCATCTCTGGTGTCCTGACAGATGCGGCCAGCTTCCCCCTCCTGCATCTCTGGTGTCCTGAATGATGCAGCCTGCGTCCCCCTCCTACATCTCTGGTGTCCTGACTGATGCGGCCAGCTTCTCCCTACTGCATCTCTGGTGTCCTGACAGATGCAGCCAGCTTCCCCCTCCTGCTTCTCTGGTGTCCTGACAGATGCGGCCAGCTTCCCCTCCTGCATCACTGGTGTCCTGACAGATGTGGCCAGCTTCCCCCTCCTGCATCTCTGGTGTCCTGACAGATGTGGCCAGCTTCTTTCTCCTGCATCTCTGGTGTCCTGACAGATGTGGCCAGCTTCCCCCTCCTGCATCTCTGGTGTCCTGACAGATGTGGCCAGCTTCCCCCTCCTGCATCTCTGGTGTCCTGACTGATTCAGCCAGCTTCCCCCTCCTGCAGCTCTGGTGTCCTGACAGATGCGGCCAGCTTCCCCCTCCTGCATCTCTGGTGTCCTGACAGATGTGGCCAGCTTCCCTCTCCTGCATCTCTGGTGTCCTGACAGATGCGGCCAGCTTCCCCTTCCTGCATCTCTGGTGTCCTGACAGATGCGGCCAGCTTCCCCCTCCTGCATCTCTGGTGTCCTGACAGATGCGGCCAGCTTCCCTCTCCTGCAGCTCTAACACAATAGCAGTCACTGGGGGGGGGGGGGGCACATATAGACAGGGGCATTATAGACAGCTAGTGACGGAAGGTCAGGAACTCGGGGAGAGAGATCCTATAGAAAGTCTATGGGACCCGTCTCCTGCAGTGAGAGAGAAGCTCTTGGCTGAGCACTTTTCCCACATCATTCTAGCAATCATTGGGGGTCCCAGCGCTCAGACCCCGACTGATCAAAATGTTTGATGTCTTTGATGAAAAGACCCGTGTGGACAATGGGGAGTGTAACCATGTATGATGGATGGACCACTGGGGTCTCCTAATCATTTCCCTAACAGGTTATCAGGTGAGTTCTAATAGAAAAGGGACAGAAAGGGTAAAAATATGGTTCCTCCGACCTCTCCGCCCACATACACCCCCAGCCCAGCGGAGCAAACACATGTACTTAAAGGGGTACTCCGCTAAAAAAGTTTTTCTTTCAAATCAACTAGTCTCAGAAAGCTACTGTACAAAGATTTATAATTTACTTCTATGTAAAGATCTGCAGTCTTCCAGGACTTATCAGCTGCTGTATGATCTGCAGGAAGTGGCGTATTCTCTCCAGTCTGACACAGTGCTCTCTGCTGCCACCTCTGTCCATGTCAGGAACAGTCCAGAGCAGCAGCAAATCCCCATAGAAAACCTCTCCTGCTCTGGACAGTTCCTGACATGGACAGAGGTGGCAGCAGAGAGCACTGTGTCAGACTGGAGAGACTACACCACTTCCTGCAGGACATACAGCAGCTGATAAGTACTGCAAGACTGGAGAATTTTAAATGGAAGTAAATTACAAATTTATATAACTTTCTGAAACCAATTTAATAGGTGGAGGGGAACAACTGCTGCCAGACTCCTCCGGTGGCGGCTTATCACCCAGAGGATAACAGGCCGCTGAATTGCAACTGCTGGACCTTTATGTCCTCTGACATCGGGGACGAGTATACATTGTTGGCGGTTCCCTCTGTAGGTGCTGGGCTTGGACAACACTTATGTTATGACAGATCATTATATGGCGGCACACACTGCCCCCCTGTACTGTAGTAGTGATCTATACCAGACCCCGCTATGGGCCCCGGCCCGTAATCAATGTGGCTCCTGGGATATGTGGAGCCTGTAGTAGCTGCCTATGCTGGAACAGATGATATTTAAGAATCCATTGACTTCTTTATATATAGATCTGAGATATGTGCCGACGTATCAGAAATAGTCAGAGGTCAGAGGTCGGGGTCACAGGAAAATGTCAGGAACAGAAGAAATTCAATAAAAAGTCCAAAACTCTTCATAGCCACAGGAAATACTACTGAAAATACATAATGGGGGGTAGAAGAACGGGGTCATGTGACCAAAGCAGGAGGATGGTAGGAAAAGGAGAATCTAGGTCAGACACAGTGAGATTGTTCCTGGTCACGGCCGTTCCCTCCCTGAGAGAAGCCTATGAGATTCCTAACAGACCTGTAAATCACTTCAATGCTGAAAATGACTTCTTCTCCAAGAAGAAAACAGGTCTAAGTTTTGGCCTCTAGGTGTCTCCCTTCCATGCAGTATGCTGTCCACTGTCAGTTGTCAGGGAATATCTGTCTCTAGTAACAATCTGATCTGTTCAATTACAGGAAGTGGGGGCGGGGATTACCCTGTGTAGGAGGGAGGAGAGAGCCTGAGAGCCTGGGCTGTGTGCCTGCCCGCTGAGCCTGTCTTCCTGCTAAAAGGTAAATCAAGGCTTCCCTCTCATCTCTCACCACCCATAAAGCTCTGGAAAGCTGCCCATTGTGCAAATATCAGTGTATCTGCTGCTGTATGCCCTCAGTGCTGCAGTCTGATCTCCTCTCCACATTCCCTTTGATCCCTGTGATCCTGCTTCTGTCCTTGTAGTTCTGCTCGCAGAGCACCTTGCAGACCCAGTGCATCAGTGACCCCTTCTCTCTCCATGTGCCCTCTAGTACTGTGCTGTCTAAATCAGCTAAGTACAGTACCAGACTGTTCAGAACAGTAAACTTAGCAGAGAGGAGTATGTGCTGTGCTAGATAAGCAAGGGAAAGGATGTCCATGTGTGTGCACTACTGATAAGCAGCCCAGCTCTACCCCCCCCCCCCCTCTCCCCCCGAAGTGGAGGGAATGAGAAGTAGCTGTGCACCATGGAGGGAGCTCTCAGGGGCTCAATACCAGCAGTGGTATCCAGTACAGCATCATGGCTTCCATTGGGATCTGGCACAGTGTCATGGCTTTTATTGGATGTCATTAGTATCCGGCACAGTGTTATGGCTTCCCTTGGGCGTCACTGGTATCTGGCTCATTGTCATGGCTTCCATTAGAAGTCATTGGGATTTAACACATTGTCCTGGCTTCTACTGGGCATCACTGGTTTCTGGCACAGTGTCATGGCTTCTATTTGGCGTCACTGGGATCGGACACAGTGTCATGCTTTCCATTGGACGGCATTGGGATCCGGCACAGTGTCATGCTTTCCATTGGACGGCATTGGGATCCGGCACAGTGTCATGGCTTCCATTGGTTATCACTGGGATCGGGCACAGTGTCATGGCTTCCGTTGGACGTCATTGGGATCGGACACAGTGTCATGGCTTCCAATGGGTATCACTGGGATCCAGCACAGTGTCATGGCTTTCATTGGGCATCATTAAGGTCCGGCAAGGTGTCATGGCTTCCATTGGGTATCACAGGGATCGGACACAGTGTCATGGCTTCCATTGGATGTCATTGGGATCCAGCACAGTGTCATGGCTTCCATTGGACGTTATTGGGATCCAGCACAGTGTCATGCTTTCCATTGGACGTCATTGGGATCCAGCACAGTGTCATGGCTTCCATTGGATGTCATAAGGGTCCGGCACGGTGTCATGGCTTCCATTGGTTATCACTGGGATCGGGCACAGTGTCATGGCTATCATTGGACGTCATTGGGATACAACACAGTGTCATGGCTTACTTTGGACGTTATTGGGATCCAGCACAGTGTCATGGCTTCCATCGGACGTCATCGGGATCGGGCAAAGTGTCATGACTTCCAATGGACGTTATTGGGATCCAGCACAGTGTCATGGCTTCCATTGGGTATGACAGGGATCTGGCACAGTGTCATGGGTGTCATTGGGATCCATTATAAGATCCATGACGCAGATGTGAACAGAGCCTTACTGATATGAGGAATATTCTGACGCACCAATAAAACCCCATTCACACAGGAACATTTATACTGTAAATCTTATAAACACGGGAACAAATAGAGTTTAGTAATAAAACGTCAATTGCTGAACAATAAAACCTGAATCCACATGAAAGCGGATAATTTCATGGAAGTCTATTAGCTGCGCAGTCGTGACGCCATTCTTAATCACTTCCCATTAGTATTAATCTCGCTTTGCGCTCGTGTCTCAGTAATCGGATGGCGCCATGAACCTGCGCTGCCGCTGTAATTACCTGTAATAAGGCTTTGTGTTCCTACACACATCACAGCCCCAGCGGGAGATCCCCCACAGCACTTACACTTATGGTTACTCCGATTTCAGGACGTGCCCTTAGATGCCCCAAGGTTAAAGGGGTCTTCTGCCTTCAAATGTACACCTATAGAATCCCTGCAGTGACACACAGAGCCCATAGATCCTCATGTACAGGAGACGTGAGGGACATTATTATCATTACGTAAGTTACAGATACAGCAGAGCTGCAGACGGTCACCGCTTCTACAAGTCTTCATGGACCTTAGGGGAAAATGTACTAGCTGGTTTAAAGGGGTACACTCATCGGGGCCGGTGATGACGTATGCCCAGGATATGCCCTGTGTCCCCTAGATCCCACCTCTGGGACCCGCACCTACCTCCAGATCCAGGCTTTCTGGTCAACTTCCATTGACTTAAATGGGAGTAGCACCTGGTGTATCCCATCAGCTATGCTGATTGTGTAACTCGAGGGGTTCAGCAAATACCATAGAGGGTCACTACATTAGTGCGACTCCCATTAAAGTCAATAGGAAATAGTCAAATCAATGAACTTGCCATATTCTGCTGTTTTTATAGCCCCCGATCTGCAGACAGGTGCGGGTCACAGGGTGGGATCTCCATCTAGGCGGCATACCCTGGGGGTAGGTCATTAGTGCCCCCCCATGGGTGTGCCCCCTAATGTTGGTACAGCTCTAGGGGGCATATCCTCTGCATGTGCTATGAGGCTCCCAGCTAGGTGCACCCTGTAATCCCAGTAAAATAATATAATTTGTATAGATAACCAATATTTTAAAACCCTAAATATTTTATTTTAAAACTTAAACAACGGTTTAGAAAGTGGGAGGAGCTTAGTGGCGGCAACTTGGTGACCTAAGACGTTGCTATCTTTGATGCCCTTACTGGATATAGACGCCTGAGATCCCAGTGTGAGGACCCGAATACACGGAGCGATAATCTGCCCAGTCCTGCAGCCGCTGCTGGAACTTTAGAGCCGCTCACTGACAGGCTGCTCTGCCAATCACTCAGCAAGGAATGCACAGACATCACTAATAAATATATACAGCAAGGGCTGCATTAACATCACTAATGACATATAAATATATACAGCAAGGGCTGCACAAACATCACTAATGATATATAAGTATATACAGTAAGGGCTGCACAGACATCACTAATGATATATAAGTATATACAGTAAGGGCTGCACAGACATCGGTAATGATATATAAATATATACAGTAAGGGCTGCATGGACATCACTAACGATATATATTTAGCAAGTACTGCACAGACATCGCTACCGACATGTTATTTCCGGGGTGAATCTGCTATTCCCGCTATATAACACGTTTCTCGCCGTCTCTCTCTCTCTCCGCATCGGGAAGTGGAGGGAATATTTTTTGTTACAATAGGAAATTGAATGTACTCGCTGCATACGCTGAGCCCCGGAGGTGACACCTGACCTGGCCCGTACGCTAGAGGAGTCCTGAAGGGGAAAGACGGAACCTTAAAGGGGGTTTGTGCCCTTCTAAGACCACATTCACACACCCATCGCGCAGTCCATGGCCGCGGACCGCACTGCCGAATGTGCATCTGTAGTGCTCCCTGCTAAACGGGGCCATAGGATAACATTGGTTTCATGTTCCGTCCGCAATGTGTGAATTAGGCCTAACTGTTTCCAGCACTTTACAGCGCACCTGTCCTGGTTTTCTTTTAATAAATATAAGCCACGCGGCCTCGTTAACTGATTACAGCTCTGTCCGGTGTATGTCGGCACTGCGGCTCCAGCAAACAGCTGATCGGTGACTTATTATTGATACCATGCTGATCTGGTATTGATGACTGATCCTGAGGACGGGACTTTGGGAAGTCTTGAAAATTCCCTTTTATTTTTATTAAATACGACCTTTGACCTTTTTATGTTTTAAGGGCAAATCATTTATTTTCTCTACAAATAACACTTGTATGGCTTATTGTCGGGGGTCTTATTCCTGTACTGGGGGGTGGGGGGTGGGGAGAGGGTTGTAGTCCTACTAACCCATATACTTCTATAGTCATTATAGTCACTCCCGTGTCTCCGCTCACACTTCAGCTTCATACAGATATAGTAATATATGGAAGCTCCCCACACGGCCGCCATATACACTGGATAAGAGTAATGAATGCCACGGACGCAGTCACACAGCCGGCCGTAATCACTCCACCGCCTCTATGCCTTTGCATACTGAAACCCTTTTATTACTACTTGCCATGTAACAGAGGGAACGTATACCGCAACATCTATGAATATTATTACTCAGACGCCACATACAGCGGGAGGCGAATGTCTGATCATTGTAGTCACACAGTATGAGAGGAATACAGAATAACTCACCCAGAGATGGAGGGACTCACCCTGCACAGAGAGAGAGAGAGAGAGAGAGAGAGAGAGAGGAGATACATAGATAGATAGGAGAGAGAGAGAGAGAGAGAGAGAGAGAGAGAGAGAGAGGAGATACATAGATAGATAGGAGAGAGAGAGAGAGAGAGAGAGAGAGAGAGAAAGGAGATACATAGATAGATAGGAGAGAGAGAGAGAGAGAGAGAGAGAGAGATACATAGATTGATAGGAGAGAGAGAGAGAGAGAGAGAGGAGATACATAGATAGATAGGAGAGAGAGAGAGCGAGAGAGACAGAGAGGAGATACATAGATAGGAGAGAGAGAGAGAGAGAGAGAGAGGAGATACATAGATAGATAGGAGGGAGAGAGAGAGAGAGAGAGAGAGAGAGAGAGATACATAGATTGATAGGAGAGAGAGAGAGAGAGAGAGAGGAGATACATAGATAGATAGGAGAGAGAGAGAGCGAGAGAGACAGAGAGGAGATACATAGATAGGAGAGAGAGAGAGAGAGAGAGAGAGAGGAGATACATAGATTGATAGGAGAGAGAGAGAGAGAGAGAGAGAGAGAGATAGATAGATAGATAGATAGATAGATAGATAGATAGGAGATAGATAGGAGATAGATAGGAGATAGATAGATAGGAGATAGATAGGAGATAGATAGGAGATAGATAGGAGATAGATAGAGAGATAGATAGGAGATAGAAAGAAGATAGATAGATAGATAGATAGATAGATAGATAGGAGATAGATAGATAGATAGATAGATAGATAGAAGATAGATAGATAGATAGATAGATAGATAGATAGGAGATAGATAGATAGGAGATAGATAGGAGATAGATAGAAAGATAGATAGATAGATAGGAGATAGATAGAAAGAAGATAGATAGATAGATAGATAGATAGGAGATAGATAGATAGATAGATAGATAGATAGATAGATAGATAGATAGATAGGAGATAGATAGATAGGAGAGAGATAGATAGGAGATAGATAGGAGATAGATAGATAGGAGATAGATAGGAGATAGATAGGAGAGAGATAGATAGGAGATAGATAGATAGATAGATAGATAGATAGATAGGAGATAGATAGATAGATAGATAGATAGATAGATAGATAGATAGGAGAGAGATAGATAGATAGGAGATAGATAGGAGATAGATAGAAAGAAGATAGATAGATAGATAGATAGATAGATAGATAGATAGATAGATAGATAGATAGATAGATAGATAGGAGAGAGATAGATAGGAGATAGATAGATAGGAGATAGATAGGAGATAGATAGATAGATAGATAGATAGATAGGAGATAGATAGATAGATAGATAGATAGATAGATAGATAGATAGATAGATAGATAGATAGGAGATAGATAGATAGGAGATAGATAGATAGATAGATAGATAGATAGATAGATAGGAGATAGATAGATAGATAGATAGATAGATAGATAGATAGGAGATAGATAGATAGATAGATAGATAGATAGATAGGAGATAGATAGATAGATAGATAGATAGATAGGAGAGAGATAGATAGGAGATAGATAGAAAGAAGATAGATAGATAGATAGATAGATAGATAGATAGGAGAGAGATAGATAGGAGATAGATAGATAGGAGATAGATAGGAGATAGATAGGAGATAGATAGATAGGAGATAGATAGATAGATAGATAGATAGATAGATAGATAGGAGATAGATAGATAGATAGATAGATAGATAGATAGGAGATAGATAGATAGATAGATAGATAGATAGATAGATAGGAGATAGATAGATAGATAGGAGATAGATAGATAGGAGATAGATAGATAGATAGATAGATAGATAGGAGATAGATAGATAGATAGATAGATAGATAGATAGATAGATAGATAGATAGATGATAGATAGGAGATAGATAGATAGATAGATAGATAGATAGGAGATAGATAGATAGATAGATAGATAGATAGATAGATAGATAGATAGGAGATAGATAGATAGAAGATAGATAGATAGATAGATAGATAGATAGATGATAGATAGAAAGGAGATAGATAGATAGATAGATAGATAGATAGGAGATAGATAGATAGATAGATAGGAGATAGATAGATAGATAGATAGATAGATAGATAGATGATAGATAGGAGATAGATAGATAGATAGATAGATAGATAGATAGATAGATAGATAGATAATAGGAGATAGATAGATAGATAGATAGATAGATAGGAGATAGATAGATAGATAGGAGATAGATAGATAGATAGATAGATAGATAGATAGATAGATAGATAGATAGATAGATAGATAGATAGATAGATAGATAGATAGGAGATAGATAGATAGATAGATAGATAGATAGGAGATAGATAGGAGATAGATAGGAGATAGATAGATAGATAGATAGATAGATAGATAATAGATAGATAGATAGATAGGAGATAGATAGGAGATAGATAGATAGATAGATAGGAGATAGATAGATAGATAGATAGATAGATAGATAGATAGATAGATAGATAGGAGATAGATAGATAGATAGGAGATAGATAATAGATAGATAGATAGATAGGAGATAGATAGATAGGTAGGAGATAGATAGATAGATAGGAGATAGATAGATAGATAGATAGATAGAATGTTGGGCATAATAGAGGAATTGATGTTCCCACACGGTGTGCTCACCTGATGTTTACCTGGTTGCCTAGATACTGAGACGCCTCTTGATTTTCCAATATGTCCGTGCGTTCCACCGGAGCGTGCGGTTCATTGTAGCGTGCGTTCCAGCGGATCGTGCGGTTCACGTCCACCCCTGCATGGAGATGCCGATCATGTTGCTGTCCGTGAGGAATCCAATTTTGCCCCCTGTTGGACTTTATAACTTTATGTACGAATTTGATTTATTCTTTATTCACTTATTCATTTGATTTATTCACTTTTGGAATTAATTGGATTGGAGGAGCGAAACGTCGCTGATTTTCCTGTGTTGTATTTATGGAATAAATTTTCACTACTTTCACCTTTAAAGTCTGGACGTGCTGCAAGTCGATTTCTTTATTATCTAGATAGATAGATAGATAGATAGGAGATAGATAGATAGATAGGAGATAGATAGATAGATAGATAGATAGATAGATAGATAGATAGGAGATAGATAGAAGATAGATAGATGATATGTAGTGTCCTACTATGTGTTTTGTTAGTCTTCACACACCCAGGTAGAAGTGTTTCTGTCAGGTGTCACAGTTGGGTTATGTAGCTGCTGTGCCCTACTCCAACCACTAGGTGTCGCCCTCCCCCTGTGCACAGCTGCAGTTCTGTAGGAAGGTTTAGCTGGACACACACTCTCTCACACACACTTCCTTCCTGTAGTCAGGTAGTTGTAGCCAGGCTCTAGACCAGTGTGGACATGTTGTAGTCTTGTTCCAGACAGAGAAGAGACAACAACTGTTTCCATTGCTAGAGACTACAGCAGTCATGCACTGCAGAACTATACCCTGAGGTAACTGGAGTTAGTGGAGTATTCCCCCTTGCCTACGACGAGGATTTCATTATCTTCAGGACAGTACCCGCTGAAGAAGGAGAGGAAAGAGAGGCTGATCCGCAGTAGAGCACAGTGCAAGTCACTCTCTACTGAACTTCACTCAAGTAAGTAGGAAGGAGACTACTAGTTATCTGCACCCAGAGACAGATCAGGGCAGTCACCAAGACTGAGAGACAGAGGCCTGGGACTCGTACCACCGATCAGGGCAGTCAGCGAGACTGAGAGGCAGAAAGCGGTCAGCGAGACTGAGAGACAGAAAGCGGTCAGTGAGACTGAGAGGCAGAAGACGGTCAGTGAGACTGAGAGGCAGAAGGCAGTCAGTGAGACTGAGAGGCAGAAGACGGTCAGTGAGACTGAGAGGCAGAAGACGGTCAGTGAGACTGAGAGGCAGAAGGCAGTCAGTGAGACTGAGAGGCAGAAGGCAGTCACCGAGACTAAAAGGCAGACCCCTGGGACTTGTGCTAGCGATCAGGGCGGTCAGCGAGACTGGGAGGCAAAAAGCGGTCAGCAAGACCGAGGGGCAGAAAGTGGTCAGCAAGACCGAGAAGCAGAAGACGGTCAGTGAGACTGAGAAGCAGAAGGCGGTCACCGAGACTGAAAGGCAGACCCCTGGGACCCCTGGTAATAGCGATCAGCGGGGTCACCGAGATGGAGAGGCAGAAGGTGGTCACTGATACTGAGAGGCAGAAGGCGGTCACTGATACTGAGAGAAGGAAGGCGGTCACTGATACTGAGAGAAGGAAGGCGGTCACTGATACTGAGAGGAGGAAGGCGGTCACTGATACAGAGAGACAGAAGGCGGTCACTGATACTGAGAGGTGGAAGGCGGTCACTGATACTGAGAGACAGAAGGTGGTCACTGATACTGAGAGGCAAAAGGCGGTCACTGATACTGAGAGACAGAAGGTGGTCACTGATACTAAAAGGTGGAAGGTGGTCACTGATACTGAGAAGCAGAAGATTGTCACTGATACTGAGAGACAGAAGGCAGTCACTGATACTAAGAGGTGGAAGGCGGTCACTGATACAGAGAGAAAGAAGGCGGTCACTGACACTGAGAGACAGAAGGCGGTCACCGACACTGTGAGGCAGAAGGTGGTCACTGATACTGAGAGACAGAAGGCGGTCACCGATACTGAGAGGAGGAAGGCGGTCACTGATACTGAGAGACTGAAGGCAGTCACTGATACTGAGAGAAGGAAGGAGGTCTCTGATACTGAGAGACAGAAGGTGGTAACTGATACTGAGAGACAGAAGGCGGTCACTGATACAGAGAGAAAGAAGGCAGTCACTTTTACTGAGAGACAGAAGGCGGTCACTGATACTGAGAGAAAGAAGGCGGTCACTGATACTGAGAGACAGAAGGCGGTCACCGACACTGAGAGGCAGAAGGTGGTCACTGATACTGAAAGACAGAAGGCGGTCACCGATACTGAGAGGAGGAAGGCGGTCACTGATACTGAGAGACAGAAGGCGGTCACCGATACTGAGAGGAGGAAGGCGGTCACTGATACTGAGAGAAGGAAGGAGGTCTCTGATACTGAGAGACAGAAGGTGGTAACTGATACTGAGAGACAGAAGGCGGTCACTGATACAGAGAGAAAGAAGGCAGTCACTGATACTGAGAGACAGAAGGCGGTCACTGATACTAAGAGGAGGAAGGCGGTCACTGATACTGAGAGACAGAAGGCGGTCACTGATACTGAGAGGAGGAAGGCGGTCACTGATACTGAGAGACAGAAGGCGGTCACCGATACTGAGAGGAGGAAGGCGGTCACTGATACTGAGAGAAGGAAGGAGGTCTCTGATACTGAGAGACAGAAGGTGGTAACTGATACTGAGAGACAGAAGGCGGTCACTGATACAGAGAGAAAGAAGGCAGTCACTGATACTGAGAGACAGAAGGCGGTCACTGATACTAAGAGGAGGAAGGCGGTCACTGATACTGAGAGACAGAAGGCGGTCACTGATACTGAGAGACAGAAGGCGGTCACCGATACTGAGAGGAGGAAGTCGGTCACTGATACTGAGAGGAGGAAGGCGGTCACTGATACTGAGAGACAGAAGGCGGTCACCGATACTGAAAGACAGAAGGCAGTCACTGATAATGAGAGGAGGAAGGCGGTCACTGATACTGAAAGGAGGAAGGCGGTCACTGATACTGAGAGGAGAAAGGCGGTCACTGATACTGAGAGACAGAAGGCGGTCACCGATACTGAAAGACAGAAGGCAGTCACTGATAATGAGAGGAGGAAGGCGGTCACTGATACTGAGAGGAGGAAGGTGGTCACTGATACTGAGAGGAGGAAGGCGGTCACTGATACTGAGAGGAGAAAGGCAGTCACTGATACTAAGAGACAGAAGGCGGTCACCGATACTGAGAGACAGAAGGCGGTCACTAATACTGAGAGGAGGAAGGCGGTCACTGTTACTGAGAGGAGAAAGGCGGTCACTGATACTAAGAGACAGAAGGCGGTCACCGATACTGAGAGGCAGAAGGCGGTCACTGATACTGAGAGGCAGAAGGCGGTCACTGATACTAAGAGGTGGAAGGCGGTCACTGATACTGAGAGGCAAAAGGGGGTCACTGATACTGAGAGGCAGAAGGCGGTCACTAATACTGAGAGGCAGAAGGCGGTCACCGATACTGAGAGGCAGAAGGCGGTCACTGATACTAAGAGGCAGAAGGGGGTCACTGATACTGAGAGGAGAAAGGCGGTCACTGATACTAAGAGACAGAAGGCGGTCACCGATACTGAGAGGCAGAAGGCAGTCACTGATACTAAGAGGTGGAAGTCGGTCACTAATACTAAAAGGTGGAAAGCAGTCACTGATACTGAGAGGCAAAAGATTGTCACTGATACTGAGAGGTGGAAGGCGGTCACTAATACTGAGAGGCAGAAGATGGTCACTGATACAGAGAGAAAGAAGGCGGTCACTGATACAGAGAGGAGGAAGGCGGTCACTGATACTGATAGACAGAAAGCGGTCACCGATACTGAGAGGAGGAAGGCGGTCACTGATACTGAGAGGCAGAAGGCGGTCACCGATACAGAGAGGAGGAAGTCGGTCACTGATACTGAGAGGAGGAAGGCGGTCACTGATACTGAGAGACAGAAGGCGGTCACCGAAACTGAGAGACAGAAGGCGGTCACTGATACTGAGAGGAGGAAGGCAGTCACTAATACTGAGAGGAGGAAGGCGGTCACTAATACTGAGAGGAGGAAGGCAGTCACTAATACTGAGAGGAGGAAGGCGGTCACTGATACTGAGAGGAGGAAGGTGGTCACTGATACTGAGAGGAGAAAGGCGGTCACTGATACTGAGAGACAGAAGGCGGTCACCGATACTGAAAGACAGAAGGCGGTCACTGATAATGAGAGGAGGAAGGCAGTCACTGATACTGAGAGGAGGAAGGCGGTCACTGATACTAAGAGACAGAAGGCCGTCACAGATACTGAGAGACAGAAGGCGGTCACTAATACTGAGAGGAGGAAGGCAGTCACTAATACTGAGAGGAGGAAGGCGGTCACTGATACTGAGAGGAGAAAGGCGGTCACTGTTACTGAGAGACAGAAGGCAGTCACTAATACTGAGAGAAGGAAGGAGGTCTCTGATACTGAGAGACAGAAGGTGGTAACTGATACTGAGAGACAGAAGGCGGTCACCGATACTGAGAGGCAGAAGGCGGTCACCGATACTGAGAGGCAGAAGGTGGTCACTGATACTGAAAGACAGAAGGCGGTCACCGATACTGAGAGACAGAAGGCAGTCACTGATACAGAGAGAAAGAAGGCAGTCACTTTTACTGAGAGACAGAAGGCGGTCACTGATACTGAGAGACAGAAGGCGGTCACTGATACTGAGAGGAGGAAGGCAGTCACTGATACTGAGAGACAGAAGGCGGTCACTGATACTGAGAGACAGAAGGCGGTCACCGATACTGAGAGGAGGAAGTCGGTCACTGATACTGAGAGGAGGAAGGCGGTCACTGATACTGAGAGACAGAAGGCGGTCACCGAAACTGAGAGACAGAAGGCGGTCACTAATACTGAGAGGAGGAAGGTGGTCACTGACAGGACCGTCTTATCAATTGGGCAGGGTAGGCGGCTGCCCGGGGGCCCTTGCGTCCTAGGGGGCCCCTGCCCTCTGTGACCTGTATTTTTAGCTTTATAAGACGCACTTATAAAACTAAGTGCGTCCTATAAAGCAAAGACAGCTCCCAAGCACTGCTGAGCACCGCAAGGAAGCCGGCCCGCCCGCCCCCTGTATTGCCGCTCACTATGCATATGCATAGTGAGCGGCCCTGAGCCACCCCCTCCTCCCGCCCCTTCTATCGCTTCTCAGCTGACAGCCGATCAGAAGCCCAGGAAAGTGCAATGAGCAGCACTTTCCTAGGCTTCTGATCGACTCAGCTAAGCGGCGATAGAAGGGGCGGGCAGTCCAGGAACTCACCCGTCCGGCGGCCCCAGCAGCTCCTCTCCCGGCAGCGCGCACTCCCGTCATCCTCCGGCACAGGCAGCGGGGTACAGAGACGCTGCCTGTGTCCTGGATGTGTCGTGCAGCAGGTCACTTCCGGCACAGGCAGTCTCTCTGTACCCCGCTGCCTGTGCCGGAGGATGACGGGAGTGCGCGCTGCCGGGAGACATCAGCTGCTGGGGCCGGCGTAAGGGTGAGTAACTGGTTTGTTGTTTTTGGGGGAACTGGCTACTGTGGGGGGCACTGGCTACTATGGGGGGCACTGGCTACTGTGGGGGGCACTGGCTACTATGGGGGGCACTGGCTACTATGGGGGGCACTGGCTACTGTGGGGGGCACTGGCTACTATGGGGGGCACTGGCTACTATGGGGGGCACTGGCTACTGTGGGGGGCACTGGCTACTATAGGGGGGCACTGGCTACTATGGGGGCACTGGCTACTATGGGGGCACTGGCTACTATGGGGCACTGGCTACTGTGGGGGGCACTGGCTACTATGGGGGCCACTGGCTACTATGGGGGCACTGGCTACTATGGGGAGGGACTGGCTACTATGGGGGCACTGGCTACTATGGGGGGCACTGGCTACTATGGGGGCACTGGCTACTATGGGGGCACTGGCTACTATGGGGGCCACTGGCTACTATGGGGGCACTGGCTACTATGGGGAGGGACTGGCTACTATGGGGGCACTGGCTACTATGAGGGCACTGGCTACTATGGGGGACACTGGCTACTATGGGGGGCACTGGCTACTATGGGGGCACTGGCTACTGTGGGGGGCACTGGCTACTATGGGGGGGGACTGGCTACTATGGGGGCACTGGCTACTATGGGGGCAGTGGCTACTATGGGGGGCACTGGCTACTGTGGGGGCACTGGCTACTGTGGGGGGCACTGGCTACTATGGGGGACACTGGCTACTATGGGGGACACTGGCTACTGTGGGGGGCACTGGCTACTATGGGGGCCACTGGCTACTGTGGGGGGCTCTGGCTACTATGGGGGGCACTGGCTACTATGGGGGGCACTGGCTACTATGGGGGGCACTGGCTACTATGTGGGCACTGGCTACTATGGGGGGCACTATATGGGGGGATTGGCTACTATGGGGGGCACTATATGGGGGGATTGGCTACTATGGGGGGATTGGCTACTATGGGGGGCACTATATGCAAAGATGTGGGGGATTTGATGGTGGCGGTTGGGGGGGGGGCAATTCTCACCTCTGCCCAGGGGCCCATAATACTGTTAAGACGGCCCTGGTCACTGATACTGAAAGGAGGAAGGCGGTCACTGATACTGAGAGGAGAAAGGCGGTCACTGATACTGAGAGACAGAAGGCGGTCACTGATAATGAGAGGAGAAAGGCGGTCACTGTTACTGAGAGGCAGAAGGTGGTCACCGATACTGAGAGGAGGAAGGCGGTCACTGATACTGAGAGGAGAAAGGCGGTCACTGTTACTGAGAGGAGAAAGGCAGTCACTGATACTAAGAGACAGAAGGCGGTCACCGATACTGAGAGACAGAAGGCGGTCACTAATACTGAGAGGAGGAAGGCGGTCACTGTTACTGAGAGGAGAAAGGCGGTCACTGATACTAAGAGACAGAAGGCGGTCACCGATACTGAGAGGCAGAAGGCGGTCACTGATACTGAGAGGCAGAAGGCGGTCCCTGATACTGAGAGGCAAAAGGCAGACACTTATACTGAGAGGCAGAAGGCGGTCACTGATACTAAGAGGTGGAAGGCAGTCACTGATACTGAGAGGCAAAAGGGGGTCACTGATACTGAGAGGCAGAAGGCGGTCACTAATACTGAGAGGCAGAAGGCGGTCACCGATACTGAGAGGCAGAAGGCGGTCACTGATACTGAGAGGCAGAAGGCGGTCACTGATACTAAGAGGCAGAAGGGGGTCACTGATACTGAGAGGAGAAAGGCGGTCACTGATACTAAGAGACAGAAGGCGGTCACCGATACTGAGAGGCAGAAGGCAGTCACTGATACTAAGAGGTGGAAGTCGGTCACTAATACTAAAAGGTGGAAAGCAGTCACTGATACTGAGAGGCAAAAGATTGTCACTGATACTGAGAGGTGGAAGGCGGTCACTAATACTGAGAGGCAGAAGATGGTCACTGATACAGAGAGAAAGAAGGCGGTCACTGATACTGATAGACAGAAAGCGGTCACCGATACTGAGAGGAGGAAGGCGGTCACTGATACTGAGGCAGAAGGCGGTCACCGATACTGCGAGACAGAAGGCGGTCACCGATACAGAGAGGAGGAAGTCGGTCACTGATACTGAGAGGAGGAAGGCGGTCACTGATACTGAGAGACAGAAGGCGGTCACCGAAACTGAGAGACAGAAGGCGGTCACTGATACTAAGAGGAGGAAGGTGGTCACTGATACTGAGAGGAGAAAGGCGGTCACTGATACTGAGAGACAGAAGGCGGTCACCTATACTGAAAGACAGAAGGCGGTCACTGATAATGAGAGGAGGAAGGCAGTCACTGATACTGAGAGGAGGAAGGCGGTCACTGATACTGAGAGGAGAAAGGCGGTCACTGATACTGAGAGGAGGAAGGCGGTCACTGATACTAAGAGACAGAAGGCGGTCACAGATACTGAGAGACAGAAGGCGGTCACTAATACTGAGAGGAGGAAGGCGGTCACTAATACTGAGAGGAGAAAGGCGGTCACTGTTACTGAGAGGAGAAAGGCGGTCACTGATACTGAGAGACAGAAGGCGGTCACTGATACTGAGAGGCAGAAGGCGGTCACTGATACTAAGAGGAGAAAGGCGGTCACTGTTACTGAGAGGAGAAAGGCGGTCACTGATACTAAGAGACAGAAGGCGGTCACCGATACTGAGAGGCAGAAGACGGTCACTGATACTAAGAGACAGAAGGCGGTCACTGATACTGAGAGGAGGAAGGCGGTCACTGATACTAAGAGACAGAAGGCGGTCACTGATACTGAGAGGAGGAAGGCGGTCACTGATACTAAGAGACAGAAGGCGGTCACTGATACTGAGAGGAGGAAGGCGGTCACTGATACTAAGAGACAGAAGGCGGTCACTGATACTGAGAGGCAGAAGGCGGTCACTAATACTGAGAGGAGGAAGGCGGTCACTGATACTGAGAGGAGGAAGGCGGTCACTGATACTAAGAGACAGAAGGCGGTCACCGATACTAAGAGACAGAAGGCGGTCACTGATACTGAGAGGCAGAAGGCGGTCACTAATACTGAGAGGAGGAAGGCGGTCACTGATACTGAGAGGAGGAAGGCGGTCACTGATACTAAGAGACAGAAGGCGGTCACCGATACTGAGAGGCAAAAGGCAGACACTTATACTGAGAGGCAGAAGGCGGTCACTGATACTAAGAGGTGGAAGGCGGTCACTGATACTGAGAGGCAAAAGGCGGTCACTGATGCTGAGAGGCAGAAGGCGGTCACTGATACTGAGAGGCAGAAGGCGGTCTCTAATACTGAGGGGAGGAAGGAGGTCACTGATACTGAGAGGAGGAAGGCGGTCACCGATACGGAGGGGCAGAAGGCGGTCACTGATACTGAGAGAAGGAAGGCGGTCACTGATACTGAGAGAAGGAAGGCGGTCACTGATACTGAGAGGAGGAGGCCGTAACTGATACTAAGAGGCAGAACGTGGTCATTGATACTGAGAGGCCGAAGGCGGTCACTGATACTGAGAGGCAGAAGGCGGTCACTGATACTGAGAGACAGAAGGTGGTCACTGATACTAAGAGGTGGAAGGTAGTCACTGATACTGAGAGGCAGAAGGCGGTCACTGATACTGAGAGAAGGAAGGCGGTCACCGATACTGAGAGGAGGAAGGCGGTCACTGATACAGAGAGACAGAAGGCAGTCACTGATAATGAGAGGAGGAAGGCAATCACTAATACTGAGAGGAGGAAGGCGGTCACTGATACTAAGAGGTGGAAGGCGGTCACTGATACTGAGAGGCAAAAGGCGGTCACTGATGCTGAAAGGCAGAAGGCGGTCACTGATACTGAGAGGCAGAAGGCGGTCTCTAATACTGAGGGGAGGATGGAGGTCACTGATACTGAGAGGAGGAAGGCGGTCACCGATACGGAGGGGCAGAAGGCGGTCACTGATACTGAGAGAAGGAAGGCGGTCACTGATACTGAGAGAAGGAAGGCGGTCACTGATACTGAGAGGAGGAGGCCGTAACTGATACTAAGAGGCAGAACGTGGTCATTGATACTGAGAGGCAGAAGGCGGTCACTGATACTGAGAGGCAGAAGATGGTCACTGATACTGAGAGGCAGAAGGTGGTCACTGATACTGAGAGACAGAAGGTGGTCACTGATACTAAGAGGTGGAAGGTGGTCACTGATACTGAGAGGCAGAAGGCGGTCACTGATACTGAGAGAAGGAAGGCGGTCACTGATACAGAGAGACAGAAGGCAGTCACTGATAATGAGAGGAGGAAGGCAATCACTAATACTGAGAGGAGGAAGGCGGTCACTGATACTGAGAGGAGGAAGGCGGTCACTGATACTAAGAGACAGAAGGCGGTCACCGATACTGAGAGACAGAAGGCGGTCAGTAATACTGAGAGGAGGAAGGCAGTCACTAATACTGAGAGGAGGAAGGCGGTCACTGATACTGAGAGGAGAAAGGCGGTCCCTGTTACTGAGAGGAGAAAGGCGGTCACTGATACTGAGAGGAGAAAGGCGGTCACTGATACTAAGAGGCAGAAGGCGGTCACTGATACTAAGAGACAGAAGGCGGTCACCGATACTGAGAGGCAGAAGGCGGTCACTGATACTGAGATGCAGAAGGCGGTCCCTGATACTGAGAGGAGGAAGGCGGTCACTGATACTGAGAGGCAGAAGGCGGTCACTGATACTGAGAGGCAGAAGGCGGTCACTGATACTGAGAGACAGAAGGTGGTCACTGATACTAAGAGGTGGAAGGTAGTCACTGATACTGAGAGGCAGAAGGCGGTCACTGATACTGAGAGAAGGAAGGCGGTGGCTGATACTGAGAGAAGGAAGGCGGTCACTGATACTGAGAGGAGGAAGGCAGTCACTGATAATGAGAGGAGGAAGGCAATCACTAATACTGAGAGGAGGAAGGCGGTCACTGATACTAAGAGGTGGAAGGCGGTCACTGATACTGAGAGGCAAAAGGCGGTCACTGATGCTGAGAGGCAGAAGGCGGTCACTGATACTGAGAGGCAGAAGGCGGTCTCTAATACTGAGGGGAGGAAGGAGGTCACTGATACTGAGAGGAGGAAGGCGGTCACCGATACGGAGGGGCAGAAGGCGGTCACTGATACTGAGAGAAGGAAGGCGGTCACTGATACTGAGAGAAGGAAGGCGGTCACTGATACTGAGAGGAGGAGGCCGTAACTGATACTAAGAGGCAGAACGTGGTCATTGATACTGAGAGGCAGAAGGCGGTCACTGATACTGAGAGGCAGAAGATGGTCACTGATACTGAGAGGCAGAAGGCGGTCACTGATACTGAGAGACAGAAGGTGGTCACTGATACTAAGAGGTGGAAGGTGGTCACTGATACTGAGAGGCAGAAGGCGGTCACTGATACTGAGAGAAGGAAGGCGGTCACTGATACAGAGAGACAGAAGGCAGTCACTGATAATGAGAGGAGGAAGGCAATCACTAATACTGAGAGGAGGAAGGCGGTCACTGATACTGAGAGGAGGAAGGCGGTCACTGATACTAAGAGACAGAAGGCGGTCACCGATACTGAGAGACAGAAGGCGGTCAGTAATACTGAGAGGAGGAAGGCAGTCACTAATACTGAGAGGAGGAAGGCGGTCACTGATACTGAGAGGAGAAAGGCGGTCACTGTTACTGAGAGGAGAAAGGCGGTCACTGATACTAAGAGACAGAAGGCGGTCACCGATACTGAGAGGCAGAAGGCGGTCACTAATACTGAGAGGCAGAAGGCGGTCACCGATACTTAGAGGCAGAAGGCGGTCACTGATACTGAGATGCAGAAGGCGGTCCCTGATACTGAGAGGAGGAAGGCGGTCACTGATACTGAGAGGAGGAAGGCGGTCACTGATACTAAGAGACAGAAGGCGGTCACCGATACTGAGAGACAGAAGGCGGTCACTAATACTGAGAGGAGGAAGGCGGTCACTGATACTGAGAGGCAGAAGGCGGTCACTGATACTGAGAGGCAGAAGGCGGTCACTGATACTGAGAGGCAGAAGGTGGTCACTGATACTGAGAGGCAGAAGGCGGTCTCTAATACTGAGGGGAGGAAGGCGGTCACTGATACTGAGAGGAGGAAGGTGGTCACCGATACGGAGGGGCAGAAGGTGGTCACTGATACTGAGAGAAGGAGGCCGTAACTGATACTAAGAGGCAGAACGTGGTCATTGATACTGAGAGGCAGAAGGCGGTCACTGATACTGAGAGGCAGAAGATGGTCACTGATACTGAGAGACAGAAGGTGGTCACTGATACTAAGAGGTGAAAGGTGGTCACTGATACTGAGAGGCAGAAGGCGGTCACTGATACTGAGAGAAGGAAGGCGGTCGCTGATACTGAGCGAAGGAAGGCGGTCACTGATACAGAGAGACAGAAGGCAGTCACTGATACTGAGAGAAGGAAGGCGGTCACTGATACTGAGAGACAGAAGGCGGTCACTGATACTGAGAGACAGAAGGCAGTCACTGATACTAAGAGGTGGAAGTCGGTCACTAATACTGAGAGGCAAAAGGTGGTCACTGATTCTAAGAGGTGGAAGGCGGTCACTAATACTGAGAGGCAAAAGGTGGTCACTGATACTAAGAGGTGGAAGATGGCCACTAATACTAATAGGTGGAAGGCAGTCACTGATACTGAGAGGCAGAAGGCAGTCACTGATACTAAGAGGTGGAAGTCGGTCACTAATACTGAGAGGCAAAAGGTGGTCACTGATTCTAAGAGGTGGAAGGCGGTCACTAATACTGAGAGGCAAAAGGTGGTCACTGATACTAAGAGGTGGAAGATGGCCACTAATACTAATAGGTGGAAGGCAGTCACTGATACTGAGAGGCAGAAGGCAGTCACTGATACTACGAGGTGGAAGGCGGTCTCTGATACTGAGAGACAGAAGGTGGTCACTGATACTGAGAGGTGGGAGGCGGTCACTGATACTGAGAGGCAGAAGATGGTCACTGATACTGAGAGGCAGAAGATGGTCACTGATACTGAGAGATAGAAGGCAGTCACTGATACTGAGAGACAGAAGGCAGTCACCGATACTGAGAGGAGAAAGGCGGTCACTGATACTGAGAGGCAGAAGGCGGTCACCGATACTGAGAGGCAGAAGGCAGTCACTGATACTGAGAGACAGAAGGCAGTCACTGATACTGAGAGAAGGAAGGCAGTCACTGATACTGAGAGACAGAAGGCGGTCACTGATACTGAGAGACAGAAGGCGGTCACCGATACTGAGAGGAGGAAGTCGGTCACTGATACTGAGAGGAGAAGGGCGGTCACTGATACTGAGAGACATAAGGCGGTCACCGAAACTGAGAGACAGAAGGCGGTCACCGAAACTGAGAGACAGAAGGCGGTCACTAATACTGAGGGGAGGAAGGCGGTCACTGATACTGAGAGGAGGAGGCAGTAACTGATACTGAGAGGCAGAAGGCGGTCATTGATACTGAGAGGCAGAAGGCGGTCACTGATACTGAGAGGCAGAAGGTGGTCTCTAATACTGAGAGGAGGAAGGCGGTCACTGATACTGAGAGGACGAAGGCAGTCACTGATACTGAGAGCTGGAAGGTAGTCACTGATACTGAGAGGACGAAGGCAGTCACTGATACTGAGAGACAGAAGGTGGTCACTGATACTGAGATGCAGAAGGCGGTCACTGATACTGAGAGACAGAAGGCGGTCACTGATACTAAGAGACAGAAGGCGGTCACCGATACTGAGAGGCAGAAGGCGGTCACTGATACTGAGAGGCAGAAGGCGGTCACCGATACAGAGAGGAGGAAGGCGGTCACTGATACTGATAGGCAGAAGGCGGTCACCGATACTGAGAGACAGAAGGCGGTCACCAATAGAGAGAGGAGGAAGGCGGTCACTGATACTGAGAGGCAGAAGGCGGTCACTGATACTGAGAGGCAGAAGGCGGTCCCTGATACTGAGAGGCAAAAGGAGGTCCCTGATACTGAGAGGCAAAAGGCAGACACTTATACAGAGAGACAGAAGGCGGTCACTGATACTGAGAGGCAAAAGGCGGTCACTGATACTGAGAGGCAGAAGGCGGTCACTGATACTGAGAGGCAGAAGGCGGTCTCTAATACTGAGGGGAGGAAGGCGGTCACTGATATTGAGAGGAGGAAGGCGGTCACTGATACGGAGGGGCAGAAGGTGGTCACTGATACTGTTTTATTAATTTAATATATTAACTATTAGAGGCATCGGCATTCAGCATCATTGCCGGCTATTTTTGAAGTACTCCGTACGGACCGCCTGTCAATCCACGGCCGCATTTCCAGCCGCAAACAATGGTCTTGTTCATTTTTTACGGGTCCGTTTACGATAGGGCCGTAGATTCATACATAGTGTGCACTGTGCAGCCGTATATCCTATACTTTCCAGCGTACGCATGAACCACCAAAAATACCGCCGCACAATTACAGCCGCAAATACAGCCGCACAGTTACATAGTCTGAACCTAGCCTCAAGGTGTAAGGCCGGTTATACCTTCTCCCCTGTGGTCGGTGTCCTGCCGGGCTGCTGCCAGGTCCCTTGGGATTGTGTAGTCACAGATGGCCAAAGCGATATAATGACGCTCCCGAATAGTAGGACCCGCCACCCACACAAAAGGGGAGATGTCCCAAGGTTGCGGTGTGTATGCTGAGCAGGTGGTGGTGAATAATCACAGACTCCGTGGATAACGTTGACTTGCTTTACTATTGGCAAATGTACAACAGGTGATACAGATGAGCTCGGATAAATATATATATATATATATATATATATATACAGTGGTACCTCGGTATTCGAACATAATTGGTTCTGGAAGGCTGTTCCAAAACCGAGCAGTTCGAGAACCGAGCTGTAAGTTTCCATAGGGAACAATGTAAATGTGATTAATTGGTTTTACACTCCGTGGGTCAGGGGCAGAGCACCCGGCCCACAGAGTGCAAAAACACTCCACATCCCCCGCAACAGTGAGAGCGGGCGCACTGCAGTCTATAGGGGTGTACAGGCTGGGTAAGTTTATCGGAAGCGCTCCGGGCTTTCTTTACAGCCTGTCCCCGCAGTGAGAGGCAGGAGCGGGCGGCTATTTAAACTTGCCGCCGTGCTCCCGCTCCAATCAGCTGCGGGGGACACCCTGTAAAGAAGTGGGGAATCCCATCATAATGAGGGGAATCCCCGCTTCTTTACAGGGTGTCCCCCGCAGCTGATTGGAGCAGGAGCACGGCGGCAAGTTTAAATAGCCGCCCGCTCCCGCCTCTCACTGTTCCCGAACACCTCTAACTGTCAGCTGAACATCAGTTCAGCTGACAGTTATCCCCCTGGTTTTGTTTGGATACTGAGCAATGTTTGGATACCGAGCAATGTTTGGATACCGAGCAATGTTTGGATACCGAGCAAAACTTCACAGGGAAATTTAGTTCGAAAACCGAATTGTTCGAAATCCGAGGTGTTCGGGAACCAAGGTTTTACTGTGTATATATATATATATATATATATATATATATATATATACACTTGACAAAGTTCCAATAAATACTTGAACATAGAACCACCAGATCCGTGTGATAAGTGCTGAGTAGGATGTTGTAGAGTTAATAGAGTTGTACTGAAGTAGCATAGTAGAGAGGAGGATGCCGTGAGAGTCTCAACCCATGTAGTAATGTGCTCTGTCGAGTTGTTGGAGTGTAGAGAAGAATACTTTTAGAAGAATAATAATAATGAGAAAAACCTGTGCCTGTGTATTGACCTTTCTAGTGTCTTTACACCACCTTACTCTGACTAGCGCTGGCTGAACCGTACTAATAGGTGACACAGGCCCCAGACCTTGTTACCTGGGATGAGCAGAGTGCTGAGGGTTTCCTGCTAACACTCGCGTGGCGAGATGGAGTTCATAGACTTACAGTAACTTTGCTCCACCCAGGTCAGTTCCTAGTAGGGATGGTCCGAACCTGGTTCGGACGGGGTTCGTACGAACCCGAACCCTCCGCAATGATTACCGCTGTCTGCCCTCTCCGTGCAGCGGGTGGATCCAGCGGGAGGAAAGCCTGGAAAACTGGGATACAGCCATAGCCATAGGCTGTATCCCAGTTTTCCAGGCGGTCCTACCGCTGTATCCGCCCGCTCCACGGAGCGGGCAGACAGCGGGAATCCGATGCCGAGCGGGTTCGGACCGTCGGCGAGTTCGGACCATCCCTAGTTCCTAGCTCTTTGGCTCTTCAGTGGATACTGTCCTGCACTGTGGTTACTCCTAGTCCTCGGCGTGGGTTGAGATGATCTGTTGGCTAGTCCTTTCCTGAGAGGTTTAACACTGCATCATGCAGGGCATGGGTACTAAGGGAGAAGTTTGTAACAGAGCACTGTCCTGCGTCCTACCCATACAGAGTACTGACTAAGACTCCTCCTCTTCTTTATGGGGGGACCTGGTAGGACCACTGTGGAGAGCTATCTAGTCTGCGTCCTTTCTCCACAGAATCTCAACTAAGACTTTTCCTTCACCCAAGGGACTAACTTCCTATACAGCATCTAAGGTGCGCTGTGGTTGGGTGGAAAGAGTGCAACAGAACAGCAGAGAGAGCAGACGTGATAGGACAGAAGAAAGTAAAGATCCTACTGGTTCACAGATTCTGGTATACACAAACACAATTACCCTTTGAGACACTTCAGCTCTGCGGCTTCCACACTTTAATACATAATACTTTGGCTGCAACAAGACCACAAAAAGTACAGACTTTTGTGAAGGGTGCAAACAGTAACACCCCTAGTGGGACACCACACTCTGTCATCTCTGTTGCCGCACCTCTCACTAGTCCTACCAAAGGTCCGGTGCCTTTGTGTCCAGGGTGGGTATTACCTCTCCTGGCCACCATAACAAGTTGCCCCAAAACACCAGAACCCACTAGCTGGTACAACATCAGTATCCAGGTTTTCTATGGGGATTGCTGCTGCTCTGGACAGTTCCTGACATGGACAGAGGTGGCAGCAGAGAGCACTGTGTCAGACTGGAGAGGATACACCACTTCCTGCAGGACACACAGCAGCTGATAAGTACTGGGAGACTGGAGATTTCTATATAGAAAAACGTACAAATCTAAAATACTCTGTGACACCAGCTGTTTCAGAAAAATATTTCTTCGGAGTACCCCTTTAAGGTTCCTTTTAACTGTTTCTAGGGAGCTCCTAGAAATCATTCTTACATTCCATTGCTCCATTGTCTCCTCTGCTCCAGAGTCAACTGATGGTGGCTTTACACCAACCCATCTAAGACTTGGCATTGTGCTGGTGGTGTGAGGCACGCATGCAGCTGCTCAGCCATGGACACCTATGCACGAAGCTCCTGAATTAAATACTTTCACGGTGTGTCTATCCTTTTGTCTATGTAATGTGATGTGTAAATATATATATATATATATATATATATATATACAGTATATATATATATATATATATATATATATACCATAGTGATGAGTTACTTATTATTATTACTCTTGTCTATGTAATGTGTGTATATATATATATATATATATATATATATATATACCATAGTGATGAGTTACTTAGAGGAGTCCTTCCAGCTGGAGAGAAGCCGACAGATGTGTTAATAGGTTCAGAGATGTGTTAGATATGTTGGCAACATGTAAAAAACTGCATAATTAATAAAGAACAATAAGACTCACCCTGTAAGGCAGAATAACAAGTGTTACATCCAATTACAGCGTCACTAATCGTCCTATAATAACACACAGCAATTAGTCCTGAATACATTATCCCAATATCTGTAAAATAATGTACCGATAAACCAAGCGCCTGCCAGACTCCCGGGACTCATCACTGACAATGTACAGTAGTTGCAGATGGAAGCAGCCATGTTGGGATTTAAAGGGTTTATCTGGAATTAGATATAACATTACTAGTACCGCTACTTTCTTGCTAAAACACCACAAAACAAGGTGTTTATAGGAGAAGAAAAACTTTCCTGAGCGTAAGAAGAACAGTGTGTGCACAAGAAAATCATACAGCGGGTGCACAAGAAAATCATACAGCGGGTGCACAAGAAAATCATACAGCGGGTGCACAAGAAAATCATACAGCGGGTGCACAAGAAAATCATACAGCGAATGCACGAGAAAATCATACAGCGAGTGCACGAGAAAGTCATACAGCGGGTGCACAAGAAAATCATACAGCGGGTGCACAAGAAAATCATACAGCGAGTGCACGAGAAAGTCATACAGCGGGTGCACAAGAAAATCATACAGCGGGTGCACAAGAAAATCATACAGCGGGTGCAGAAGAATATCATACAGCGGGTGCACAAGAAAATCATACAGCGAGTGCACGAGAAAGTCATACAGCGGGTGCACAAGAAAATCATACAGCTGGTGCACAAGAAAATCATACAGCGTGTGCACAAGAAAATCATACAGCGGGTGCACAAGAAAATCATACAGCGGGTGCATGAGAAAATCATACAGCGGGTGCACGAGAAAGTCATATAGCGGGTGCACGAGAAAGTCATACAGCGGGTGCACAAGAAAGTCATACAGCGGGTGCACAAGAAAATCATACAGCGGGTGCACAAGAAAATCATACAGCGGGTGCACATGAAAATCATACAGCGGGTGCACAAAAAAATCATACAGCGCTGCGCAAGAAAATCATACAGCAGGTGCGTGAGAAAATCATTCAGCGCTGCGCAAGAAAATCATACAGCAGGTGCGTGAGAAAATCATACAGCGCTGCGCAAGAAAATCATACAGCAGGTGCGTGAGAAAGTCATACAGCGGTGCAGAAGAAAGTCATACAGCGGGTTCACGGGAAAGTCATACAGCGGGTGCAGAAGAAAATCATACAGCGGGTGCAGAAGAAAATCATACAGCGGGTGCAGAAGAATATCATACAGCGGGTGCACGAGAAAGTCATACAGCGGGTGCAGAAGAAAGCCATACAGCGGGTGCAGAAGAAAGTCATACAGCGGGTGCAGAAGAAAGTCATACAGCGGGTGCACAAGAAAATCATGCAGTGGGTGCACAAGAAAGTCATACAGCGGGTGCAGAAGAAAGTCATACAGCGGGTGCAGAAGAAAGTCATACAGCGGGTGCACAAGAAAATCATACAGCGGGTGCACAAGAATATCATACAGCGGGTCCACGAGAAAGCCATACAGCGCATGCAGAAGAAAGCCATACAGCGGGTGCAGAAGAAAGCCATACAGCGGGTGCAGAAGAAAGCCATACAGCGCATGCAGAAGAAAGCCATACAGCACATGCAGAAGAAAGCCATACAGCGCGTGCAGAAGAAAGCCATACAGCGCATGCAGAAGAAAGCCATACAGCGCATGCAGAAGAAAGCCATACAGCGCGTGCAGAAGAAAGTCATACAGCGGGTGCAGAAGAAAGTCATACAGCGGGTGTGGAAGGAAATCATACAGTGGATGCGTAAGAAAATTGTACAGCGGGAAAATACAGTATAATATATACCTACAAGAGGCAACAAATAGCAGCCAAGAAAAGGTACAATGTGCAGTGGAGGAGGGAAGTCCGGAGCTCCAGGACACAACATATGTTGCGCTGCTGGACCTTTCAGCTTCTACTGGGGATGATGTACAGATGTTACATGCAGGAAAGTCATACAACGCATGCACAGTGAGGAGCCATTATGTCTATGGAACCACCGCCAATGGGAATAAAGCAAAACCTCTCCATCACAGCGCACCACAGCGCATGTGCCAGAACCAAAGTCGGTGCATGCGCAGTGGACACCTATTGTGTCTATAGGGTCTAAAGCCAGAGGCAGCTTGTATATATTAGTTGTTTATATGGATTATGCAGGGTAAGTATCGTGATAGCAGAGATGAGCAAACTTTTCGCTTCGGCAGGTTCCTTAAACTTTAAAGCAAGGTTTGGGTTTGTCCAAACCTTAAATGAATTGCACTGAAACAGCTGAATGATTGGCGGCCTTTAGTGCAGTTCAGCAACTTCACTCATCAATACTCACCTCTCTGCTCTCCCCCGGTGTCCTCCTTTTCTGGTGTCCCCCTCCAGCCCTCTCAACCAATCACTGACTGACACAGAACAGTGCTGCGGCTAGTGATTGGCTGAGCGGGCTGGAGGCAGCTGAAAACACTGGTGGATACTGGGAAGCGAGGACAGGTGAGCTCACCCCCTTTTTTTGTTGTTTTTTTATGTGTATTAAATTGTTCAGACGCCATCTTTACAAACTCGTTACAAACGTTACAAAAAGTTTGCTTTAATATCAAACCAAACTTTTTCAAAGTTTGTAACAAATGTTGGTTGGTAAGTTATTAAGTGTATTATAGGGTTATGTTCACACACAGTAAATTAAAAGCAAAATACAAGATAAAAATATGGCTGTATTTTCAATACTAGGCCATGTTCACACTTTGTATAACACTGGCCGTTCTGTGACTGCAGTACCGGCCGGAGGATCTTCATTTCTGATGAATTGTGTGTGTGCCTGCATCCGAATTCCTTGCTGATGGAGCGTGCGGCCAGAGCTTGGGGCGCACGCTCCATTGTGTGAACTGACAGGACATGTCAGTTTTCCGTGTGGCCGGATGGAATTACGGCCGGAGCGTATACTATGTGTATGTATGTATGTAGTATGTGTATACGCTCCGCCATGTGCAGCCGTTATTTTTTACCTGTTTTATTTTCTCCGATATTTCCAGCCATATTTTGTGAACCTGACAACACGGCCGCGTTTTATACCGATTTTGCTTTTATTTCACCTGAAATCGTCTGAAACTGATTCCCTAAAAGTTTATAACACAACATTTCATTATAACAAGGAAAATAATAACAACAAAAGCCGTAATAACAGAATGAACTGCGTTGTTTTTTTGTACAAAAGGCCAAACTTATTAGTTTGTGATTTATGTCGACAAATCTCACGGCCGAAAGAAAAATGGCTTCATCCCTCATCTGTAGTGAAGTAATTATTTAATCTGTGAGGAAATGAGCGAGAATTCAGGGACGTTCGCGCCTCGTAAACTGATGGTTAATCTATCTGTAAGGAAAGAGATAGCAGAGGCTACAACCCAGGCAGGTGCAGAGGCTACAACCCAGGCAGGTGCAGAGGCTGCGACCCAGGCAGGTGTGGAGGCTGTGTCCCAGGCAGGTGTGGAGGCTACAACCCAGGCAGGTGCAGAGGCTACAACCCAGGCAGGTGCAGAGGCTGTGTCCCAGGCAGGTGTGGAGGCTACATCCTGGGCAGGTGCAGAGGCTACAACCCAGGCAGGTGTGGAGGCTACATCCTGGGCAGGTGCGGAGGCTACATCCTGGGCAGGTGCGGAGGCTGCGACCCAGGCAGGTGTGGAGGCTGCGTCCTGGGCAGGTGCAGAGGCTACAACCCAGGCAGGTGCAGAGGCTACAACCCAGGCAGGTGCAGAGGCTACAACCCAGGCAGGTGCAGAGGCTACAACCCAGGCAGGTGCAGAGGCTACAACCCAGGCAGGTGCAGAGGCTACAACCCAGGCAGGTGCAGAGGCTACAACCAAGGCAGGTGCAGAGGCTACAACCCAGGCAGGTGCAGAGGCTACAACCCAGGCAGGTGCAGAGGCTACAACCCAGGCAGGTGCAGAGGCTACAACCCAGGCAGGTGCAGAGGCTACAACCCAGGCAGGTGCAGAGGCTACATCCTAGGCAGGTGCGGAGGCTGCGACCCAGGCAGGTGCAGAGGCTACAACCCAGGCAGGTGCAGAGGCTACAACCCAGGCAGGTGCGGAGGCTGCGTCCTAGGCAGGTGTGGAGGCTGCGTCCTGGGCAGGTGCGGAGGCTGCGACCCAGGCAGGTGTGGAGGCTGCGACCCAGGCAAGGTGTGGAGGCTGCGTCCTAGGCAGGTGCGGAGGCTGCGACCCAGGCAGGTGTGGAGGCTGCGTCCCAGAAAGGTGGGGAGGCTGCATCACGGGCAGGTGTGGAGGCTACGTCACAGAAAGGTTGGGAGGCTGCATCATGGGCAGGTGGGGAGGCTACATCCCAGGCAAATAGGGAGGCTACATCCTGGGCAGGTGGGGAGGCTACATCCTGGGCAGGTGCGGAGGCTGGGACCCAGGCAGGTGTGGAGACTGCGTCCCAGAAAGGTGGGGAGGCTGCGTCCCAGGCAGGTGTGGAGGCTACATCCCAGGCAGGTGGGGAGGCTGCATCACGGGCAGGTGTGGAGGCTATGTCCCAGGCAGATGGGGAGGCTACATCCTGGGCAGGTGAATAGTCTATATCCCGGGCAGGTGGGGAGGCTGCGACCCAGGCAGGTGTGGAGGCTACATCCTGGGCAGGTGTGGAGGCTACGTCCTAAAAAGGTGGGGAGGCTGCGTCCCAGGCAGGTGTGGAGGCTACGTCCCAGGCAGGTGGGGAGGCTGCATCACGGGCAGGTGTGGAGGCTTTGTCCCAGGCAGATGGGGAGGCTACATCCTGGGCAGGTGAATAGGCTATGTCCCGGGCAGGTGGGGAGGCTACGTCCCAGGCAGGTGTGGAGGCTAGGTCCCAGGCAGGTGGGGAGGTTACATCCCAGGCAGGTGGGAGGCTACATCCCAGGCAGGTGGGGAGGCTACATCCCAGGCAGGTGCGGAGGCTATATCCTGGGCAGGTGCAGAGGTGTTATGGCGGTGTTATACACGCACAGTATGTTGGTAGTGTTCAGGTCTGGTATGGCGGTCCGTCACAGTATGGTTGTATCAGGTCTGGTATAATGCTGTTATACAGTCACAGTATGGTGGTATGAGGTCTGGTATGGGGGTGTTATACAGTCACAGTATGGTGGTATGAGGTCTGGTAGGGAGGTGTTATACAGTCACAGTATGGTGGTATGAGGTCTGGTATGAGGGTGTTATACAGTCACAGTATGGTGGTATCAGGTCTGGTATGGGGGTGTTATACAGTCACAGTATGGTGGTATTAGGTCTGGTATGGGGGTGTTATACAGTCATCGTATGGTGGTATCAGGTCTGGTATGAGGGTGTTATACAGTCACAGTATGGTGGTATCAGGTCTTTTATGGGGGTGTTATACAGTCACGGTATGGTGGTATCAGGTCTGGTATAGGGGTGTTATACAGTCACAGTATGGTGGTATCAGGTCTGGTATGGGGGTGTTATACAGTCACCATATGGTGGTATCAGGTCTGGTATGGGGGTGTTATACAGTCACAGTATGGTGGTATCAGGTGTGGTATGGGGGTGTTATACAGTCACAGTATGGTGGTATCAGGTCTGGTATTGGGGTGTTATACAATCACAGTATGGTGGTATCAGGTCTGGTATGGGGGTGTTATACAGTCACAGTATGGTGGTATCAGGTCTGGTATGGGGGTGTTATACAGTCACAGTATGGTGGTATCAGGTCTAGTATGGTGCTGTTATACAATCACAGTATGGTGGTATCAGGTCTGGTATGGCGGTGTTATACAGTCACAGTATGGTGGTATCAGGTCTGGTATGGTGCTGTTATACAATCACAGTATGGTGGTATCAGGTCTGGTAAGGCGGTGTTATACAGTCACAGTATGGGGGTATCAGGTCTGGTATCGGGGTGTTTTACAGTCACAGTATAGTGGTATCAGATCTGGTATGGCGGTGTTATACAGTCACAGTATTAGAAGGATTGTTTAGGTCTGGTTTGGCCATGTTAAATGCGCATTGTCTGACACTATAACCTACCAATCATGTGGTGGGATTTGCCTAAGGGTGCCTTCACTGCTACCGGATTAGAAGCAAATGGGCCGCTCCGTATTTTCCGCAAAGAAATACGCTGCGAAATCGAGCACAATTAGCAATATGCAAACTGTTCTGATCTTTCATTTTATGTGCAAATTTTTTTATATTTTAAGCAGTTAAAAACCATGTGAAAACCGCAATTCAATGTTTCTGCATGTGGCCGAAACCACTTCTATTGCACAGCTGAAGCAAAAGGGTTATTGTTTCTTATGTATTATGTACTTTTATTGACCAATGGAGATACTCTTCTTTTCTGACCTATCCTTTCTCTCTTCTTGTTTGCACACATTCTTTTCCACCACTCACAGGGTCTTTTACACATCCCTGTAAGAAGTAGTAGGGAGGAAGTGTAGCGTTAGTCTTACTCAAAAGGAGGACACACAAAGCAGGCATCCCTGTTGTCGCCAAGCCAGAGCCTGGCTTTGCCAGGACCCCTGTCTGGGACAGACTACTGTTAGTGAGCCAAGACACACAGAGCCTGTGTACAGCTGCTGTCTACCTTTATATACTACAGCAGGGGGTATATTCTATATGTGGATGTTGCATGGGGGGCATATACTATATGGGGACTGCTGCACTAGGGGCCTATACTATACATGGGCACAGAGGGGGCCTATATTGTATCTAGGCACAGAGGGGGCCTAATACTAGGTCTATAATATATGGGTGCACAAAGAGGGCAAATGGGCACAGAGGGGACCTATTTATTGTATGTTCTGGATCCTAAAATGTTTATCTAGCAGATTCTGCTGAGGAGAGTTGTGGCTTGGGACGAATGTAAAAGAAAAAGAAAAGTGAGGAAAGAAGAGACGTCAACTGTGCGTCCCTGGATATGTCAAATACTAACCTGTATGACTATCTGTTTAAAAAAATAAAATAAGGGCTTATTCCCAAGTCCTGTATGTTACAGAGGGGGAAGCCGTGTAGTGGAGCGTTTCTTTAATGACAGCTCCCCCGCTCCCAGCTCCCCCATCTGTAGCATCTGTAAGATACAGGACTTGGGAATAAGCCCAATAAGTAAAAACACATATACACATAGATATGTATACCGTCAGTGCAGAGATCTCCCCAATAATCTACTTATATCAACTTAGAGGGTCCCGAATGTTTTAGGACCCTAACAACGCCCCTATACTATAGGTCGTTCTCTGATCACAGATACTATAGGTCGGTCTCTGATCACTGATACTATAGGTCGTTCTCTGATCACTGATACTATAGGTCGGTCTCTGATAATTGATACTATAGGTCGTTCTCTGATCACTGATACTATAGGTCGGTCTCTGATCACTGATACTATAGGTCGGTCTCTGATCACTGATACTATAGGTCGTTCTCTGATCACTGATACTATAGGTCGGTCTCTGATCACTGATACTATAGTTCGGTCTCTGATCACTGATACTATAGGTCGTTCTCTGATCACTGATACTATAGGTCGTTCTCTGATCACTGATACTATAGGTCGTGTTCTGATCACTGATACTATAGGTCGTGTTCTGATCACTGATACTATAGGTCGTTTTCTGATCACTGATACTATAGGTCGTTCTCTGATCACTGATACTATAGGTCGTTCTCTGATCACTGATACTATAGGTCGTTCTCTGATCACTGATACTATAGGTCGGTCTCTGATTACTGATACTATAGGTCGGTCTCTGATCACTGATACTATAGGTCGTTCTCTGATCCCTGATACTATAGGTCGGTATCTGATCCCTGATACTATAGGTCGTGTTCTGATCACTGATATTATAGGTCGTTCTCTGATCACTGATACTATAGTTCGGTCTCTGATCACTGATACTATAGGTCGGTCTCTGATCCCTGATACTATAGGTCGGTCTCTGATCACTGATACTATAGGTCGGTCTCTGATCACTGATACTATAGGTCGGTCTCTGATCACTGATACTATAGGTCGTTCTCTGATCACTGATACTATAGGTCGGTCTCTGATCACTGATACTATAGGTCGTGTTCTGATCACTGATACTATAGGTCGTTTTCTGATCACTGATACTATAGGTCGTTCTCTGATCACTGATACTATAGGTCGTTCTCTGATCACTGATACTATAGGTCGTTCTCTGATCACTGATACTATAGGTCGGTCTCTGATTACTGATACTATAGGTCGGTCTCTGATCACTGATACTATAGGTCGTTCTCTGATCCCTGATACTATAGGTCGGTATCTGATCCCTGATACTATAGGTCGTGTTCTGATCACTGATATTATAGGTCGTTCTCTGATCACTGATACTATAGTTCGGTCTCTGATCACTGATACTATAGGTCGGTCTCTGATCCCTGATACTATAGGTCGGTCTCTGATCACTGATACTATAGGTCGGTCTCTGATCACTGATACTATAGGTCGGTCTCTGATCACTGATACTATAGGTCGTTCTCTGATCACTGATACTATAGGTCGGTCTCTGATCACTGATACTATAGGTCGGTCTCTGATCCCTAATACTATAGGTCGTGTTCTGATCACTGATACTATAGGTCGGTCTCTGATCCCTGATACTATAGGTCGTGTTCTGATCACTGATATTATAGGTCGTGTTCTGATCACTGATACTATAGGTCGTTCTCTGATCCCTGATAATATAGGTCGGTCTCTGATCACTGATACTATAGGTCGGTCTCTGATCACTGATACTATAGGTCGTTCTCTGATCACTGATACTATAGGTCGGTCTCTGATCACTGATACTATAGGTCGTTCTCTGATCACTGATACTATAGGTCGTTCTCTGATCACTGATACTATAGGTCGGTCTCTGATCACTGATACTATAGGTCGTGTTCTGATCCCTGATACTATAGGTCGGTCTCTGATCACTGATACTATAGGTCGGTCTCTGATCACTGATACTATAGGTCGGTCTCTGATCACTGATACTATAGGTCGTTCTCTGATCCCTGATACTATAGGTCGTGTTCTGATCACTGATACTATAGGCCGTTCTCTGATCACTGATACTATAGGTCGTGTTCTGATCACTGATACTATAGGTCGTGTTCTGATCCCTGATACTATAGGTCGGTCTCTGATCACTGATACTATAGGTCGTTCTCTGATCACTGATACTATAGGTCGGTCTCTGATCACTGATACTATAGGTCGGTCTCTGATCACTGATAATATAGGTCGGTCTCTGATCACTGACACTATAGGTCGGTCTCTGATCACTGATACTATAGGTCGGTCTCTGATCACTGATACTATAGGTCGTTCTCTGATCACTGATACTATAGGTCGTTCTCTGATCCCTGATACTATAGGTCGTTCTCTGATCACTGATACTATAGTTCGGTCTCTGATCACTGATACTATAGGTCGTTCTCTGATCCCTGATACTATAGGTCGTTCTCTGATCACTGATACTATAGTTTGGTCTCTGATCACTGATACTATAGGTCGTTCTCTGATCAGTGATACTATAGGTCGTTCTCTGATCACTGATACTATAGGTCGGTCTCTGATGACTGATACTATAGGTCGGTCTCTGATCACTGATACTATAGGTCGGTCTCGGATCACTGATACTATAGGTCGGTCTCTGAACACTGATACTATAGGTCGGTCTCTGATCACTGATACTATAGGTCGTTCTCTGATCACTGATACTATAGGTCGTTCTCTGATCACTGATACTATAGGTCGGTCTCTGATCACTGATACTATAGGTCGGTCTCGGATCACTGATACTATAGGTCGGTCTCTGATCACTGATACTATAGGTCGGTCTCTGATCACTGATACTATAGGTCGTGTTCTGATCACTGATACTATAGGTCGGCCTCTGATCACTGATACTATAAATTGTTCTCATTTTCCTTTTTTTCTGTCGTTTTCCTCTGACAAGAGGGAACAAATCTAGGAACCTGGAGGCCGCAGGCCATGTGTGCTGTTGCTAGGCAACAGGTTGGTCCTATTCAGAACAGTGACATCATGGATAGTGGCAGAGTTCCCCTTTAAGGAGAAGAAATATTCCAGTGATTTCTACCACAGCGAGGAGAAACCGTTTCCGTAACAACGCGAAGCTAACGGGGAAGAAAAGTTTGGCAGAAAGTGCTGTGGATTGTTGTTATGGGATTGTTGTCGTCACTTAAGTTGTGGCCCCCGCTCTCAGACGCGCTGACCCCGGTGGGAGGAAACTCCTTACCGCGAACGTACGATGGATAATTAATGTAAATCTCGCCTGTGGCAAAACACCGAAAATAGGAAAGAGCAACAAATCATTTCCACAGCAGCCGATGAGCGTCTCCTCTTCATGGTCCCCGATATCATCATCAATTACATTTATACCGGACGCAGAATACGGCGGCGGCGGATTATACACTGCACCCCGCACCCCATCACCGGGGATTATACATAACATTATAACACTGCACCCCGCACCCCATCACCGGGGATTATACATAACATTATACACTGCACCCCATCACCGGGGATTATACATAACATTATACACTGCACCCCATCACCGGGGATTATACATAACATTATACACTGCACCCCATCACCGGGGATTATACATAACATTATACACTGCACCCCGCACCCCATCACCGGGGATTATACATAACATTATACACTGCACCCCATCACCGGGGATTATACATAACATTATACACTGCACCCCATCACCGGGGATTATACATAACATTATACACTGCACCCCATCACCGGGGATTATACATAACATTATACACTGCACCCCATCACCGGGGATTATACATAACATTATACACTGCACCCCATCACCGGGGATTATACATAACATTATACACTGCACCCCATCACCGGGGATTATACATAACATTATACACTGCACCCCGCACCCCATCACCGGGGATTATACATAACATTATACACTGCACCCCGCACCCCATCACCGGGGATTATACATAACATTATACACTGCACCCCGCACCCCATCACCGGGGATTATACATAACATTATACACTGCACCCCGCACCCCATTACTGGGGATTATACATAACATTATACACTGCACCCAGCACCCCATCACCGGGGATTATACATAACATTATACACTGCACCCCATCACCGGGGATTATACATAACATTATACACTGCACCCCGCACCCCATCACCGGGGATTATACATAACATTATACACTGCACCCCGCACCCCATCACCGGGGATTATACATAACATTATACACTGCACCCCGAACCCATCACCGGGGATTATACATAACATTATACCACTGCAACCCCGCACCCATCACCGGGGATTATACATAAATTATACACTGCACCCCCATCCACCGGGGGATATACATAAACATTATACACTGCACCCATCACCGGGGATTATACATAACATTATACACTGCACCCCCCGCACCATCACTGGGGATTATACATAACATATACACTGCACCCCATCACCGGGGATATACATAACATTAACACTGCACCCCATCACCGGGGATTATACATAACATTATACACTGCACCCCATCACCGGGGATTATACATAACCTTATACCACTGCACCCCATCTACCGGGGATTATACATAACATTATACACTGCACCCCATCTACCTGGGGATTATACATAACATTATACACTGCACCCCGCACCCCATCACCGGGGATTATACATAACATTATACACTGCACCCCATCACCGGGGATTATACATAACATTATACACTGCACCCCATTACTGGGGATTATACATAACATTATACACTGCACCCCATCACCGGGGATTATACATAACATTATACACTGCACCCCATTACTGGGGATTATACATAACATTATACACTGCACCCCGCACCCCATCACCGGGGATTATACATAACATTATACACTGCACCCCCATCACCGGGGATTATACATAACATTATACACTGCACCCCCCCATCACCGGGGATTATACATAACATTATACACTGCACCCCATCACCGGGGATTATACATAACATTATACACTGCACCCCGCACCCCATCACCGGGGATTATACATAACATTATACACTGCACCCCATCACCGGGGATTATACATAACATTATACACTGCACCCCATCACCGGGGATTATACATAACATTATACACTGCACCCCGCACCCCATCACCGGGGATTATACATAACATTATACACTGCACCCCATCACCGGGGATTATACATAACATTATACACTGCACCCCATCACCGGGGATTATACATAACATTATACACTGCACCCCATTACTGGGGATTATACATAACATTATACACTGCACCCCGCACCCCATCACCGGGGATTATACATAACATTATACACTGCACCCCATCACCGGGGATTATACATAACATTATACACTGCACCCCATCACCGGGGATTATACATAACATTATACACTGCACCCCGCACCCATCACCGGGGATTATACATAACATTATACACTGCACCCCATCACCGGGGATTATACATAACATTATACACTGCACCCCGCACCCCATCACCGGGGATTATACATAACATTATACACTGCACCCCGCACCCATCACCGGGGATTATACATAACATTATACACTGCACCCGCACCCCATCACCGGGGATTATACATAACATTATATACTGCACCCCATCACCGGGATTATACATAACATTATACACTGCACCCCGCACCCCATCACCGGGGATTATACATAACATTATACACTGCACCCCATCACCGGGGATTATATATAACATTATACACTGCACCCCGCACCCCATCACCGGGGATTATACATAACATTATACACCGCACCCCATCACCGGGGATTATACATAACATTATACACTGCACCCCGCACCCCATCACCGGGGATTATACATAACATTATACACTGCACCCCATCACCGGGGATTATACATAACATTATACACTGCACCCCATCACCGGGGATTATACATAACATTATACACTGCACCCCGCACCCCATCACCGGGGATTATACATAACATTATACACTGCACCCCATCACCGGGGATTATACATAACATTATACACTGCACCCCATCACCAGGGATTATACATAACATTATACACTGCACCCCATCACCAGGGATTATACATAACATTATACACTGCACCCCATCACCGGGGATTATACATAACATTATACACTGCACCCCGCACCCCATCACCGGGGATTATACATAACATTATACACTGCACCCCGCACCCCATCACCGGGGATTATACATAACATTATACACTGCACCCCATCACCGGGGATTATACATAACATTATACACTGCACCCCGCACCCCATCACCGGGGATTATACATAACATTATACACTGCACCCCATCACCGGGGATTATACATAACATTATACACTGCACCCCGCACCCCATCACCGGGGATTATACATAACATTATACACTGCACCCCGCACCCCATCACCGGGGATTATACATAACATTATATACTGCACCCCATCACCGGGGATTATACATAACATTATACACTGCACCCCGCACCCCATCACCGGGGATTATACATAACATTATACACTGCACCCCATCACCGGGGATTATATATAACATTATACACTGCACCCCGCACCCCATCACCGGGGATTATACATAACATTATACACTGCACCCCATCACCGGGGATTATACATAACATTATACACTGCACCCCGCACCCCATCACCGGGGATTATACATAACATTATACACTGCACCCCATCACCGGGGATTATACATAACATTATACACTGCACCCCATCACCGGGGATTATACATAACATTATACACTGCACCCCGCACCCCATCACCGGGGATTATACATAACATTATACACTGCACCCCATCACCGGGGATTATACATAACATTATACACTGCACCCCGCACCCCATCACCGGGGATTATACATAACATTATACACCGCACCCCATCACCGGGGATTATACATAACATTATACACTGCACCCCGCACCCCATCACCGGGGATTATACATAACATTATACACTGCACCCCATCACCGGGGATTATACATAACATTATACACTGCACCCCGCACCCATCACCAGGGATTATACATAACATTATACACTGCACCCCATCACCAGGGATTATACATAACATTATACACTGCACCCCATCACCGGGGATTATACATAACATTATACACTGCACCCCGCACCCCATCACCGGGGATTATACATAACATTATACACTGCACCCCGCACCCCATCACCGGGGATTATACATAACATTATACACTGCACCCCATCACCGGGGATTATACATAACATTATACACTGCACCCCGCACCCCATCACCGGGGATTATACATAACATTATATACTGCACCCCATCACCGGGGATTATACATAACATTATACACTGCACCCCGCACCCCATCACCGGGGATTATACATAACATTATATACTGCACCCCATCACCGGGGATTATACATAACATTATACACTGCACCCCATCACCGGGGATTATACATAACATTATACACTGCACCCCGCACCCCATCACCGGGGATTATACATAACATTATACACTGCACCCCATCACCGGGGATTATACATAACATTATACACTGCACCCCGCACCCCATCACCGGGGATTATACATAACATTATACACTGCACCCCGCACCCCATCACCGGGGATTATACATAACATTATACACTGCCCCCCGCACCCCATCACCGGGGATTATACATAACATTATACACTGCACCCCATCACCGGGGATTATACATAACATTATACACTGCACCCCGCACCCCATCACCGGGGATTATACATAACATTATACACTGCCCCCCGCACCCCATCACCGGGGATTATACATAACATTATACACTGCACCCCATCACCGGGGATTATACATAACATTATACACTGCACCCCATCACCGGGGATTATACATAACATTATACACTGCACCCCGCACCCCATCACCGGGGATTATACATAACATTATACGCGCTGATCTCACATCCACCCGTATACAGCATCGGGAATATGGGATCGCTGCTTTAGTGAAGGACGAGGGAAAATAGGGGGAGATTTATCAAACATGGTGTATAGTGACACTGGCTCAGTCACCCCCGGCAACCAATCAGATTCCACCTCTCATTCCTCACAGACTCTTTGGAAAATGAAAGGTGGAATCTGATTGGTTGCCGGGGGCGACTCAGCCAGTTTCACTATACACCATGTCTGATAAATCTCTCCCATAGAGATGCTGATTCCAATGCGTTTTGACCATGTGACTATATCCCTTTGTTGTGATTGGCTGTGTTTGTCTTCTTGTAGCCGTGAGTAACATGTGGACTATTTGCCGTGTCCTTCGGTACAGGAGCCACGTACTTTAGTGGACTGTTTGCAGCGTTCGGGGTTGGAGTGGTCCCAATGCTGGGCTTCTAGACACTGTCGGGGTGTCACCACGTGTTGCTGCTCTCTGGAGGGGATGGTCAGGCGTGGTGCACCCCTATGGGAGATAAGTCCAGGGAGTCAGGGGTCACAGTAAGCAGCGGCTTCTTTACTGAAGAAATCTCAGGTGCAGAATAATCCAGGCCAAGCCCTGAGCCGCCATCTCCAGTCTCCGACCCGCAGCAGAAGAAGAGACAGGCCTCAGCTAGCAGCCTTCTTCTAGGTCTCTGCAGGCTTGTGCTCTGGTCAGACGGCTGGTGACCCCGGGGCTTTAGAGTCAGCGTCTTCTCCTAGGTCTCTGCAGGCTTGTGCTCTGGTCAGAGGGCTGGTGACCCCGGGGCTTTAGAGTCAGCGTCTTCTTCTAGGTCTCTGCAGGCTTGTGCTCTGGTCAGAGGGCTGGTGACCCCGGGGCTTTAGAGTCAGCGTCTTCTTCTAGGTCTCTGCAGGCTTGTGCTCTGGTCAGAGGGCTGGTGACCCCGGGGCTTTAGAGTCAGCGTCTTCTCCTAGGTCTCTGCAGGCTTGTGCTCTGGTCAGAGGGCTGGTGACCCCGGGGCTTTAGAGTCAGCGTCTTCTTCTAGGTCTCTGCAGGCTTGTACTCTGGTCAGAGGGCTGGTGACCCCGGGGCTTTAGAGTCAGCGTCTTCTTCTAGGTCTCTGCAGGCTTGTGCTCTGGTCAGAGGGCTGGTGACCCCGGGGCTTTAGAGTCAGCGTCTTCTTCTAGGTCTCTGCAGGCTTGTGCTCTGGTCAGAGGGCTGGTGACCCCAGGGCTGTAGAGTCAGCGTCTTCTTCTAGGTCTCTGCAGGCTTGTGCTCTGGTCAGAGGGCTGGTGACCCCAGGGCTGTAGAGTCAGCGTCTTCTTCTAGGTCTCTGCAGGCTTGTGCTCTGGTCAGAGGGCTGGTGACCCCGGGGATGTAGAGTCAGCGTCTTCTTCTAGGTCTCTGCAGGCTTGTGCTCTGGTCAGAGGGCTGGTGACCCCGGGGATGTAGAGTCAGCCTCGTCTTCTTTGTCCTCTGTCCGGTCTAGCAGAGTCTCTTTACTTTTCCGGCCTCTATCTGCAGGACCACAGGCTACTGACTGACTCTTCCTTTTATACTAGAACCTTTGAATGGGCGGGTGGAGTGTAGAAGCACAGTCGCAACAGATACAATGTTTCAATTTTAGTCTGCCATAGACTTGTATTGAATCTCCATACAGGTCTATGGGAATGACACAGTTTCTTTCTAGACATAAACAACATTGAAAAGGTCAACATGTCTGTTTTCCTGTTTTCCTCCAAAATCTCACCGCAACAGTGGAAAAGTCCCAGCTTCTAAGCTTCCTTCCATCTACATAAATTAGAAAGAGAGAGAAATGAGACAACTGTGTCTTTTTTTCCCCTGTACTGCTCAGGAGGCTGTCTATGTTTTGTTGTTTCCCCACCCCTTGGCCAGGTGCTCACTGATTGGTGTGATGTCAATGGTGGGCGTGGTAATTAATGAAGTCTTACAGAACATGTTGTGGTGCTCCACCGGTGTGGTGGACGATCGGTCACTTGCCAGATGGTACTGTGTGACTCCACTACAGTAGTGGTTGGACTGGGAATAACTCAGCCAAGTGTTATGTTGTTGTGACGCCAGTGCCGGTTGGGCACACAGGTATACTGGCACACCTGCTTTTATTTTAGTGAGGCTGGCTATACCCTTTTCCCTGTGGACAGTAACCTGCCGGTTTGTTGCGAGGTCCCTTGGGTGCTTATCATGGTGGTCCGGAGTGGAGTAGCGACTCACCCGGACTATTGGCACTGCCACCCACAGAAAGGGGAAATATCCCAAGGAAATTGTGATTACTGTGTAGGTGCTTGGTGAAGAACCACAGAGTCTCGTTAAAATAAATATACTCTTGTTTACTGTGAAGATACTTGACACAAGAAAATACAGTATACTTTCGCCTTGATAAATTACTTTCAGACTTGAAAACAGGAACAGATCTGTACTGAGAGTGAAGCAAAAGAAACAGCAGTGCTGGCTGGGCTGCGTGCTGGGAGGTAAAAAAGGATCAGAAGAGTAGAGAGGAGGATGTCGAGAGAGTCCCAACCCAAGTAGTACTGTGCTCTGCCGGGACTTTGGAGGTAAAATAAGTAGAATACTTGAAAGTAGAGAGAATACTTGTGCCCGTGTTTTGACTCCTTGGTCTTTGCACCACCTATTGCCCCCCAGTGTCAGGTCACCCGTCCTAGAGGGTGGCACAAGCCCCAGACCTTGTTACCTGGGATGAGCAGAATGGTCAGAGTTCTCTGGTTACACCCATGCTGCGAGATAGAGTGCTTAGGCTTCTAGCAACTTTGCTCTATCCTCTGGATCAGTTCCTTTACTACTTTTGGATACTGTCCTTCACTGTGTTACAATGTCCTCTGCGTGGGTTAGGATGATCCCTCACTTTTCTTCTCTAGTAGTGACTTAACACTGAACAGTGTGTAATAAGGTTGCTTGAGGGAAAACTGTGTATAGGTCTCTCAAATTCATGTGCTCTGCTCAACGTCTAGACCACAACTCTTGCACTGGGGACCTGGCACGAGCCAGTTCATTGAGGTTTGGTTCAGAAGTTCGCAAATTTTACACCAAAGATTTGTGAACCGACCTTTTAAAAAAGTTTGTTCATCTCTAGTGTCCACATTACAATTCCATACTCTACCCAAATTGCATTGTCATCCTTAACCAATCACAGAGCTTCTCTGTACATCATTTATGAAAGTGGCGCCTCAGCTGTCTGCAGGCCGTGCCTGGTACTGCAGCTCGCCTCTATTCATTTCAGTGGAGCTGAGCTGCAATACCAGACACAACCTAACGAAAGATGGGGCGCTGTTTCTGGGGGAGGAAAAAAAAAGAAGCAATCGCCATGTTTTTCTGATTCTGCACAATCTCTTCAATATGAAGGCGCTGCGCCACATGGTTGGGCGGTTCGTTCATTGCGCTTAAAACCTCGTATGCAGAATGATCAGAATTATGTAATTTAACGTTTAATATCCCATCAATCGACGAGTCGAGAAGATGAAATATGTTTCACACAACAAACGTCGAGATAAGAGGCGCTAATTGTCTGCTGGAGTTAATACAGCGGCTGGAACAAATTGTGCTTAAGCGTGCGTCTGGCGGCGGCTGCAGATTGATGTTTCCTTCTCATCTTCTCCTGTCTTTTCATTATTTCAATCAATAAGGACGTGGTATGGCTTTAAAGCATTGCTCTAATTAGAACCTCCCCGGGGTCTTGTTTACAAGGAAAATATAAATCACGTGGCCGTTCTGGGTCCCAGCCACTAAGACGTGTTCACTGGCCAAGAACGTCCATCCCGGCAGCCTCCTCGGACTCTGGAGCGCCAGGATTTATGACATCAGCGCTCGGCGTTCAGAGAGCGGGATTTGAGGAGGGTAAATCGCTCTGTCGAGGATGTAAATATTACACGAGAAACAACGTAAGGATGACTGGCCGGGACCTAGAGCTCCAGGCGGGGGTCCTCCATCTCTATGTACCAGGCTGCTATTCACTTATCTTACACTCTGTATATTAATCCCTCATTGTATATGCAGCGTCATGAAATAAAGGGGGGACATAGTTTTAAAATCAGCTGGTGTCAGAAAGTTATATAGATTAGTAATTTACTTCTATAAAATAATCTCCAGTCTCCGAGTACTTATCAGCTGCTGTATGTCCTGCAGGAAGTGGTGTATTCTCTCCAGTCTGACACAGTGCTCTCTGCTGCCACCTCTGTCCATGTCAGGAACTGTCCAGAGCAGGAGAGGTTTTCTATGGGGATTTGCTGCTGCTCTGGACAGTTCCTGACATGGACAGAGGTGGCAGCAGAGAGCACTGTGTCAGACTGGAGAGACTACACCACTTCCTGCAGGACATACAGCAGCTGATAAGTACTGGAAGACTGGAGATTTTTTATATAGAAGTTAATTACAAATCTATATAACTTTCTGACATCAGTTGATTTAAACCCATTTCCCTGTGCATTATGGGCGTTTATAGTCCACAAACATTGATTTGGTCCTTAAAGGGAACCTCTCACATTAATAATTCAGTTCAGTCCGGTGGCACCATATTACAGAGGGGGAGGAGCTGATCAGACTGATATATGTTTTGTGCGGCTCCAGGATAACCTTCCATCTAGTCCTTCAAATCTTTGCTTATTCTGGACAAAATAGTCAAGTAGGCGGTGCTACTCAGTGATTGACAGCTATCAAATATATATATCAATCAGCTCCTGCTCTGCACCATGGTGTCTGTCGACTGGATGGCATTTTCAGTGTCTCTGTTTCCCTTTAAAGGTCACATGTCGCCTGAATTCTCTTCAGGAAGATACTTTTTTCTAATCTGTTTCTATTTTCTGATTGTAATTTTTTTATTATTTCCCTCTTTGTACATTATTATGTGGGCGGCCATCTTGCCTGAGCTGTCTTTAACAGCGTTTAGTGACATACTTTACAGCAAGCCTCATGGACATAGAAGACAACAACAGACAGGAGCTGTCCCATTAAGATGAATGTGAAATCAGACGACCTGCCCCCCCCCCCACCCAGAATACGCAGAGATAATGAGGGCGGTGGAAATGAATGTCACAGTAGATACGGGGAGAAGAATACTGGAGCTCCTTGTTATCGTGCAGGCGGCGGTTTCCTGGCTGGGGATGGATGGCGGCCGCGGTGATATACGGGGTCGCTCTGATTTCACGGCTATATCTTAGGATAATTACATGCGCAGTGATTTATTCAGAGATGTCACCAATCATTTGTATTCTGACGGAAACGACTTTATTTCCGTCTCCCGGAGAAGGTTTTTATGAGTGGCGAATAAGCGATGGCGGAGCGTTCATCTCCCCGGGCTCCGCGCAGGGATAGCCCCACAGCCAGCGTGTATTTATAGGCCTGTTATGTGTCTGTTCTATCCGGAGGTTATAGAATCCGCAACCGGCTCGATTATCAGGTCACAAAACCGGAGAAAGTAACACGAAAATCTGCCGCCACTACTAGGCAGCGACACTGTCAGACCCCGCCCCGGCCGCCCCCGGGGGGAGATTTATACAGATATCGTGCAGCACCATGAAGCGTCGCGTAACGTTTACATTTATGACTGTAATAAGGTTATAACGACCGGGTCAGATCCCAAGGTTCATTATGCAAAAAAGACAAAAAAACATAAAAAAGAACTGCGACCCATCAGCGGCGGCGGCGGCGTATTGCGCAGTTTAGAAAGCAGCTCTTTTGGTTTTGTTTTGCTGTTTGGCGTTTTTATGGCGGTTTATATCATCCGCTAGATTTCCCCTGTGCTTTATGAGGAATATTAGAAAGTTGTGTTTGATAAAATGAAGCGGCGGACGGTTTATTATCGGCTGTCAAATCCAATCTCTCCCTGTTTTAAGATGATTAAAATGGCAATACGTGGCGCACGCTCCGCTTTATAATATCGCATGAAACGATGGAAGACGATTGGCGCCCCTCTTGTTTGTTTTTTTAAATCTCGTTACAATTCCGGAGAAGTTTTATAGTCAGAAATCCGGACGTGGTTGTGGCTGATGGATGGAGCGAGAAGAGGGGAGCCGTAACTCAGACAGCAACGTGCTGACGGCCGAAAGGTCGCCCTCTGGATTTACCCTGGACACATTTACACTATGTTCACACGGTATATTTTTTAAGACAAGAACGGCCGTTGTTAGAGATTAAAACAACGGCCATTCTTGTCTTAAAATAACGCACTGTATTGAACTCTACACTTCATGGACTTCAATGGTTAATTGGATTGCAGACACCCCCCAAATGTGACAAATAAAAGTTCCTGCAGCCGATACGGTGATAACAAACAGCGGCCGTTATTTATACATGAACATTAAGTACCGGTACCGTCTACAACATTAAAACGGCAAATGGAGGAAGTCGCTGGAATCGCTGAGATCTGCACCGATCACATTTCCAGCACTTACTCATTTCACCTGCGGAGGCGCTGTAGGGACATTGGATACTTGCTGCCAGGTTTCCGCACAGTCTTCAGCTTATCCCAGGGCCCTTCTAGGGATCGTCCATATTCTTCCCTCCTAGTTACCGATAGCGTCCGCAGTACTCAGTATTCTTATGACTCTCCCACCGTATGTCCGTGCTGCGGGGGGCTCCCAGCATCTGGCCCTACTGCGGGGGGCTCCTAGCATCTGGCCCTGCTGCGGGGGGGGCTCTCAGCGTCTGGCCCTGCTGCGGGGGGCTCCCAGCGTCTGGCCCTGCTGCGGGGGGGCTCTCAGCGTCTGGCCCTGCTGCGGGGGGCTCCCAGCATCTGGCCCTGCTGCGGGGGGCTCCCATTTGCTGGTCCTGCTGGGGGGGCTCTCAGCATCTGGCCCTGCTGCGGGGGGCTCTCAGCGTCTGGCCCTGCTGCGGGGGGCTCTCAGCGTCTGGCCCTGCTGCGGGGGGCTCCCAGCGTCTGGCCCTGTTGCGGGGGGCTCCTAGCGTCTGGCCCTGCTGCGGGGGGCTCCTAGCATCTGGCCCTGCTGCGGGGGGCTCCCAGCGTCTGGCCCTGCTGTGGGGGGCTCCCAGCGTCTGGCCCTGAGGCGGGGGGCTCCTAGCGTCTGGCCCTGCTGCGGGGGGCTCCCATTTGCTGGTCCTGCTGGGGGGGCTCTCAGCGTCTGGCCCTACTGCGGGGGGCTCCTAGCATCTGGCCCTGCTGCGGGGGGGGCTCTCAGCGTCTGGCCCTGCTGCGGGGGGCTCCCAGCGTCTGGCCCTGCTGCGGGGGGGCTCTCAGCGTCTGGCCCTGCTGCGGGGGGCTCCCAGCATCTGGCCCTGCTGCGGGGGGCTCCCATTTGCTGGTCCTGCTGGGGGGGCTCTCAGCATCTGGCCCTGCTGCGGGGGGCTCCCAGCGTCTGGCCCTGCTGCGGGGGGCTCTCAGCGTCTGGCCCTGCTGCGGGGGGCTCCCAGCGTCTGGCCCTGTTGCGGGGGGCTCCTAGCGTCTGGCCCTGCTGCGGGGGGCTCCCAGCGTCTGGCCCTGCTGTGGGGGGCTCCCAGCGTCTGGCCCTGCTGCGGGGGGCTCCTAGCGTCTGGCCCTGCTGCGGGGGGCTCCCATTTGCTGGTCCTGCTGGGGGGGCTCTCAGCGTCTGGCCCTGCTGCGGGGGGGCTCTCAGCGTCTGGCCCTGCTGCGGGGGTCTCCTAGCGTCTGGCCCTGCTGCGGGGGGCTCCCATTTGCTGGTCCTGCTGGGGGGGCTCTCAGCGTCTGGCCCTGCTGCGGGGGGGCTCTCAGCGTCTGGCCCTGCTGCGGGGGGCTCTCAGCGTCTGGCCCTGCTGCGGGGGGCTCCCAGCGTCTGGCCCTGCTGTGGGGGGGCTCTCAGCGTCTGGCCCTGCTGCGGGGGGCTCCTAGCGTCTGGCCCTGCTGCGGGGGGCTCCCTCCCGGTGTATCACACATCCTCCTTCTTCTTGCTGATCTCAGCAGATTCCGCCAGTATTTCCCGGCTTCCCTAATGGCCTCCATCTCTTTCATCTGACTCCGGTGCAGTCAGGGAATCGGCTGCTGCTTTCTCGCCAGTAATTGAATGCGTTCCCGCTCACCTCGCCTCTCTTCCTCCCGCTGAGGTCACACCATGACTGATAGACTGGTAGGACAGTAAGGACAGGTCTGCGCCACAATGGATCTCGTGGGAACTTTTAGCAATCAGCTTTGTGGAGAGAGAGAGAGTCGCTCACAGACTCTAATGAGCTGACAGAGATCTCCGCTCCACCCCGGCTGATCCAACAATTAGAGGACGGCAAGGAGAAGCGCCGCACTTCTGTCAGACATCTTACTGCCGAGATTACAGATGTGTCGGGATAATTGTGGACCAGGAGATGAGATGTGGACGAGGAGAATGTGACTGGACGAGGCCCCGACTATTATAGCCGACTCCACCACCAAGCTAAAAATATAAGTCTCCTCACAATAAGCCGGGATTCTGTGTTACTGGCCGAGATATGAAAGTTAGGCTTAGTTATGTTCAGCCAAGGACTCAATAGCTTAAAGGGGCACTCTATCTAAGAAAATGCCCCCCTATTCAATCCCCACAATCTAAGCTTGTGTGTAATAGGTTTCTATTACATGAATTGGGCTATTTGTCTGCAGCACATCCCAACTCTCACCCTGAGACAGCCTCCAGAGCAGTAGAGGGGAAAGGAGACACAGTCGTTTCAACTCTCTCTCTTTCCAATTTCTGTGGATGGATGGATGGATGGATAGATAGATAGATAGATAGATAGATAGATAGATAGATAGATAGATAGATAGATAGATAGGAGATAGATAGGAGATAGATAGGAGATAGATAGATAGGAGATAGATAGATAGATAGGAGATAGATAGATAGGAGATAGATAGATAGGAGATAGATAGATAGATAGATAGGAGATAGATAGATAGATAGATAGATAGATAGATAGATAGATAGATAGATAGATAGATAGATAGGAGATAGATAGATAGGAGATAGATAGATAGATAGGAGATAGATAGATAGATAGATAGATAGATAGATAGGAGATAGATAGATAGATAGATAGATAGATAGGAGATAGATAGATAGATAGATAGATAGGAGATAGATAGATAGATAGGAGATAGATAGATAGATAGATAGATAGATAGATAGATAGATAGGAGATAGATAGATAGGAGATAGATAGATAGGAGATAGATAGATAGGAGATAGATAGGAGATAGATAGATAGATAGATAGATAGATAGATAGATAGGAGATAGATAGGAGATAGATAGATAGGAGATAGATAGATAGGAGATAGGAGATAGATAGGAGATAGATAGATAGATAGATAGATAGATAGATAGATAGATAGATAGGAGATAGATAGGAGATAGATAGGAGATAGATAGATAGATACATAGATAGGAGATAGATAGATAGATAGATAGATAGATAGATAGATAGATAGATAGATAGATAGATAGGAGATAGATAGGAGATAGATAGATAGATAGATAGGAGATAGATAGATAGATAGATAGATAGGAGATAGATAGATAGGAGATAGGAGATAGATAGGAGATAGATAGATAGATAGATATCACACGAAAATCCAAAGCACTCCAGCATAAGGTGAAAAAAAGGTAGTGGTTTATTACAAAAATGTGCAAAAACACAAGATGCAACGTTTCAGTTCTCTCACAGAACCATTTTCAAGCAAGAGAGAACTTAAACGTTGCATCTTGTGTTTTTGCACATTTTTGTAATAAACCACTACCTTTTTTTCACCTTATGCTGGAGTGCTTTGGATTTTCGTGTGATACTTGGGGATCCCCCCAGCCAAGGGATTTACATCCTATTGCACCCGCTACACCTGTGAAGAAGTGCGGCTCCTTTCTCCTCTGTAGATAGATAGATAGATAGATAGATAGGAGATAGATAGATAGATAGATAGATAGATAGATAGATAGGAGATAGATAGATAGATAGATAGATAGATAGATAGATAGGAGATAGATAGATAGATAGATAGATAGATAGATAGATAGGAGATAGATAGATAGGAGATAGATAGATAGATAGATAGATAGATAGATAGATAGATAGGAGATAGATAGATAGGAGATAGATAGATAGATAGATAGATAGATAGATAGATAGGAGATAGATAGATAGATAGGAGATAGATAGATAGATAGATAGATAGATAGATAGATAGATAGGAGATAGATAGATAGGAGATAGATAGATAGATAGATAGATAGATAGATAGATAGATAGGAGATAGATAGATAGATAGATAGGAGATAGATAGATAGATAGATAGATAGATAGATAGATAGATAGGAGATAGATAGATAGATAGATAGATAGATAGATAGATAGATAGATAGGAGATAGATAGATAGGAGATAGATAGATAGATAGATAGATAGATAGATAGATAGGAGATAGATAGATAGGAGATAGATAGATAGATAGATAGATAGATAGATAGGAGATAGATAGATAGATAGGAGATAGATAGATAGATAGATAGATAGATAGGAGATAGATAGATAGGAGATAGATAGATAGATAGATAGATAGGAGATAGATAGATAGATAGATAGATAGATAGATAGATAGATAGATAGATAGATAGGAGATAGATAGATAGATAGATAGATAGATAGATAGGAGATAGATAGATAGATAGGAGATAGATAGATAGATAGATAGGAGATAGATAGATAGATAGGAGATAGATAGATAGATAGATAGATAGATAGATAGATAGATAGATAGATAGATAGGAGATAGATAGATAGGAGATAGATAGATAGATAGATAGATAGATAGATAGGAGATAGATAGATAGATAGATAGATAGATAGATAGATAGGAGATAGATAGATAGATAGATAGATAGATAGATAGATAGGAGATAGATAGATAGGAGATAGATAGATAGATAGGAGATAGATAGATAGATAGGAGATAGATAGATAGATAGATAGATAGATAGATAGATAGATAGGAGATAGATAGATAGATAGATAGATAGATAGATAGATAGATAGATAGCAAAAGAGAAGAAGCAGCACTGCTTTAATGTGGTAATGGTGGTGCCAGCGGATCTTGATCCAGACCAAAGATCTTAGTGAGTATATATGCAGAGAATCCACAGCACTCCAGTGTAGTGAAAAAGCTCAATAAGCTATGTTTATTCAGTCAATTCATAGTGCAACACTCCAAACGCAACGTTTCAGTGACTCTCTGTCACCATTTTCAAGCTTATTGAGCTTGAAAATTCAGATAATTGACTGAATAAACATAGCTTATTGAGCTTTTTCACTACACTGGAGTGCTGTGGATTCTCTGCATATAGATAGATAGATAGATAGATAGATAGATAGATAGATAGATAGATAGATAGGAGATAGATAGGAGATAGATAGGAGATAGATAGATAGATAGATAGATAGATAGATAGATAGGAGATAGATAGATAGATAGATAGATAGATAGATAGATAGATAGGAGATAGATAGATAGATAGATAGATAGATAGATAGATAGATAGATAGGAGATAGATAGATAGATAGGAGATAGATAGGAGATAGATTGATAGATAGATAGATAGATAGATAGATAGGAGATAGATAGATAGATAGATAGATAGATAGATAGATAGGAGATAGATAGATAGATAGATAGATAGATAGATAGATAGATAGGAGATAGATAGGAGATAGATAGATAGATAGATAGATAGATAGATAGATAGATAGGAGATAGATAGATAGGAGATAGATAGATAGATAGATAGATAGGAGATAGATAGATAGATAGATAGGAGATAGATAGGAGATAGATAGATAGATAGATAGATAGATAGATAGATAGGAGATAGATAGATAGATAGATAGATAGATAGATAGATAGATAGATAGATAGGAGATAGATAGGAGATAGATAGATAGGAGATAGATAGATAGGAGATAGATAGGAGATAGATAGATATGAGATAGATAGATAGATACATAGATAGGAGATAGATAGATAGATAGATAGGAGATAGATAGGAGATAGATAGATAGATAGATAGATAGATAGATAGATAGATAGATAGATAGGAGATAGATAGATAGATAGATAGATAGATAGGAGATAGATAGATAGGAGATAGGAGATAGATAGGAGATAGATAGATAGATAGATAGATAGATAGATAGATAGATAGATAGATAGATAGATAGGAGATAGATAGATAGGAGATAGGAGATAGATAGGAGATAGATAGATAGATAGATATCACACGAAAATCCAAAGCACTCCAGCATAAGGTGAAAAAAAGGTAGTGGTTTATTACAAAAATGTGCAAAAACACAAGATGCAACGTTTCAGTTCTCTCACAGAACCATTTTCAAGCAAGAGAGAACTTAAACGTTGCATCTTGTGTTTTTGCACATTTTTGTAATAAACCACTACCTTTTTTTCACCTTATGCTGGAGTGCTTTGGATTTTCGTGTGATACTTGGGGATCCCCCCAGCCAAGGGATTTACATCCTATTGCACCCGCTACACCTGTGAAGAAGTGCGGCTCCTTTCTCCTCTGTAGATAGATAGATAGATAGATAGATAGATAGATAGATAGGAGATAGATAGATAGATAGATAGATAGATAGATAGATAGATAGATAGGAGATAGATAGATAGATAGATAGATAGGAGATAGATAGATAGATAGATAGATAGATAGGAGATAGATAGGAGATAGATAGATAGATAGATAGATAGATAGATAGATAGGAGATAGATAGATAGATAGATAGATAGGAGATAGATAGATAGGAGATAGATAGATAGATAGATAGATAGATAGGAGATAGATAGATAGATAGATAGATAGATAGATAGGAGATAGGAGATAGATAGATAGGAGATAGATAGATAGATAGATAGGAGATAGATAGATAGATAGGAGATAGATAGATAGATAGATAGATAGATAGATAGATAGATAGATAGATAGGAGATAGATAGATAGATAGGAGATAGATAGGAGATAGATAGATAGATAGATAGATAGATAGATAGATAGATAGATAGATAGATAGGAGATAGATAGATAGGAGATAGATAGGAGATAGATAGATAGATAGATAGATAGATAGATAGATAGATAGATAGGAGATAGATAGGAGATAGATAGATAGATAGATAGATAGATAGATAGGAGATAGATAGATAGGAGATAGATAGATAGATAGATAGATAGATAGATAGGAGATAGATAGATAGGAGATAGATAGATAGATAGATAGATAGATAGATAGATAGGAGATAGATAGATAGATAGGAGATAGATAGATAGATAGATAGATAGGAGATAGATAGATAGGAGATAGATAGATAGATAGATAGATAGATAGATAGATAGGAGATAGATAGATAGATAGATAGATAGGAGATAGATAGATAGATAGATAGGAGATAGATAGATAGGAGATAGATAGATAGATAGATAGATAGATAGATAGATAGGAGATAGATAGATAGATAGGAGATAGATAGATAGATAGATAGGAGATAGATAGATAGATAGATAGATAGATAGATAGATAGATAGATAGATAGGAGATAGATAGATAGGAGATAGATAGATAGATAGATAGATAGATAGATAGGAGATAGATAGATAGATAGATAGATAGATAGATAGATAGATAGGAGATAGATAGATAGATAGATAGGAGATAGATAGATAGATAGGAGATAGATAGATAGATAGGAGATAGATAGATAGATAGATAGATAGATAGGAGATAGATAGATAGATAGATAGCAAAAGAGAAGAAGCAGCACTGCTTTAATGTGGTAATGGTGGTGCCAGCGGATCTTGATCCAGACCAAAGATCTTAGTGAGTATATATGCAGAGAATCCACAGCACTCCAGTGTAGTGAAAAAGCTCAATAAGCTATGTTTATTCAGTCAATTCATAGTGCAACACTCCAAACGCAACGTTTCAGTGACTCTCTGTCACCATTTTCAAGCTTATTGAGCTTGAAAATTCAGATAATTGACTGAATAAACATAGCTTATTGAGCTTTTTCACTACACTGGAGTGCTGTGGATTCTCTGCATATAGATAGATAGATAGATAGATAGATAGATAGATAGATAGATAGATAGATAGATAGGAGATAGATAGGAGATAGATAGGAGATAGATAGATAGATAGATAGATAGGAGATAGATAGATAGATAGATAGGTAGGAGATAGATAGATAGATAGGAGATAGATAGGAGATAGATAGATAGATAGATAGATAGATAGGAGATAGATAGATAGATAGATAGATAGATAGATAGATAGATAGATAGGAGATAGATAGATAGATAGATAGATAGATAGATAGGAGATAGATAGATAGATAGATAGATAGATAGATAGATAGGAGATAGATAGATAGATAGATAGATAGATAGATAGATAGGAGATAGATAGATAGATAGATAGATAGGAGATAGATAGGAGATAGATAGATAGATAGATAGATAGATAGATAGGAGATAGATAGATAGGAGATAGATAGATAGATAGATAGATAGATAGATAGATAGATAGATAGATAGGAGATAGGAGATAGATAGATAGATAGATAGATAGATAGATAGATAGGAGATAGATAGATAGATAGATAGATAGGAGATAGATAGATAGATAGATAGGAGATAGATAGATAGGAGATAGATAGATAGATAGGAGATAGATAGATAGATAGGAGATAGATAGATAGATAGATAGATAGATAGATAGATAGGAGATAGATAGATAGATAGATAGGAGATAGATAGGAGATAGATAGATAGATAGATAGATAGATAGATAGGAGATAGATAGGAGATAGATAGATAGATAGATAGATAGATAGATAGATAGATAGGAGATAGATAGATAGGAGATAGATAGATAGATAGATAGATAGATAGATAGATAGATAGGAGATAGATAGATAGGAGATAGATAGATAGATAGATAGATAGATAGATAGATAGATAGATAGGAGATAGATAGATAGATAGGAGATAGATAGATAGATAGATAGATAGATAGATAGATAGATAGATAGGAGATAGATAGATAGGAGATAGATAGATAGATAGATAGATAGATAGATAGATAGATAGGAGATAGATAGATAGATAGATAGATAGATAGATAGATAGGAGATAGATAGATAGATAGATAGATAGGAGATAGATAGATAGGAGATAGATAGATAGATAGGAGATAGATAGATAGATAGGAGATAGATAGATAGATAGATAGGAGATAGATAGATAGATAGATAGGAGATAGATAGATAGATAGATAGATAGATAGATAGATAGATAGATAGGAGATAGATAGATAGGAGATAGATAGATAGATAGATAGATAGATAGATAGATAGATAGGAGATAGATAGATAGATAGATAGATAGATAGATAGATAGGAGATAGATAGATAGATAGATAGATAGATAGATAGGAGATAGATAGATAGATAGGAGATAGATAGATAGATAGGAGATAGATAGATAGATAGATAGATAGATAGATAGGAGATAGATAGATAGATAGATAGATAGGAGATAGATAGATAGATAGGAGATAGATAGATAGATAGATAGATAGATAGATAGATAGGAGATAGATAGATAGATAGATAGATAGGAGATAGATAGATAGATAGATAGATAGGAGATAGATAGATAGATAGATAGGAGATAGATAGATAGATAGATAGGAGATAGATAGATAGATAGATAGATAGATAGATAGGAGATAGATAGATAGATAGATAGCAAAAGAGAAGAAGCAGCACTGCTTTAATGTGGTAATGGTGGTGCCAGCGGATCTTGATCCAGACCAAAGATCTTAGTGAGTATATATGCAGAGAATCCACAGCACTCCAGTGTAGTGAAAAAGCTCAATAAGCTATGTTTATTCAGTCAATTCATAGTGCAACACTCCAAACGCAACGTTTCAGTGACTCTCTGTCACCATTTTCAAGCTTATTGAGCTTGAAAATTCAGATAATTGACTGAATAAACATAGCTTATTGAGCTTTTTCACTACACTGGAGTGCTGTGGATTCTCTGCATATAGATAGATAGATAGATAGATAGATAGATAGATAGATAGATAGATAGATAGATAGGAGATAGATAGGAGATAGATAGATAGATAGATAGATAGGAGATAGATAGATAGATAGATAGATAGATAGATAGATAGGAGATAGATAGATAGATAGATAGATAGATAGATAGATAGGAGATAGATAGATAGATAGGAGATAGATAGGAGATAGATTGATAGATAGATAGATAGATAGGAGATAGATAGATAGATAGATAGATAGATAGATAGGAGATAGATAGATAGATAGATAGATAGGAGATAGATAGATAGATAGATAGATAGATAGATAGATAGATAGGAGATAGATAGATAGATAGATAGATAGATAGATAGATAGATAGATAGGAGATAGATAGATAGGAGATAGATAGATAGATAGATAGATAGATAGATAGATAGATAGGAGATAGATAGATAGATAGATAGGAGATAGATAGGAGATAGATAGATAGATAGATAGATAGATAGATAGATAGATAGATAGGAGATAGATAGATAGATAGATAGATAGATAGATAGATAGATAGATAGATAGGAGATAGATAGGAGATAGATAGATAGGAGATAGATAGATAGGAGATAGATAGGAGATAGATAGATATGAGATAGATAGATAGATACATAGATAGGAGATAGATAGATAGATAGATAGGAGATAGATAGGAGATAGATAGATAGATAGATAGATAGGAGATAGATAGATAGATAGATAGATAGATAGATAGATAGATAGGAGATAGATAGATAGGAGATAGGAGATAGATAGGAGATAGATAGATAGATAGATATCACACGAAAATCCAAAGCACTCCAGCATAAGGTGAAAAAAAGGTAGTGGTTTATTACAAAAATGTGCAAAAACACAAGATGCAACGTTTCAGTTCTCTCACAGAACCATTTTCAAGCAAGAGAGAACTTAAACGTTGCATCTTGTGTTTTTGCACATTTTTGTAATAAACCACTACCTTTTTTTCACCTTATGCTGGAGTGCTTTGGATTTTCGTGTGATACTTGGGGATCCCCCCAGCCAAGGGATTTACATCCTATTGCACCCGCTACACCTGTGAAGAAGTGCGGCTCCTTTCTCCTCTGTAGATAGATAGATAGATAGATAGATAGGAGATAGATAGATAGATAGATAGATAGATAGATAGATAGATAGATAGATAGATAGGAGATAGATAGATAGATAGATAGGAGATAGATAGATAGGAGATAGATAGATAGATAGATAGGAGATAGATAGATAGATAGGAGATAGATAGATAGATAGATAGATAGATAGATAGATAGATAGATAGGAGATAGATAGATAGATAGGAGATAGATAGGAGATAGATAGATAGATAGATAGATAGATAGATAGATAGATAGATAGATAGATAGATAGGAGATAGGAGATAGATAGATAGGAGATAGATAGGAGATAGATAGATAGATAGATAGATAGATAGATAGATAGATAGATAGATAGATAGATAGGAGATAGATAGGAGATAGATAGATAGATAGATAGATAGATAGATAGATAGATAGATAGGAGATAGATAGATAGGAGATAGATAGATAGATAGATAGATAGATAGGAGATAGATAGATAGGAGATAGATAGATAGATAGATAGATAGATAGATAGATAGGAGATAGATAGATAGATAGGAGATAGATAGATAGATAGATAGATAGATAGATAGGAGATAGATAGATAGGAGATAGATAGATAGATAGATAGATAGGAGATAGATAGATAGATAGATAGATAGATAGATAGGAGATAGATAGATAGATAGATAGGAGATAGATAGATAGGAGATAGATAGATAGATAGATAGGAGATAGATAGATAGATAGGAGATAGATAGATAGATAGATAGGAGATAGATAGATAGATAGATAGATAGATAGATAGATAGATAGATAGATAGATAGGAGATAGATAGATAGGAGATAGATAGATAGATAGATAGATAGATAGATAGGAGATAGATAGATAGATAGATAGATAGATAGATAGGAGATAGATAGATAGATAGATAGGAGATAGATAGATAGATAGGAGATAGATAGATAGATAGGAGATAGATAGATAGATAGATAGATAGGAGATAGATAGATAGATAGATAGCAAAAGAGAAGAAGCAGCACTGCTTTAATGTGGTAATGGTGGTGCCAGCGGATCTTGATCCAGACCAAAGATCTTAGTGAGTATATATGCAGAGAATCCACAGCACTCCAGTGTAGTGAAAAAGCTCAATAAGCTATGTTTATTCAGTCAATTCATAGTGCAACACTCCAAACGCAACGTTTCAGTGACTCTCTGTCACCATTTTCAAGCTTATTGAGCTTGAAAATTCAGATAATTGACTGAATAAACATAGCTTATTGAGCTTTTTCACTACACTGGAGTGCTGTGGATTCTCTGCATATAGATAGATAGATAGATAGATAGATAGATAGATAGATAGATAGATAGATAGATAGGAGATAGATAGGAGATAGATAGGAGATAGATAGATAGATAGATAGATAGATAGATAGGAGATAGATAGATAGATAGATAGGTAGGAGATAGATAGATAGATAGGAGATAGATAGGAGATAGATAGATAGATAGATAGATAGATAGATAGATAGGAGATAGATAGATAGATAGATAGATAGATAGATAGATAGATAGATAGGAGATAGATAGGAGATAGATAGATAGATAGATAGATAGATAGATAGGAGATAGATAGATAGATAGATAGATAGATAGGAGATAGATAGGAGATAGATAGATAGATAGATAGATAGGAGATAGATAGATAGGAGATAGATAGATAGATAGATAGATAGATAGATAGATAGGAGATAGGAGATAGATAGATAGATAGATAGATAGATAGATAGATAGGAGATAGATAGATAGATAGATAGATAGATAGATAGATAGATAGATAGATAGGAGATAGATAGATAGATAGATAGGAGATAGATAGATAGGAGATAGATAGATAGATAGGAGATAGATAGATAGATAGGAGATAGATAGATAGATAGATAGATAGATAGATAGATAGATAGATAGATAGGAGATAGATAGATAGATAGATAGATAGATAGGAGATAGATAGGAGATAGATAGATAGATAGATAGATAGATAGATAGATAGATAGATAGATAGATAGGAGATAGATAGGAGATAGATAGATAGATAGATAGATAGATAGATAGATAGATAGATAGGAGATAGATAGATAGGAGATAGATAGATAGATAGATAGATAGATAGATAGATAATAGATAGATAGATAGATAGATAGATAGATAGATAGATAGGAGATAGATAGGAGATAGATAGATAGATAGATAGATAGATAGATAGATAGGAGATAGATAGATAGATAGATAAGAGATAGATAGATAGATAGATAGATAGATAGATAGATAGATAGGAGATAGATAGGAGATAGATAGATAGATAGGAGATAGATAGATAGATAGATAGGAGATAGATAGATAGATAGATAGATAGATAGGAGATAGATAGGTGTGTGTTCCCAGCCCAGGAGTAAGCAGCACTGAACATGAGCTCCTGAGTTTTCATCACTTTATACCTTGTAATGAGCAAATTCTAAGACGAAACCTGGGAAATACAAACTCCATGGGATACAGAAGCGAGCAGCACTAAAGCTCTTCATAAAAAGGAAAAACTTTTTTTGGATTTAAAGGACAAAACAAGAATCTTGCTTTGAGGACAGCCAACAATCATCAAGACAGACCACAAGGCTACAAGGACCATCAACCTCAAGAGTCCAAAGATCCTCAGCAGCCACGGGTAAGAGCTCCTGCTCCAACACCAACCCCTACCCCCTCACCAGAAGCTGCTAGAGACCAAACTCCATAGAAATAAGGATAATATTTAAAACATGCAAAATCACAATTTAGACCACGTAAAGTCCAGCAACATAGATGAGCAGAGGAGCCCGGCAGCCTCAGCCAGCAGGGGGTCAGACATCCTGGAGATAACATACTCAGAAGGGCTGCGGAGCATTCAGGCAAGGAAAGCCATAAAAGATGCCACCATCAGACAGAATCCAGAGACCCTCTATGCCGACTTTACTTATAAAGAGCCAATTAGGAGGAAAACGGATGTGGTCTTCTTCACCGAGCAGCCCAATGCCTGGAACAAAGCCTTCTGCAACCATTATGAAAACATCTCAAAGGGCGGCATCAACCGGGGCCGGCAGATCAGGGTAAAGGAAACTGGGGATGAGGAGGACACAGTACTCACCATAAACATCTATAACACTGGCACCATCATGGTACAAGGCACTGAGGATAACCTCTATAACACTGGCACCATCATGGTACAAGGCACTGAGGATAACCTCTATAACACTGGCACCATCATGGTACAAGGCACTGAGGATAACCTCTATAACACTGGCACCATCATGGTACAAGGCACTGAGGATAACCTCTATAACACTGGCACCATCATGGTACAAGGCACTGAGGATAACCTCTATAACACTGGCACCATCATGGTACAAGGCACTGAGGATAACCTCACTCAGTTTGAAAGAACATTTCCTGATATTAAAAACGAAGCTCAAAAACACAAGCAAGAGCAAAAACCAGAGACAGTCCCCAAGGACCCCCCTGTGTCTGTAGGTGAGGATGCTTCCCACCCAACACCCAACATTCTCAGAGACTGCTTATCTCAATTGGAGAGAGACTTTGTACAGTTCAAGGAGGAACTTCAAAGAAACCAAAGTGACAAAAATGCAAACGACAAAGCACTTAATGAAATAAACAAACTGAAATGTGAATTCACAGCAGCTCTAGGAGAAATGCAATGTAAAGTACAAGCCCTCCAACAAGAAAACATCAAGCTACAACATGAGATAACAGATCTAAAGAGACAAATCCAGAACCAGGACGGGGGCCCAGGGGGGAGCACAGACACAATGGCAGCCAGCATCCAGGACTTTATATCAGAGATCCGGAACAGACCAACAACACCAGAAATAAATGTGACCATACCAACCAACGGCGGACTGATCCAGATGGAGAGAGAGCCAACAACTATCAGAGCCGCTAGCACAGACCAGCACAAAGACCCAGCAACACAACCAAGTGGCACCCAGGAAACCATACAGCAAGCAGCCCGTAAGCCCCAACGCGGGGACACTGATACCGTACTAATCATAGACTCTAATGGGAAATACCTTAACATGAGGCGACTTTTCCCCAAAATTAGGGTTAAGAAAATTAATTGTGCAACCATTGAACAAGTCACAGCAGTTATCAATGAACCACACTTTACCAACCCAACCAATCTAGTCATACATACAGGTACAAACAATCTCCAAGACCAGCAGCAACAAATTGCTGAACAGCTGACCCAGCTGGCAAAAACTGCACAAAAGAAGTTCCCGACCAGTAAAATAATAGTGTCCACCCTGCTGCCTAGAAAGGATGTGGCCAGCGATACCATCCAGACCATTAACAACGACCTAGCAGCTAAGATCAGCTCAGTGCCAAACATCACCCTGGCACAACACCCCAACATCAACCACCGCCACCTATACGACAGCAAACACCTCAACAAGCAAGGGGTCAGCCTCCTGGCCAGAGAAATAAAGGACATTGTACTAAACAGAACCCCCCGTCCTAGACCCCACACAGGCCAAACCAGAGACAACAGGGAAACGCCACCAACAACCCAAACACCTCAAGCATCATGTGCCACACCACAAACTGGAAACATGGCCCCATACCCCAAATCAGACCACCAAAGGCAAAAACCATGGAGAAAACCACCTGCCTCACACCGAGAAATAAAGAGCAGAGACCTAGACGAGATAAAGACCCTGCTCAGAACCCTTAGTAGGATACTCATGTGACTGGACAACACAAGCCTTGTCTACCATGCCAGAACCAGTCAGACCCCCAGACCGTCCTACACATCCAGCTCATTACAAGGTATACAGACCCCCTATGACATCCTTTATTATCAGCAGTTGGAACATCCAAGGTCTGAACGCTTCAGCCTTTGGATGTAAAGTAAACGATCCGGACTTCACCCAGAGTCTGGAAAATAGTGACATCCAAATCCTCCTAGAAACCTGGACTAAAGCAGAGAGTGAGTCCCTGGTGCCCACTGGATACAGGGAAATCTTTGTCCCGGCCCTGAAAAACAAAACCACCAAACTAGGCCGCTGTTCAGGAGGAATACTAGTGTGGTACAAAGCGGAGTTCCATCAGCAGATCAGACCGGTGAAGCGAGGAGACAGCCACATCTGGATTAGAATAGACCGCTCCATCCTCACCGCCCAATCTGACATCTACCTATGCGCTGCCTACATACCACCGCCAGAGTCCCCTTACCACAACCCTGAAACCTTCGAAATCCTGCAAAGGGAAGCCGCCCACTATCAAACCCGCGGAAAAGTCCTCATAACTGGAGATCTCAATGCCAGAACAGGTAGGGAAAGAGACTACCTGACCGCAGACGGAAACATCTATATATATGGGGCAGAGACTGAATGTGATAGCTCAGTACACATGGAGAGGAACAGCTATGACAGCACAGTGAACAAGAGCGGCAAAAAATTGTTGAATCTCTGCCGAAGTTTGGGGCTTCACATCCTCAATGGTCGCACCAAGGGAGACTCCCTAGGAAGGACTACCTTAAACTCCCATGTGGGCAGCAGTGTAGTGGACTACGCCATCACAGATATGGGCCATTCAGACATTGGGGCCTTCATAGTCAATCCACAATCACACCTGTCGGACCATAACCAGATAGTCCTTTATATTAAGTCCACAAACAAACCACCGGGACAAAAACCCCATCAGGCCGGACTTTTCCCATTACATCCATCCTACAAGTGGTCCAAGATGTCGTCTCTCAAGTATAAAGAGATACACACTGAACCAAAAATCCAAGGGATGCTCAACAACTTTAACAACAAGGTGTACCAGAGTAACCCAGAAGGAGTGGACCAAGCGGTAAGGGATCTTAATAATATATTCTACACCATGGCAGAAATGGCTGACCTGCAAAAGAGTAGCCACAAGAAGACAAAAGAAAAAAATCCTAGCGCTTGGTTTGATAAGGAGTGCAGAGGTGTACGGAAGACCCTAAGATCGGCCTCAAATAAAAAGCACAGGGACCCCAACAACACCAAACTGCGGGAGGCCTATGACACAATACAAAGGCAATACAAAACCCTTCTCAGAAGGAAAAAACAGGAGTACACCTTAACCAAGCTCACCCAGCTCCAAGACGCCCTCCAAGAAAACTCCTTCTGGGAACTATGGAACCACCTGGGCACAAAGGGGAAGAAAAACACCCTCCACATTCAGAGCGGCAACATCTGGCTCCAATATTTCAAAAACCTCTATGGAGACATCCCGAAAGAGGAACGGAACCCGGACCAAGAACAAATTATATCAAAACTGAAGACCATGGAGGAGATACTGAAGGACTTCCAAAACCCTCTGGATTTACCTATAACACCGCAGGAGATTTCTGAGAGACTATCAACTATAAGGTGTAAGAAAGCCAGCGGTACTGACGGCATCCCCCCCGAAATGATCAAGTACAGCCCACCAGCAATACAGGCGGCCATAGCAAAACTGTACAACATTGTGCTGAGCTCTGGCTACTTCCCTCGTGCCTGGAACCAAGGTGTCATAACCCCAATACACAAGAGCGGGGACAGGTACGACCCGGCCAACTATCGGGGGGTATGTGTCAGCAGCAACCTGGGGAAACTCTTCAACAACATCCTGAACCAGAGAATCCTCAGCTTCCTCACCCAGCACAATATCCTCAGCAAAAGCCAAGCAGGGTTCATGCCGAACCACCGCACCACGGACCATGTCTATACCCTCCACCGCCTCATCCAGAGCCACGTCCACAACACAAAGAAAGGAAAAATATACGCCTGTTTTGTGGACTTCAAAAAGGCTTTCGATTCGGTGTGGCACCCAGGATTGCTTCTAAAATTGCTGGAGAGTGGAATAGGGGGAAAGACCTATGATGTTATCAAAAGTTCCTACACTGGGAACCAATGCTGCGTGAAGGTAAATGGGAAGAGAACGGCTTATTTCCAGCAGAGCCGAGGAGTCAGGCAGGGCTGCTGCCTCAGCCCAACACTCTTCAACATTTATATCAATGAGCTAGCAGTAGCCCTGGAGTCCTCCCCAACACCAGGTCTCACCCTCCATGACACCGAGGTGAAATTCCTTCTGTATGCGGATGACCTTCTCCTCCTATCATCATCTGAGAAAGGTCTCCAAGACCAGCTAGCCATCCTGGAGAAGTTCAGCACCACATGGGCTCTACCCATCAACCTCAAAAAGACCAACACTGTGGTGTTCCAGAGAAGGAAAACAAAGTCAGCCGGGTCCCCTACCTTCACGCTACACAACCAGCCCCTTACAGCCACCAGCAGCTACACCTACCTGGGCCTGATAATAGAACAGACGGGGAGCTTCAAATCTGCCATCGAGATGCTGAGAGACAAAGCCTGCAAAACCTTCTACACCATCAGAAGACAATTCTACCACCTTAAGCCACCTGTCAGGGTTTGGCTTAAAATCTTTGACTCCATTATTGCACCAATTCTCCTGTATGGCAGCGAGGTCTGGGGTCCTCACACATACCCCGACTGGTCAAAATGGGATTCCAGCCCAACGGAAATCTTCCATCTGGAGTTCTGTAAGCATCTCCTCCAGGTCCATCGGAGCACCTCCAACTGTGCCTGTAGAGCAGAGCTGGGCAGATTCCCCCTGCACCTAACTATCCAGAAGAGGGCGCTGTCATTCTGGGGTCACCTACATGGTAGTAGTGAAGGGTCCTATCACCATAAAGCCTTGCTACACCAAGGGGCCCCAGGCAAAGCAGAGCCCCAAAACATACCCTCTGGAACCCAGCCCAACCAGACAATCCCACCATACCAGCTCACAAAAGCCGGGATCAGGAACACAATAACCAGGAGACAAGAAGACTACGTCCAAGAATGGAGAGAGGAGGTCAGGGCATCCCAGAAGCTGGCCGTGTACCAGAGCCTGCAGAGGGAGTATAGACTGGCCCCATATCTGGAGGAGCTTCCCAACCCCAGAGACCGGAAGATCCTGAGCCGCTACAGACTGAGCGCCCACAACCTGGCCATTGAAACTGGGCGGCACCGACAGAGCTACATCCCCAGGGAGAGCCGACTGTGCCAGCAGTGCGACCAGGAGGCCATGGAGGATGAGGCCCACTTCCTGCTACACTGCCCCAAATACTCAGCAGTGAGGGACACTCACTATAGGAGACTCTCCAACCTCCTCCCAGGCTTCTCCACCATGGAGGAGGAAGAGAAACTACCCATCCTGCTGGGAGAAGAAGAGACCACAGCGACTATAGTGGCACAATACGTCACTGCCTGCCATAGACTGAGAGGAGCGTGATACGTCATGGACTCCAATACCCCAACCCCGATAGGTCATGGACTCCAATACCCTGACCCTGAATGTATTCCCCCCCCCCCCCACCATCATGATACATCATGAACCCCTGTACACCGACCCCGGGTGAATCCCATTTCCTCAACTCCCTATTCTCCCCATGCTTTGGCAATGCTAATGTGTAACTTGGACCTGCCAATAAAGCTTTTTTGATTTGATTTGATTTGATTTGATAGATAGGAGATAGATAGATAGGAGATAGATAGATAGATAGATAGATAGATAGATAGATAGGAGATAGATAGATAGATAGGAGATAGATAGATAGATAGATAGATAGATAGATAGATAGGAGATAGATAGATAGGAGATAGATAGATAGATAGATAGATAGATAGATAGATAGATAGATAGGAGATAGATAGATAGATAGATAGATAGATAGATAGATAGATAGGAGATAGATAGATAGATAGATAGATAGATAGATAGATAGATAGGAGATAGATAGATAGATAGGAGATAGATAGATAGATAGGAGATAGATAGATAGATAGATAGGAGATAGATAGATAGATAGATAGGAGATAGATAGATAGATAGATAGATAGATAGATAGATAGATAGGAGATAGATAGATAGGAGATAGATAGATAGATAGATAGATAGATAGATAGATAGGAGATAGATAGATAGATAGATAGATAGATAGATAGGAGATAGATAGATAGATAGATAGATAGATAGATAGATAGGAGATAGATAGATAGATAGGAGATAGATAGATAGATAGGAGATAGATAGATAGATAGATAGATAGATAGATAGATAGATAGATAGATAGGAGATAGATAGATAGATAGATAGATAGGAGATAGATAGATAGATAGGAGATAGATAGATAGATAGATAGATAGATAGATAGGAGATAGATAGATAGATAGATAGGAGATAGATAGATAGATAGATAGGAGATAGATAGATAGATAGATAGGAGATAGATAGATAGATAGATAGATAGATAGATAGATAGATAGATAGATAGATAGATAGGAGATAGATAGATAGATAGATAGCAAAAGAGAAGAAGCAGCACTGCTTTAATGTGGTAATGGTGGTGCCAGCGGATCTTGATCCAGACCAAAGATCTTAGTGAGTATATATGCAGAGAATCCACAGCACTCCAGTGTAGTGAAAAAGCTCAATAAGCTATGTTTATTCAGTCAATTCATAGTGCAACACTCCAAACGCAACGTTTCAGTGACTCTCTGTCACCATTTTCAAGCTTATTGAGCTTGAAAATTCAGATAATTGACTGAATAAACATAGCTTATTGAGCTTTTTCACTACACTGGAGTGCTGTGGATTCTCTGCATATAGATAGATAGATAGATAGATAGATAGATAGATAGATAGATAGATAGATAGATAGGAGATAGATAGGAGATAGATAGATAGATAGATAGATAGATAGATAGATAGATAGGAGATAGATAGATAGATAGATAGGTAGGAGATAGATAGATAGATAGGAGATAGATAGGAGATAGATAGATAGATAGATAGATAGATAGATAGGAGATAGATAGATAGATAGATAGATAGATAGATAGATAGATAGATAGGAGATAGATAGGAGATAGATAGATAGATAGATAGATAGATAGATAGATAGATAGGAGATAGATAGATAGATAGATAGATAGATAGATAGATAGATAGATAGATAGGAGATAGATAGGAGATAGATAGATAGATAGATAGGAGATAGATAGATAGGAGATAGATAGATAGATAGATAGATAGATAGATAGATAGATAGATAGGAGATAGATAGATAGATAGGAGATAGATAGATAGGAGATAGATAGGAGATAGATAGATAGATAGATAGATAGATAGATAGATAGATAGATAGATAGGAGATAGATAGATAGATAGATAGATAGGAGATAGATAGATAGATAGGAGATAGATAGGAGATAGATAGATAGATAGATAGATAGATAGATAGATAGATAGATAGGAGATAGATAGATAGATAGATAGATAGATAGATAGGAGATAGATAGGAGATAGATAGATAGATAGATAGATAGGAGATAGATAGATAGATAGATAGATAGATAGATAGATAGGAGATAGATAGATAGATAGATAGATAGATAGATAGATAGATAGATAGGAGATAGATAGATAGATAGATAGGAGATGGATAGGAGATAGATAGATAGATAGATAGATAGATAGATAGATAGATAGGAGATAGATAGATAGATAGATAGATAGATAGATAGATAGATAGATAGGAGATAGATAGATAGGAGATAGATAGATAGATAGATAGATAGATAGATAGATAGATAGGAGATAGATAGATAGATAGATAGGAGATGGATAGGAGATAGATAGATAGATAGATAGATAGATAGATAGATAGATAGGAGATAGATAGATAGATAGATAGATAGATAGATAGATAGATAGGAGATAGATAGATAGATAGATAGATAGATAGGAGATAGATAGATAGATAGATAGATAGATAGATAGATAGATAGATAGGAGATAGATAGATAGGAGATAGATAGATAGGAGATAGATAGATAGATAGATAGATAGATAGATAGATAGGAGATAGATAGGAGATAGATAGATAGATAGATAGATAGATAGATAGGAGATAGATAGATAGATAGATAGATAGGAGATAGATAGATAGGAGATAGATAGATAGATAGATAGATAGATAGGAGATAGATAGATAGATAGATAGATAGGAGATAGATAGATAGATAGATAGATAGATAGATAGATAGATAGGAGATAGATAGATAGATAGATAGATAGATAGATAGGAGATAGATAGATAGGAGATAGATAGATAGATAGGAGATAGATAGATAGATAGGAGATAGATAGATAGATAGATAGATAGATAGGAGATAGATAGATAGATAGATAGGAGATAGATAGATAGATAGATAGATAGATAGATAGATAGATAGATAGGAGATAGATAGATAGGAGATAGATAGATAGATAGATAGATAGATAGGAGATAGATAGATAGGAGATAGATAGATAGATAGATAGATAGATAGGAGATAGATAGATAGGAGATAGATAGATAGATAGATAGATAGATAGATAGATAGATAGATAGATAGGAGATAGATAGATAGATAGATAGGAGATAGATAGATAGATAGATAGATAGATAGATAGATAGATAGGAGATAGATAGATAGGAGATAGATAGATAGATAGATAGATAGGAGATAGATAGATAGATAGATAGATAGATAGATAGATAGATAGATAGATAGATAGGAGATAGATAGATAGATAGATAGATAGATAGATAGATAGATAGGAGATAGATAGATAGATAGGAGATAGATAGATAGATAGGAGATAGATAGATAGATAGATAGATAGATAGATAGATAGATAGATAGGAGATAGATAGATAGATAGATAGATAGATAGGAGATAGATAGATAGATAGGAGATAGATAGATAGATAGATAGATAGGAGATAGATAGATAGATAGATAGGAGATAGATAGATAGATAGATAGATAGATAGGAGATAGATAGATAGATAGATAGGAGATAGATAGATAGATAGATAGGAGATAGATAGATAGATAGATAGATAGATAGATAGATAGGAGATAGATAGATAGATAGATAGCAAAAGAGAAGAAGCAGCACTGCTTTAATGTGGTAATGGTGGTGCCAGCGGATCTTGATCCAGACCAAAGATCTTAGTGAGTATATATGCAGAGAATCCACAGCACTCCAGTGTAGTGAAAAAGCTCAATAAGCTATGTTTATTCAGTCAATTCATAGTGCAACACTCCAAACGCAACGTTTCAGTGACTCTCTGTCACCATTTTCAAGCTTATTGAGCTTGAAAATTCAGATAATTGACTGAATAAACATAGCTTATTGAGCTTTTTCACTACACTGGAGTGCTGTGGATTCTCTGCATATAGATAGATAGATAGATAGATAGATAGATAGATAGATAGATAGATAGATAGATAGATAGGAGATAGATAGGAGATAGATAGATAGATAGATAGATAGATAGATAGATAGGAGATAGATAGATAGATAGATAGATAGGTAGGAGATAGATAGATAGATAGGAGATAGATAGGAGATAGATAGATAGATAGATAGATAGATAGATAGATAGATAGATAGATAGGAGATAGATAGATAGATAGATAGATAGATAGATAGGAGATAGATAGGAGATAGATAGATAGATAGATAGATAGATAGATAGATAGGAGATAGATAGATAGATAGATAGATAGATAGATAGATAGATAGATAGATAGATAGGAGATAGATAGGAGATAGATAGATAGATAGATAGATAGGAGATAGATAGATAGGAGATAGATAGATAGATAGATAGATAGATAGATAGATAGATAGATAGGAGATAGATAGATAGATAGGAGATAGATAGATAGGAGATAGATAGGAGATAGATAGATAGATAGATAGATAGATAGGAGATAGATAGATAGATAGATAGATAGGAGATAGATAGATAGATAGGAGATAGATAGGAGATAGATAGATAGATAGATAGATAGATAGGAGATAGATAGATAGATAGATAGATAGATAGATAGGAGATAGATAGGAGATAGATAGATAGATAGATAGATAGGAGATAGATAGATAGATAGATAGATAGATAGATAGATAGATAGATAGGAGATAGATAGGAGATAGATAGATAGATAGATAGATAGATAGGAGATAGATAGATAGGAGATAGATAGATAGATAGATAGATAGATAGATAGATAGATAGGAGATAGATAGATAGATAGATAGGAGATGGATAGGAGATAGATAGATAGATAGATAGATAGATAGATAGGAGATAGATAGATAGATAGATAGATAGATAGATAGATAGATAGATAGGAGATAGATAGATAGATAGATAGATAGGAGATAGATAGATAGATAGATAGATAGATAGATAGGAGATAGATAGATAGGAGATAGATAGATAGGAGATAGATAGATAGATAGATAGATAGATAGATAGATAGGAGATAGATAGGAGATAGATAGATAGATAGATAGATAGATAGATAGATAGATAGGAGATAGATAGATAGATAGATAGATAGGAGATAGATAGATAGGAGATAGATAGATAGATAGATAGATAGATAGGAGATAGATAGATAGATAGATAGATAGGAGATAGATAGATAGATAGATAGATAGGAGATAGATAGATAGATAGATAGATAGGAGATAGATAGATAGGAGATAGATAGATAGATAGGAGATAGATAGATAGATAGGAGATAGATAGATAGATAGATAGATAGATAGGAGATAGATAGATAGATAGATAGGAGATAGATAGATAGATAGATAGATAGATAGATAGATAGATAGGAGATAGATAGATAGGAGATAGATAGATAGATAGATAGATAGATAGATAGATAGGAGATAGATAGATAGGAGATAGATAGATAGATAGATAGATAGATAGGAGATAGATAGATAGGAGATAGATAGATAGATAGATAGATAGATAGATAGATAGATAGGAGATAGATAGATAGATAGGAGATAGATAGATAGATAGATAGATAGATAGATAGATAGATAGGAGATAGATAGATAGGAGATAGATAGATAGATAGATAGATAGATAGGAGATAGATAGATAGATAGATAGATAGGAGATAGATAGATAGATAGATAGATAGGAGATAGATAGATAGGAGATAGATAGATAGATAGATAGATAGGAGATAGATAGATAGATAGGAGATAGATAGATAGATAGATAGATAGGAGATAGATAGATAGATAGATAGGAGATAGATAGATAGATAGATAGATAGATAGATAGGAGATAGATAGATAGGAGATAGATAGATAGATAGATAGATAGATAGATAGATAGGAGATAGATAGATAGATAGATAGATAGATAGATAGGAGATAGATAGATAGATAGATAGATAGATAGATAGGAGATAGATAGATAGATAGGAGATAGATAGATAGATAGATAGATAGGAGATAGATAGATAGATAGATAGATAGGAGATAGATAGATAGATAGATAGCAAAAGAGAAGAAGCAGCACTGCTTTAATGTGGTAATGGTGGTGCCAGCGGATCTTGATCCAGACCAAAGATCTTAGTGAGTATATATGCAGAGAATCCACAGCACTCCAGTGTAGTGAAAAAGCTCAATAAGCTATGTTTATTCAGTCAATTCATAGTGCAACACTCCAAACGCAACGTTTCAGTGACTCTCTGTCACCATTTTCAAGCTTATTGAGCTTGAAAATTCAGATAATTGACTGAATAAACATAGCTTATTGAGCTTTTTCACTACACTGGAGTGCTGTGGATTCTCTGCATATAGATAGATAGATAGATAGATAGATAGATAGATAGATAGATAGATAGATAGATAGATAGATAATAGATAGATAATAGATAGATAGATAGATAGATAGATAGATAGATAGATAGATAGATAGGAGATAGATAGGAGATAGATAGGAGATAGATAGATAGATAGATAGATAGGAGATAGATAGATAGATAGATAGGTAGGAGATAGATAGATAGATAGGAGATAGATAGGAGATAGATAGATAGATAGATAGATAGATAGATAGATAGGAGATAGATAGATAGATAGATAGATAGATAGATAGGAGATAGATAGGAGATAGATAGATAGATAGATAGATAGATAGATAGATAGATAGATAGGAGATAGATAGATAGATAGATAGATAGATAGATAGATAGGAGATAGATAGGAGATAGATAGATAGATAGATAGGAGATAGATAGATAGGAGATAGATAGATAGATAGATAGATAGATAGATAGGAGATAGATAGATAGATAGGAGATAGATAGATAGGAGATAGATAGGAGATAGATAGATAGATAGATAGATAGATAGATAGATAGATAGGAGATAGATAGATAGATAGATAGATAGGAGATAGATAGATAGATAGGAGATAGATAGGAGATAGATAGATAGATAGATAGATAGATAGATAGATAGATAGGAGATAGATAGATAGATAGATAGATAGATAGATAGATAGATAGGAGATAGATAGGAGATAGATAGATAGATAGATAGATAGGAGATAGATAGATAGATAGATAGATAGATAGATAGATAGATAGATAGGAGATAGATAGGAGATAGATAGATAGATAGATAGGAGATAGATAGATAGGAGATAGATAGATAGATAGATAGATAGATAGATAGATAGATAGGAGATAGATAGATAGATAGATAGGAGATGGATAGGAGATAGATAGATAGATAGATAGATAGATAGATAGATAGATAGATAGCAAAAGAGAAGAAGCAGCACTGCTTTAATGTGGTAATGGTGGTGCCAGCGGATCTTGATCCAGACCAAAGATCTTAGTGAGTATATATGCAGAGAATCCACAGCACTCCAGTGTAGTGAAAAAGCTCAATAAGCTATGTTTATTCAGTCAATTCATAGTGCAACACTCCAAACGCAACGTTTCAGTGACTCTCTGTCACCATTTTCAAGCTTATTGAGCTTGAAAATTCAGATAATTGACTGAATAAACATAGCTTATTGAGCTTTTTCACTACACTGGAGTGCTGTGGATTCTCTGCATATAGATAGATAGATAGATAGATAGATAGATAGATAGATAGATAGATAGGAGATAGATAGGAGATAGATAGGAGATAGATAGGAGATAGAAAGAAGATAGATAGGAGATAGATAGGAGATAGATAGGAGATAGATAGGAGATAGATAGGAGATAGATAGATAGATAGATAGGAGATAGATAGATAGGAGATAGATAGATAGATAGATAGATAGATAGATAGATAGATAGGAGATAGATAGATAGGAGATAGATAGATAGATAGATAGGAGATAGATAGATAGATAGATAGGAGATAGATAGATAGATAGATAGATAGATAGATAGATAGATAGATAGGAGATAGATAGGAGATAGATAGGAGATAGATAGATAGATAGATAGGAGATAGATAGATAGATAGATAGGTAGGAGATAGATAGATAGATAGGAGATAGATAGGAGATAGATAGATAGATAGATAGATAGATAGATAGATAGATAGATAGATAGATAGGAGATAGATAGATAGATAGATAGATAGGAGATAGATAGATAGATAGATAGATAGATAGATAGGAGATAGATAGGAGATAGATAGATAGATAGATAGATAGATAGATAGATAGATAGGAGATAGATAGATAGATAGATAGATAGATAGATAGATAGATAGATAGGAGATAGATAGGAGATAGATAGATAGATAGATAGATAGGAGATAGATAGATAGGAGATAGATAGATAGATAGATAGATAGATAGATAGATAGGAGATAGATAGATAGATAGGAGATAGATAGATAGGAGATAGATAGGAGATAGATAGATAGATAGATAGATAGATAGGAGATAGATAGATAGATAGATAGATAGGAGATAGATAGATAGATAGGAGATAGATAGGAGATAGATAGATAGATAGATAGATAGATAGATAGATAGATAGATAGGAGATAGATAGATAGATAGATAGATAGATAGGAGATAGATAGGAGATAGATAGATAGATAGATAGATAGGAGATAGATAGATAGATAGATAGATAGATAGATAGATAGGAGATAGATAGGAGATAGATAGATAGATAGATAGATAGATAGATAGGAGATAGATAGATAGGAGATAGATAGATAGATAGATAGATAGATAGGAGATAGATAGATAGATAGATAGATAGATAGGAGATGGATAGGAGATAGATAGATAGATAGATAGATAGATAGATAGGAGATAGATAGATAGATAGATAGATAGATAGGAGATAGATAGATAGATAGATAGATAGATAGATAGGAGATAGATAGATAGATAGATAGATAGATAGGAGATAGATAGATAGGAGATAGATAGATAGGAGATAGATAGATAGATAGATAGATAGATAGATAGATAGATAGATAGATAGATAGGAGATAGATAGGAGATAGATAGATAGATAGATAGATAGATAGATAGATAGGAGATAGATAGATAGATAGATAGATAGGAGATAGATAGATAGGAGATAGATAGATAGATAGATAGATAGGAGATAGATAGATAGATAGATAGATAGATAGATAGATAGATAGATAGATAGGAGATGGATAGGAGATAGATAGATAGATAGATAGATAGGAGATAGATAGGAGATAGATAGATAGGAGATAGATAGATAGATAGATAGATAGATAGATAGATAGGAGATAGATAGATAGATAGATAGATAGATAGATACGTTTATGCAGTTATCAGCTGTGGCTGGATCCATGAGGACGGACCCCCGCTATGGAGGCAACAATACCTACAATCTGGAGCAGCAGGGACAGTGAGGAGGGACCCCCCGCTATGGAGGATAGACCATCAAGTTCAACCAAGCAAGGACAATGAGGACGGACCCCCGCCATGGATGATGCTGTACCTACAGTCTGGAGCAGCAGGAACAGTGAGGAGGGACTCCCCTGATATGGAGGCCGCAGCACCTACAGTCTTGAATGCAATGAGCCCCCGCAGTGCTATGGCGGAGGAACAGCCGGTGACTTGCTAGATGGTGAGGTGTGACACCACTTCTGCGGGGGTTGGCCGAGATGTAGCTGGTCCCTGAGATGTTGTGACGACAGTGTCGGTTGGGCACACAGGTATGGTGGCACATCTGCTTTTATTTTAAAGGGCCAGTTACACCTTGCTCCCCTGTGCACAGGGACCTGCAGGGTTGCTACGGGGTCCCCTGGGTTAGTGTAATCACGGTGTTTTGAGTGGTATAGTGATCCTTCCAGACTATAGTTACCGCCACTCACAGAAAGGGGAGATGTCCCAAGGAGGTACGCTGTGTCGGTGTGAAGCGAAGAATCACAGAGTCTCTTTACCATAAATAATCTTCAGTTTAATTGAAAAGTTCTGGTGTACAGCAAAGTATAGAGCTTTCCCTTGACAGGGTATGTTTCTCTTGAGAAAGCACCTGATAAGACACTTAATACAGGATCCAGTTCTGTGATAGGAGTATAGTGAACAATACAGTCGTGCTCAGAGTAGAGAGGAGTAGCAGAGAGGAGGATGTCGTGAGAGTCCCAACCTGAATAGTACTGTGCTCTGCTGGGATGTTGGAGGATGAGGTAGAAGAAAACATTTAGAAGAAGAGAATACCTTGTGCCCGTGTTTTGACCTTTGCACCACCTAATGCCCACCAGTGTCGGGTGACCCGTCCTATGAGGGTGACACAAGCCCCAGATCTTGTTACCTGGGATGAGCGGAATGCCGAGGGTTCCCTGCTGACAACTATGCTGCAAGATAGAGTTCCTAGGCTCTTAGCAACTTTGCTCTATCCGCATCAGTTCCTAGCTTAATGCTGTCTGTGTATACTGTCCTGCACTGTGACTCTCCTAGTCCACGGCGTGGGTTGAGATGATCTCTGACTTGTCCTCTCCTGTAGGAGTTTAGCACTGCAAAGTGTTGTGTAGCATAAGCTGAGGAGAAACTGCTAGCTGTGTCTTGTCTTGCTTCCTTCCCATACGGGGACCTGACTAAGACTACACTACACTTCCTCTACCCATGTGACTTCCTTCCCCAGCGTATCTAAAGTGCGCTGTGAGTGGGTGAAGAGTGCGTTAGAAGAAGTAAAGTGAGAGGTGATAGGATATAAGAAGAAAAGATTCCTATAGGTTCAAAGAATAAAATAAACAATAACCTTTTCCATACTTTAGCTGTGCAGCATCTAAGTCAACATACTCACAATAGCGACATCTAGTGGCGAAACTTTATCACTACCTTCATCACCACTGATTAACAATAAGTACAGGCTTTTACGAAGGGTGAAACTAATAGCAACACTCGTGGTAGGATACCACATGAGCAGCAGGGACAGTGAGGAGGAATCCCCCAGTATGAAGGTCGCAGCACCGACAGTCTGGAGCAGCAGGGACAGTGAGGAGGGACCCCTGCTATGGAGGCCGCAGCACCTACAGTCTGGAGCAGCAGGGACAGTGAGGAGGGACCCCTGCTATGGAGGCCGCAGCACCTACAGTCTGGAGCAGCAGGGACAGTGAGGAGGGACCCCTGCTATGGAGGCCGCAGCACCTACAGTCTGGAGCAGCAGGGACAGTGAGGAGGGACCCCTGCTATGGAGGTTGCAGTACAGCGAGGAGGGACCCGTGCTATGGAGGCCGCAGCACCTACAGTCTGGAGCAGCAGGAACAGTGAGGACGGCCCCCCCGCTATGGAGGATGCAGTACAGTGAGGACGGCCCCCCCGCTATGGAGGATGCAGTACAGTGAGGACGGCCCCCCCGCTATGGAGGATGCAGTACAGCGAGGACGCCCCCCCGCTATGGAGTATGCAGTACAGCGAGGAGGGTCTCTATATGTTTCTGCCATCTACATCGCCAGAGTCTAAGGGAAAATAATGAATAGGAAGAAACTGAGTCACAAAAAACTTCTGATTTTCCACGTGTAAAATCCTGATTCATCTCCGTGATCTTGTCCTCTCGTCCTGACAGAATAACAGACAATATATACAAACAAAAGGAAACCCCAGAAGAAGCTTTGTAGCGAAACGTGCGTCGTCCTTTGTGAGTGGAGGTTGAGGAAGATGTTATTATATGGTGAGATGTAACACTGCTATATGCGGACTATATGCGGACTATATGCGGACTATATGCGGACTATATGCGGACTATATGCAGACTATATGCGGACTATATGCGGACTATATGCGGACTATATGCGGACTATATGCCGACTATATGCGGACTATATGCGGACTATATGCGGACTATATGCGGACTATATGCGGACTATATGCGGACTATATGCGGACTGTATGCGGACTGTATGCGGACTGTATGCGGACTGTATGCGGACTATATGCGGACTATATGCGGACTATATGCGGACTGTATGCGGACTATATGCGGACTGTATGCGGACTATATGCCGACTATATGCGGACTATATGCGGACTATATGCGGAGTAGCTGAGAGGTAGTTGTTACAGACCTGTGAGTCCAGTATTCTCACCTCCATGTACTCAGCGTCTGTCATGTGACGATCATGGTGCAGGGGCTTATGGGTAATGGATGCCGCTGAGCTGGATGATGATGATACTCTCTGCACAGCTGCGGTGTCTCTATCAGCCGCAGGATACTCCGTATCCATCGCTGCTTCACATGATACTAATGAGCGCAGCTGCTAATTGCATCTAATTGGGAATAAATTGGGCATGAAGCGTTCCGGCCGATGCTGCGCTCATACACTGTGTATAAGAAGGTGGCGGAAAAGACCGGAAGACAAACAACGTCCGGATTCACCAGTACAGTCATTTCCTTCACATCTGATTAGTGAAAATGTCACCAATCATCTATCACTGATCACGTCACTTATTGCCTATCACTGATCACGTCACTAATCATCTATCACTGATCACATCACTTATTGCCTATCACTGATCACGTCACTAATCATCTATCACTGATCACATCACTTATTGCCTATCACTGATAACGTCACTAATCATCTATCACTGATCACGTCACTAATCATCTATCACTGATCACATCACTTATTGCCTATCACTGATCACGTCACCAATCGTCTATCACTGATCACGTCACCAATCATCTATCACTAATCACGTCACTTATTGCCTATCACTGATCACGTCACTAATCGTCTATCACTGATCACATCACTAATCATCTATCACTGATCACATCACTTATTGCCTATCACTGATCACGTCACTAATCATCTATCACTGATCACATCACTTATTGCCTATCACTGATAACGTCACTAATCATCTATCACTGATCACGTCACTAATCATCTATCACTGATCACATCACTTATTGCCTATCACTGATCACGTCACCAATCGTCTATCACTGATCACGTCACCAATCATCTATCACTAATCACGTCACTTATTGCCTATCACTGATCACGTCACTAATCGTCTATCACTGATCACGTCACCAATCATCTATCACTAATCACATCACTTATTGCCTATCACTGATCACGTCACTAATCGTCTATCACTGATCACATCACTAATCATCTATCACTGATCACGTCACTAACCGTCTATCACTGATCACCTCACTTATCGTCTATCACTGATCACGTCACTAATCATCTATCACTGATCACCTCACTTATCGTCTATCACTGATCACGTCACTAATCATCTATCACTGATCACCTCACTTATCGTCTATCACTGATCACGTCACTAATCATCTATCACTGATCACCTCACTTATCGTCTATCACTGATCACGTCACTAATAGTCTATTACTGATCACGCCACCAATCATCTATCACTGATCATTTCACTAATCGTCTATCACTAATCACCTAACCAATCAAATATCACTGATCACGTCACTAATCGTCTATCACTAATCACATCACTTATCTTCTATCACTGTCCAGAACAGCAGCAAATCCCCATAGAAAACCTCTCCTGCTCTGGACAGTTCCTGACATGGACAGAGGTGGCAGCAGAGAGCCCTGTGTCAGACTGGAGAGAATACACCACTTCCTGAAGGACATACAGCAGCTGATAAGTACTGGAAGACTGAAGATTTTTATATAGAAGTAATTTACGACTTTGTATAACTTTTGGGACCAGATGATTTTAAAGACATTTTTTGTCAGAGTTCCCCTTTAATACTTTCCTACAAAACTATGTCAGTCTTCCCGATTTCTCCTGCTCCTCTGGAATAGCCTGTGGCCTCCCCCCTTTTCTGGTTAATAGCAGAGATGGCAGTCACACCAAGGCCCTAGTGCCTGAGGAGGCACCCTTGCTGTATTGGGAGTGTTGCATTGTGGGTGAGGGCACTGTTACAGATAGGTAGATGTGATTACCTTGCAGTTATATCCAGTGAATCACAGGGGGCGACTTTTCTAACATAAATATATACAGTAGAGAATACACGTAACGCTGCTCTTCTTTGCCGTCCGGCAGCGCGGTGTGCGGTATCAGGATGCGGAGGCGCTCCAACACGTCTCAGTATTGATGCGCCGGGAGCCTCAGGGGGACAATGTTTTAATCAGGTTGAAATTGAATTGTGCAAGTAAATTGGACAGTGTATTTCTGTCAGCGCTCTGTGCATCATCTGGAATAACTACTTAAACCAGCAACGCATAAAACAACCGCCACTCACTCCTCCTGATATAAAGTCACAAATCATTTTAGGTAGTTTCATCAAATAGATGATATAATAGAGAGAAAAAAGTAACAACCTCGCAGGATACATGTCATGGGACAGAGAAGGGGAAGGGGGCGGAGAAGGGGACGGAGAAGGGGACGGAGAAGGGGAAGGGGACGGAGAAGGGGACAGAGAAGGGGACGGAGCAGGGGAAGGGGATGGAGAAGGGGACGGAGAAGGGGACGGAGAAGGGGAAGGGGACGGAGAAGGGGAAGGAGAAGGGGACGGAGAAGGGGAAGGGGACGGAGAAGGGGACGGAGCAGGGGAAGGGGACGGAGAAGGGGAAGGGGACAGAGAAGGGGAAGGAGAAGGGGACGGAGAAGGGGAAGGAGAAGGGGAAGGAGAAGGGGAAGGGGACGGAGAAGGGGACAGAGAAGGGGAAGGGGACGGAGAAGGGGAAGGAGAAGGGGACGGAGAAGGGGAAGGAGAAGGAGAAGGGGACGGAGAAGGGGAAGGGGACGGAGAAGGGGAAGGGGACGGAGAAGGGGAAGGAGAAGGGGAAGGGGACGGAGAAGGGGAAGGAGAAAGGGAAGGGGAAGGAGAAGGGGACGGAGAAGGGGATGGAGCAGGAGAAGGGGACGGAGAAGGGGAAGGGGACGGAGAAGGGGAAGGGGACAGAGAAGGGGACGGAGCAGGGGAAGGGGATGGAGAAGGGGAAGGGGACGGAGAAGGGGACGGAGAAGGGGACGGAGAAGGGGAAGGGGACGGAGAAGGGGACGGAGAAGGAGAAGGGGACGGAGAAGGGGATGGAGCAGGAGAAGGGGACGGAGAAGGAGAAGGGGACGGAGAAGGGGAAGGGGACGGAGAAGAGGAAGGGGACGGAGAAGGGGAAGGGGATGGAGAAGGGGATGGAGCAGGAGAAGGGGACGGAGAAGGGTAAGGGGACGGAGAAGGGGAAAGAGAAGGGGAAGGGGACGGAGAAGGGGAAGGAGAAGGGGACGGAGAAGGGGATGGAGCAGGAGAAGGGGACGGAGAAGGAGAAGGGGACGGAGAAGGGGAAGGGGACGGAGAAGAGGAAGGGGACGGAGAAGGGGAAGGGGATGGAGAAGGGGAAGGGGATGGAGAAGGGGATGGCGAAGGGGAAGGGGACGGAGAAGGGGACGGAGAAGGGGAAGGGGACGGAGAAGGGGAAGGGGACGGAGAAGGGGACGGAGAAGGGGAAGGAGAAGGGGACGGAGAAGGGGATGGAGCAGGAGAAGGGGACGGAGAAGGGGACGGAGAAGGGGAAGGGGACGGAGAAGAGGAAGGGGATGGAGAAGGGGAAGGGGATGGAGAAGGGGATGGAGCAGGAGAAGGGGACGGAGAAGGGTAAGGGGACGGAGAAGGGGAAGGGGACAGAGAAGGGGACGGAGCAGGGGAAGGAGAAGGGGACAGAGAAGGGGAAGGAGAAGGGGACGGAGAGGGGGAAGGGGACGGAGAAGGGGAAGGGGACGGAGAAGGGGAAGGGGACGGAGAAGGGGAAGGGACGGAGAAGGGGACGGAGCAGGGGAAGGAGAAGGGGACGGAGAAGAAGAAGGGGACGGAGAAGGGGATGGAGAAGGGGAAGGGGACGGAGAAGGGGAAGGAGAAGGGGACGGAGAAGGAGAAGGGGAAGGAGAAGGGGACGGAGAAGGGGAAGGAGAAGGGGACGGAGAAGGGGAAGGGGACGTGGAAGGGGACGGAGAAGGGGAAGGGGACGGAGAAGGGGGAGGAGAAGGGGAAGGGGACGGAGAAGGGGACACAAAAGGGGAAGGGGACGGAGAAGGGGAAGGGGACTGAGAAGGGGAAGGGGACGGAGAAGGGGAAGGGGGTGGAGAAGGGGACGGAGAAGGGGAAGGAGAGGGGGAAGGGGACGGAGAAGGGGACGGAGAAGGGGAAGGGGACGGAGAAGGGGAAGGGGAAGGAGAAGGGGACGGAGAAGGGGATGGAGCAGGAGAAGGGGACGGAGAAGGAGAAGGGGACGGAGAAGGAGAAGGGGAAGGGGACGGAGAAGAGGAAGGGGACGGAGAAGGGGAAGGGGATGGAGAAGGGGATGGAGCAGGAGAAGGGGACGGAGAAGGGTAAGGGGACGGAGAAGGGGAAGGGGACAGAGAAGGGGACGGAGCAGGGGAAGGAGAAGGGGACAGAGAAGGGGAAGGAGAAGGGGACGGAGAGGGGGAAGGGGACGGAGAAGGGGAAGGGGACGGAGAAGGGGAAGGGGACGGAGAAGGGGAAGGGACGGAGAAGGGGAAGGGGATGGAGAAGGGGAAAGGGACGGAGAAGGGGACGGAGCAGGGGACGGAGCAGGGGAAGGAGAAGGGGACGGAGAAGAAGAAGGGGATGGAGAAGGGGATGGAGAAGGGGAAGGGGACGGAGAAGGGGAAGGAGAAGGGGACGGAGAAGGAGAAGGGGAAGGAGAAGGGGACGGAGAAGGGGAAGGAGAAGGGGAAGGGGACGGAGAAGGGGAAGGGGACGGGGAAGGGGACGGAGAAGGGGAAGGGGACGGAGAAGGGGGAGGAGAAGGGGAAGGGGACGGAGAAGGGGACACAAAAGGGGAAGGGGACGGAGAAGGGGAAGGGGACTGAGAAGGGGACGGAGAAGGGGAAGGGGGTGGAGAAGGGGACGGAGAAGGGGAAGGAGAGGGGGAAGGGGATGGAGAAGGAGAAGGGGACGGAGAAGGGGAAGGGGTAGGGGACGGAGAAGGGGAAGGGGACGGAGAAGAGTAAGGTAAAGGGGAAGGAGAAGGGGACAGGGAAGGGGACGGAGAAGGGGAAGGTGAAGGGGACGGTGACAGATAAGGCGAAGGGGACGGAGAAGGGGACGGTGACAGATAAGGAGAAGGGGACTGAGAAGGGGAAGGGGACGGAGAAGGGGAAGGGGAAGGAGAAGGGGATGGGGAGGGGGATGATGAAGGAGAAGGGAACGGAGAAGGGCGAGGGGAAGGAGAAGGGGAAGAAGAAGGGTGAGGAGAGGGGGACGGAGAAGGGGATAGAGAAGGATAAGGGAACGGAGAAGGGGATGGAGAGGGGGGTGGAGAAGGGGAAGAAAAAGGGGACGGAGAAGGGGACAGAGACGGAGAAGGGGAAGGAGAAGGAAAAGGAGAAGGGAACAGAGACGGAGAAAGGGAAGGAGAAGGGGACAGTGAAGTAGAAGGGGATGGAGAAGGAAATAGAGAAGGAGAAGGGGATGGAAAAGGGGACGGAGTAGGGGAAGGAAATGGAGAAGGGAAAGGGGACAGAGAAGAGGAAGGAGAAGGGGAAGGAGAGGGGGATGGAGAAGGGGACAGAGAAGGGGAAGGAGAGGGGGATGGAGAAGGGGACAGAGAAGGGGAAGGAGAGGGGGATGGAGAAGGGGACAGAGAAGGGGAGCCCAAGATCAAGGCTGGGGTCACACAGAGTAATATAAAAGCTAAATACAGCAGTAATATGAAGTATAACCCTGCCATTATAATAATGCGTTACATTAAAGTCTATAGAAAAATACCAAGTAAAGAAACCTCAGCACCCAATGTAGGAATGGATGGTAAACTGTCCCTAACATCCAACCAGATAAAGCTATGTACACAGGCCAAGTAGCAGGGTGAGGGGTGACGTTTCGGCCCTGCCGGAGCTTCCTCAGGCCGCAGCTCTGGTAAATGCAAGAACATCTCTAATCTGATGGAGAGAGCGGAGACCTCACAATGCCATTGTATATAAGTATTATTGTGTGTATACTATAGGGGAGATTTATCAAACATGGTGTAAGGTGGATTCTGATTGGTTGCCGGGGGCGACTGAGCCAGTTTCACTTTACACCATGTTTGATAAATCTCCCCTTATTTGTGTATATTATGTGTGTATACTATGTATATTGTGTGTATATTATGTGTATACTATGTATATTGTGTGTGTATATTATGTATATTGTGTGTATATTATGTGTGTATAATATGTATACTGTGTGTGTATATTATGTGTGTATACTATGTATATTGTGTGTGTATATTATGTGTGTATACTATGTATATTGTGTGTGTATATTATGTGTGTATACTATGTATATTGTGTGTATATTATGTATACTGTGTGTGTATATTATGGGTGTATACTATGTATATTGTGTGTGTATACTATGTATATTGTGTGTATACTATGTATATTGTGTGTATACTATGTATATTGTGTGTATATTATGTGTGTATACTATGTATATTGTGTGTATATTATGTATACTGTGTGTGTATATTATGTGTGTATACTATGTATATTGTGTGTGTATACTATGTATATTGTGTGTATATTATGTGTGTATACTATGTATATTGTGTGTATATTATGTATACTGTGTGTATATATTATGTGTGTATACTATGTATATTGTGTGTATATTATGTGTGTATACTATGTATATTGTGTGTATATTATGTGTATATTATGTATATTGTGTGTGTATATTATGTATATTGTGTGTATATTATGTATACTGTGTGTATATATTGTGTGTGTATACTATGTATATTGTGTGTATATTATGTGTGTATACTATGTATATTGTGTGTATATTATGTGTATATTATGTATATTGTGTGTGTATATTATGTATATTGTGTGTATACTATGTATATTGTGTGTATATTATGTATGCTGTGTGTGTATATTATGTGTGTATACTATGTATACTATGTGTGCATATTATGTGTGTATACTATGTATATTATGTGTGTATACTATGTATATTGTGTGTATATTATGTGTGTATACTATGTATATTGTGTGTATATTATGTATACTGTGTGTGTATATTATGTGTGTATACTATGTATATTGTGTATATTATGTGTGTATACTATGTATATTATGTGTATATTATGTATGCTGTGTGTGTATATTATGTGTGTATACTATGTATATTGTGTGTATATTATGTGTGTATACTATGTATATTGTTTGTGTATACTATGTATATTGTGTGTATACTATGTATATTGTGTGTATATTATGTGTGTATACTATGTATATTGTGTGTATATTATGTATACTGTGTGTGTATATTATGTGTGTATACTATGTATATTGTGTGTGTATACTATGTATATTGTGTGTATATTATGTGTGTATACTATGTATATTGTATGTATATTATGTGTATACTATGTATATTGTGTGTGTATATTATGTATATTGTGTGTATACTATGTATATTGTGTGTATACTATGTATATTGTGTGTATATTATGTGTGTATACTATGTATATTGTGTGTATATTATGTATACTGTGTGTGTATATTATGTGTGTATACTATGTATATTATGTGTGTATACTATGTATATTGTGTGTATATTATGTATATTGTGTGTATATTATGTATACTGTGTGTGTATATTATGTGTGTATACTATGTATATTGTGTGTATATTATGTGTGTATACTATGTATATTGTGTGTATACTATGTATATTGTGTGTATATTATGTGTGTATACTATGTATATTGTGTGTATATTATGTGTGTATACTATGTATATTGTGTGTGTATACTATGTATATTGTGTGTATATTATGTGTGTATACTATGTATATTGTGTGTATATTATGTATGCTGTGTGTGTATATTATGTGTGTATACTATGTATATTGTGTGTATATTATGTGTGTATACTATGTATATTGTGTGTATATTATGTATACTGTGTGTGTATATTATGTGTGTATACTATGTATATTGTGTGTATATTATGTATACTGTGTGTGTATATTATGTGTGTATACTATGTATATTGTGTGTATACTATGTATATTGTGTATATTATGTGTGTATACTATGTATATTGTGTGTATATTATGTGTGTATACTATGTATATTATGTGTGTATACTATGTATATTGTGTGTATATTATGTATACTGTGTGTGTATATTATGTGTGTATACTATGTATATTGTGTCTATATTATGTATACTGTGTGTGTATATTATGTGTGTATACTATGTATATTGTGTGTATATTATGTGTGTATACTATGTATATTGTGTGTATATTATGTGTGTATACTATGTATATTGTGTGTATATTATGTGTGTATACTATGTATATTGTGTGCATATTATGTATGCTGTGTGTGTATATTGTGTATATTATGTGTGTATACTATGTATATTGTGTGTATATTATGTATACTGTGTGTGTATATTATGTGTGTATACTATGTATATTGTGTGTGTATATTATGTGTGTATACTATGTATATTGTGTGTATACTATGTATATTGTGTATATTATGTGTGTATACTATGTATATTATGTGTGTATACTATGTATATTGTGTGTATACTATGTATACTGTGTGTGTATATTATGTGTGTATACTATGTATATTGTGTATATTATGTGTGTATACTATGTATATTATGTGTGTATACTATGTATATTGTGTGTATATTATGTATACTGTGTGTGTATATTATGTGTGTATACTATGTATATTGTGTGTATATTATGTGTGTATACTATGTATATTGTGTGTATACTATGTATACTGTGTGTGTATATTATGTGTGTATACTATGTATATTATGTGTGTATACTATGTATATTGTGTGTATATTATGTATGCTGTGTGTGTATATTATGTGTGTATACTATGTATACTATGTGTGTATATTATACATAGAAGCAGCTGGCTTCTCCCGCTGCCTCCTGAAGCAGGTTAGTAGGAGCACAGTGTTATGACTTTCTTGAAGTGCTTTGTGTTGCTCTGTGATACCTCGTGCTCCAGTGTCTTCTGCTTCTGGGACCGGTGAGAGGGCCGGGAGGTTGTTCTGCATTCTCACTAAGGCCACCCATATTGGTCTGATCTATATCAGGAACCTGCGTCCCACTGAGAGCGTCTGCGGTGGTGGCGGACACTATCAGCAGTAACAGAGAGTGAGGCGGACAGCGCTGGATTGCATCTATTACCAGCCGCCCTGTGATTTGATTTCAGAATCAGGCGGTGTGGAACAATGCGGAGAACACAAGTTCCCTGTGATGGATCCTACATAGCGGCGGCCTCCTGGTAATGGATGACGCCTCCCGGCCGCCGCTATAAAGGAGCATTTCATACAGGAACAGACCAATAAAGTCGGAGGTGACAAGAGCATTTTTATATCAGATTACTCTGTAATAGGTCAATACAACAACTATTCCACCAAGCTGCCGCCGGAGAAATCAATGACATTAAGGCGGACAGGCAGCGCTTCAAGCTACTTGCTGCAATTTACTCTGATTTAATAGGGTTCCTCTGAGGAAGTCGGCAGGAGAAGCGCCCGCTCCACCATCTCACTCCCCAAAAGGAAATGATTAAAGCTGTAAAGAAAAATACATAATTGCTGCAAAAAGTAAAGGAACAAATCTGAATGTTTTCTGCCCAATGACTCTACCACAATCTACGGGGAGCTAGAGGAGAGGAGATCATTGGCTGTGCCTCAGTGTACGGGGAGCTAGAGGAGAGGAGATCATTGGCTGTGCCTCAGTGTACGGGGAGCTAGAGGAGAGGAGATCATTGGCTGTGCCTCAGTGTACGGGGAGCTAGAGGAGAGGAGATCATTGGCTGTGCCTCAGTGTACGGGGAGCTAGAGGAGAGGAGATCATTGGCTGTGCCTCAGTGTACGGGGAGCTAGAGGAGAGGAGATCATTGGCTGTGCCTCAGTGTACGGGGAGCTAGAGGAGAGGAGATCATTGGCTGTGCCTCAGTGTACGGGGAGCTAGAGGAGAGGAGATCATTGGCTGTGCCTCAGTGTACGGGGAGCTAGAGGAGAGGAGATCATTGGCTGTGCCTCAGTGTACGGGGAGCTAGAGGAGAGGAGATCATTGGCTGTGCCTCAGTGTACGGGGAGGTAGAGGAGATCATTGGCTGTGCCTCAGTGTACGGGGAGCTAGAGGAGAGGAGATCATTGGCTGTGCCTCAGTGTACGGGGAGCTAGAGGAGAGGAGATCATTGGCTGTGCCTCAGTGTACGGGGAGCTAGAGGAGAGGAGATCATTGGCTGTGCCTCAGTGTACGGGGAGGTAGAGGAGAGGAGATCATTGGCTGTGCCTCAGTGTACGGGGAGTTAGAGGAGATCATTGGCTGTGCCTCAGTGTATGGGGAGTTAGAGGAGATCATTGGCTGTGCCTCAGTGTACGGGGAGCTAGAGGAGAGGAGATCATTGGCTGTGCCTCAGTGTACGGGGCGGTCGAGGAGATCATGGTCTGTGCCTCAGTGTGCGGGGAGCTAGAGGAGATCATGGTCTGTGCCTCAGTGTACGGGGAGCTAGAGGAGATCATTGGCTGTGCCTCAGTGTACGGGGAGCTAGAGGAGAGGAGATCATTGGCTGTGCCTCAGTGTACGGGGAGCTAGAGGAGAGGAGATCATTGGCTGTGCCTCAGTGTACGGGGAGCTAGAGGAGATCATTGGCTGTGCCTCAGTGTACGGGGAGGTAGAGGAGAGGAGATCATTGGCTGTGCCTCAGTGTACAGGGAGCTAGAGGAGAGGAGATCATTGGCTGTGCCTCAGTGTACGGGGAGCTAGAGGAGAGGAGATCATTGGCTGTGCGTCAGTGTACGGGGAGGTAGAGGAGATCATTGGCTGTGCGTCAGTGTACGGGGAGGTAGAGGAGATCATTGGCTGTGCCTCAGTGTACGGGGAGGTAGAGGAGATCATGGTCTGTGCCTCAGTGTACGGGTCGGTAGAGGAGATAATTGGCTGTGCCTCAATGTACGGGGAGGTAGAGGAGATCATTGGCTGTGCCTCAGTGTACCGGGCGGTAGAGGAGATCATTGGCTTTGCCTCAGTGTACGGGGAGGTAGAGGAGATCATTGGCTGTGCCTCAGTGTACGGGGCGGTAGAGGAGATCATGGTCTGTGCCTCAGTGTGCGGGGAGCTAGAGGAGATCATGGTCTGTGCCTCAGTGTACGGGGAGCTAGAGGAGATCATTGGCTGTGCCTCAGTGTACGGGGAGCTAGAGGAAAGGAGATCATTGGCTGTGCCTCAGTGTACGGGGAGCTAGAGGAGAGGAGATCATTGGCTGTGCCTCAGTGTACGGGGAGGTAGAGGAGAGGAGATCATTGGCTGTGCCTCAGTGTACGGGGAGGTAGAGGAGATCATGGTCTGTGCCTCAGTGTATGGGGAGGTAGAGGAGATTATTGGCTGTGCCTCAGTGTACGGGGAGCTAGAGGAGAGGAGATCATTGGCTGTGCCTCAGTGTACGGGGAGGTAGAGGAGATCATTGGCTGTGCCTCAGTGTACGGGGAGGTAGAGGAGAGGAGATCATTGGCTGTGCCTCAGTGTACGGGGCGGTCGAGGAGATCATGGTCTGTGCCTCAGTGTGCGGGGAGCTAGAGGAGAGGAGATCATTGGCTGTGCCTCAGTGTACGGGGAGCTAGAGGAGAGGAGATCATTGGCTGTGCCTCAGTGTACGGGGAGCTAGAGGAGAGGAGATCATTGGCTGTGCCTCAGTGTACGGGGAGCTAGAGGAGATCATTGGCTGTGCCTCAGTGTACGGGGAGCTAGAGGAGAGGAGATCATTGGCTGTGCCTCAGTGTACGGGGAGCTAGAGGAGATCATGGTCTGTGCCTCAGTGTACGGGGAGCTAGAGGAGATCATTGGCTGTGCCTCAGTGTACGGGGAGCTAGAGGAGAGGAGATCATTGGCTGTGCCTCAGTGTACGGGGAGGTAGAGGAGATCATGGTCTGTGCCTCAGTGTATGGGGAGGTAGAGGAGATTATTGGCTGTGCCTCAGTGTACGGGGAGCTAGAGGAGATCATTGGCTGTGCCTCAGTGTACGGGGAGCTAGAGGAGAGGAGATCATTGGCTGTGCCTCAGTGTACGGGGAGGTAGAGGAGATCATTGGCTGTGCCTCAGTGTACGGGGAGTTAGGTCTCTATTCCACGGGACAATTATCGTTCGCATACTCGTTAACGATAAATGATCCATGACCTGAAATCGTTCACCCATTTACATGGAACGATAATCGTTACTTATGATCGTTCTGGCGGTCGTCTTGTCGCCGCTATTGCGTTCATCAATACTGTGAACGACCGAACGACATCTTATTCAATGCAAACGATTTGCGAACGAGCAACAATAAAAATAGGTCCAGGTCTTATTAAACGATTAACAATTTCTCGTTCGGTCGTTAATCGTTAACTGCTATTCAACCAAACGATTATTGTTTAGATTTGAGCGATTTAACGATAATATGAACAATAATCGTCCGGTGGAATAGGGCCCTTAGAGGAGATCAATGGCTGCGCCTCAGGGCCCTATTCCACCGGACGATTATCGTTTGCATAATCGTTAACAATTAACGATCTCATAGACCGCTATTGCGAAAGACCTGAAAACGTTCAGTCATTTCCATGGAACGATAATCGTTACTTATGATCGTAATTGCGATCGTTTTTCTTCGTTATTTATTCGCTATTGCATTCGTATCTTTTGCGAACGACCGAACGATGTCTTATTCAAAGCGAACGATTTGCGAACATTTTGCGAACGAGCAACGATAAAAATAGGTCCAGTTCTTATAAAGCGATCAACGATTTCTCGTTCGGTCGTGTACGGGGAGTTATGTGCCTCATTGTACAGGGACTTAGAGAAGATCTTGGTCCGTTCTTCACAACGTTTTCTGGTCTCGGAGGGATTTGGCGGTGTCTTCTCTTTGCATCGGCCATGGGATTCTGCACCTGAGGCTCCGCCATCCTGCCATCTAACACATGGTGCCTTTCATATATCCGTCTGTGCTTCCATTATATATAAAATCTAGAAGCTGAGCAATGCTTCCAAATCCTCTTCCTGAGCTGTGCATAAAAACTGTACTCAAGCACCAACACGGCTTCCAGCTGACTGTCAATCAAGCAGGGATGTGAGGGGGAGCGAGGAGGCGTTACAGTCCTCAACACATCAAACGTGCCTTTATTTTCATGACGTGTTATTTACATGGTTTTTTTTGTATTTTTTTAAATAAACGCTCATTTGCAAACAAGCTTTGGTGTCTGCCGGGAATTTTTGTGAATCTATTGTGACTCTATCCACGGGCGACACGTGACGGAGCTTTACACTCAACACATCAAGAGCTTGGGAACATCTCAGAGAATAAAAGGGTGTCTGTAAACGCAGGAGCTGTAAGTGTTGTGGTACCGCTACAGTGTCACGGGGCCTGAGTGCTACTTTAGCTCTCCCTACGTCCCAACACGTCTGTTAAAGTGTTCCCCCTCCAATGGTGGGAAAGTGTTTTAGGTGACTTTATGTAGACTAGAGTGACAGGGCGGAGTACCTAGAGGGGCACTGTCCAATATGTACTCTGCCAGAAGGGGGTCCAGACAACCCTGGGTCAGCTGTGATCACTTAGACAACTTTGAGAAGAAAACCTTCAACACGAGCCCATAGATCCAGCAAGGTGCAGCGGGGCATGCAGGCGAGAGGCACTTTTCCACCCGCTGACTAGGAACTCTACAGTATGCAGGATTTGAAAGGCTTGAGGATGACCCCCTCAGCGTGGACATGCCGGTTCCCTCAGGCGGTCGTCACACTACTTGTGTACTTAGCTGGCTGTGCTAGGCTGGAACAGGAACACTGGAAACAGGATCAGCAGTGTCAGTGTCAGTATACTCTACTCACTGATCTCCACCCTTATGGACTTCAGGACTGTTCCCTATTGGTGGAGGGGAGTCTGAGGTAACTAGACACAGGATTGGTCAGAACCAATGAGGAGACTTTCAGGAGGGCTGTGATAGGCCCAGAGGCCGGGGAGGTGGCTGACAGACCTCATCTCAAGCAGGGTAAGTCACATACACCGTAACCCATTACCTCCCTGCAGCATGTGCTGCTGATTAAAGGGGATCTGTCACCCCGGCTGCCAGGGTGAACCCCGCCCAACCCCCTGGTGGAGCCCCTTATACTTACCCCTTCCTTGAAGTCCCGGTCCCCATCCCGCCGCTGAAAAATCCCCGTTGGAAGCCGTGCGCGCCCTCACCAGAGATGAGTCCGACCCCCATAGAGAATGACGGCTCCAGGTACAATGTAATCAATTCCCAAAGATAGTAACGCTCGCTGAGGTGTAATAGAGATCGGGGGTCTAAATATTCCGGCAATTAAATCAGAGATTTCCATTCAATATTTTGCTACAAGACGACATAAAATATGTGTCAGGGATCCCGCACTTCCACAACTCCTCCAGCACAATTGTGAGACTGAGGGAAACATCTTGTGGAGTCTCCAGGGGGGATAATACCATTGTAACCTAGTTTAAATGATATTTTCAACATGAGAGACACAATAAACCGCTTTTAAAGACCATTGAAATGTTTCCAATCGTTTTCAGATGATCTTTAAGTCAGATATCCATTCTGCGACCTATAGGTTCAAAGCAATGAGTTACCCAACAGGTTGTGGATGTGTTTTATTCCCTTTGGTTGAGATTTGAGGAATTGTATAAGATTCGAGTTGCATTTCAGTGAGGTACTATATGTTTCTGTAACATTAAATGGTGTCTCGCTAAGTTTTTGTAGGTCTAAATAAGTATGGAGAATGCCCTCTGGAAATAATTGATTTACTTCTGATAACTGCAATCCAGTTAGATAAGTCAATTGTAGGTATAGTATATGGAGTATAATATATAATATTCTGCCTTGTCCCTAATGCTGTATGGGAAATAATCCAAGTTTTCAAACTTGTCATTGTCGTCTCTGAGTAAATTCTTGGATTAGGCAAACGCCACAGACAGGCATATAATAGTGATTGGAGTGAATGTGCTTTAACTAAATATTATTCGGCTCTCATCCAAGGAGAAACTCTATGGTCTTTAGACCAGCCATATGTTTGGGACAGGATTATGGATCTGTGGTACATTTCAATATCGGGTAGTCGGATCCCCCCCACTGATCTATTCTTATCGAGTAATTTATATGAAATCCTGGGTCTTTAAGAACCCCACAAATATGATAATAATACAGTTCTGGTTGGAGGAAAGAATTTCTTTGGTGCGCATATCGGAACAGTTCGGACGTTGTATGTATGTACGTTCATTTGGGAAGGAGGAACATTTAAAAAGAATTAAGTCTCCCTAACCATGATAATTCCGTCTTATTGAATTGAGTTATGTCAGAACATAATGAATTAAATAGGACCTGTCACCCCCGTGCCAGGGTGACAGGTTCCCGACCCCCAGTTAGATCCCCTTATACGTACCCCATCCCGCAGAGTCCGGCTGCCGGAGCCGGTCCCGTGACGGAGATATCCCGGTCAGAAGCCAGTGCGCGCTCTGGAGAGAGGTCCGGCGTCCTTAGAGAATGAATGGAGCCGTGCGCGCGCTGCAGAGATGAGTCCGGCCGGGGGGTGCCAGGTCTCCTTTAAGTAGCAGCATATAATTCTCAGTATAAGAAGAGAATTTCAGAGGATACAGAGATTTCAGTAGGTCTGATTTCTCTATAGGAATATTGATTGGGAGAGATTGTGTCTTATTAGTGTTTAATTTATAATAGGATACCAATCCAAATTTTTCTAATGTGGATAGGATATTATGGAGAGAAACCAAGGGTTCAGTTACCGTTAAAATTATATCGTCAGCAAAAGGGTATGCTTCTCTTCTCCTATGGTTATCCCCTTAAAGGACAACTTCCACGAAAAAAAATGTTTTACCTTATTTAACACACATTACAAAGTTATAAAACTTTGTAATATGTGGAAATAAGCAGTCTAACCCCCTTCCTCCACTTTCCGACCCCCGACCCACCGGATTTTACCTTTAATATTATCAGAAGATCTCAGTATAGTAGCTAGTGGTTTTAAAGTCAGAACAAAAAGTAGTGGCGATAATGGACATCCTTGTCGGGTGCCATTAAGTATTTGAGAAGGAGATGACAAAGATCCATTAACAGAAACTTGAGCTGATGGTGCAGAGAATATATGCAGAGAATATAGCGCTTATGGCCTTGTCAATAGGTCCAACAAAGCCCATATTCCGGAGTACCGAGAAGGCATAAGACCAACTAACTCCGGCGAACGCCTTCTTGGCGTCCAGCGAGAGGATTAAAGACTCTTCCCCTGTGTTTTCTAGATAATGTATAATAATTAATTCTCTGTGCCTTGGCGACCAGTAACAAAACCAGTTTGGTCATTACATATTAATTGAGACATTATAGTAAATAAAATAATTTTGCATATATTTTCATATCATTATTTAATAGCGATATTGGGCGGAAATTCTGGGGAACATCCTGGGCCTTGCCTGGTTTAGGATGTGTAACTATTCGTGCGTTTTGATTTTCTACAGGGAATGATCCATTATTCACAACGTTAAGAAAAAAATTATGCAAAGCAGGGGATAAAATATGGCTGAAGGTTTTATAATATAAGTTGATAAGTCCATCGGGACCGGGTGATTTTCCCAACGGAAGTTGTCTTATAACATTGTGAATTTCTGTAGAGAGGTTTGTTGCTGCTCTGGACAGTTCCTGACATGGACAGAGGTGGCAGCAGAGAGCACTGTGTCAGACTGGAGAGAATACACCACTTCCTGCAGGACATACAGCAGCTGGTAAGTACTGGGAGACTTTTATTTTTATATAGAAGTAAGCATTTAGTATCCATCAGCCCCTTATGTCGGGGGGCAGTCTGCAGGGCCCCATACACATTCTACAGTCAGCAGATAGAGTACAGAACTGTCAGGTCCTTTATAATGTTCCGTATTGCTTTGTTCCCATCTCTCTGTGATTTGCCTTGCGGAGGGTTTCATCCTTTGTGTTTTTTATCTAATCCTCTCTTATTAGGATGGAACGCCTGCAGATCGCTGTAAAGGTCGGCCACAGATACCAGGCAGAGGTGCGGCCGGCCCTATGACTGCTCTTCATGGTTCTTTCTATCATCTCATATAATCATTGTGGTTCCCGGCCTGAGGACTCTGCGTTCATGGACACAGGAAGCTCATAGGATTCTATGGGAGAAGATCTAAGGGTGTACTACACGGCCCAATATTTCAGAGCTAGCGAGTGCCGACCTGTCAGGTCAGTGCTCGCTGGCCCCTCGTTCCCCACTCCCTGTCTGTGTTATTACACGCACCCCGACATAGAGGGGGGGGGAGGGGGCGCTGTGTGAGGGTCTGCTGTGAGAGTCCTGAGTACTGTAACCAGCCCCGGAATATCCGCCACTGCTCTCAATGAATCCGCCTCGTCCTCCCCCCGCATAGAGCATAGTCCAGCCAGGTTAATGTATCACCAGCTCCTCGCCTCATACCGAGGGCCTCTTCTCTCCTGTTTCAGACTCTTTTGGACGTTCTTGGAGCGGAGCCGCATCCTATGCAGGGTTAACTTTGTACTTTAGCATGAATGAGTGCGGCGAGTCGGCAGAGTTTGGTCCCTGTGCGCGGTGGAGGATCACCGCTTGATGAATCCTGGTGATTGTCTCTTTTTCAGTCCGTTCTTCAGAATTCCCTCTTGTTCTTCTGTCTGGTAAAACATATTAACTAAATAAACAGCTGAATGATTCAATATAATCATTAGAGCCGAAGCGCGGCGGCCGTGCGATTAACCCCTTCACTGACTTTATCTCCATTAATAAATTCTCTAAGTGATCTCCTGCGACTTTGGCCAAACTCTGTTTAATATTAACAAAGCGCCAGAATAAATGGGTCACGGGTCCTCGCTGTCCCGCAGCCAAGGAGACACCGCCACAGAGGTGAGTTGTGTTTTATCAGAGTTTTCTACAATTATTTAGGCTGTACACTCCCAAACCCCAATACTTCATGGCAAAATAGTCTCACTTGGACTATGATGGGTCCAATGGAATTACCCAACAAAGCCGAGACGCTATGGACCAGGGATGGGGAACCTGCCGCCCTCCAGCTGTTATACAACTACAATTCCCATCATGCCTGGACAACCAAAGGCTGCAACAGCTGGGGGCCGAAGGTTCCCCATCCCTGCTCTAGGGGTTCAAACTGAGACCAAAGGGGGCATCAAGGACATGGGCTTCTGGGGTCTGAAGGATGCGCCATTGGGGTGGTGCCCTGAAGTCTTAACATTTGGTGAAGGAAATTCACTCATATACTAGTTGATCCATGTTGTACATATTGCGATGTACAAGGCTAGACTAGGCCGCCAGATCATCTTCTGGAGGACCCAAGTCATGAAATATTGGTCAGGCCTTTACAAGGGTGCAGCAGAAGACAACCCCTCACTTACTCCCCACTATCATGGCTCATGGAACTTTAAGAAGCACTTGCCTGTTTTTTTACTATTCAACTGCGTCCAGTGTCCCCATGGTGGCCGCCTTTGTACAGAGGGATGTTGCTCTCTGGGCCACTCATCCATGTGGCTATGAATCCATTTTTGCAGATCACATACCCCATACACGCTGATTGTCTCCCCTGGGGCGGATGGGATCTCCCAGCAAGACAAAGGAACATGTCAACATTGGAAGAGCAGGAACAAGACTTCCCAGTACTGCCCCAGCCTCTAATTCCACAGACAAGACCTCAATTGAGCAGCTGTGGGACCCCCTGAATGGTGGTGTTCTCTCTTTGGACCCTCCAGCAGCTGGTGGGACCACATAGATTGTGTTTTGGTTCTAAAGACCCTCCAGCAGTTGGTGGGACCCCCTGGATGGTGGTGTTCTCTCTGATGTCATTGCCTGAAGCTTCTGTAATATCATGTAGTCAGGTGTTCTCTGATGTCATTGCCTGAAGCTTCTGTAATATCATGTAGTCAGGTGGTCTGTGATGTCATCACCTAAAGCTTCTGTAATATCATGTAGTCAGGTGGTCTGTGATGTCATCACCTAAAGCTTCTGTAATATCATGTAGTCAGGTGGTCTGTGATATCATCACAATGAAGTGAGTTGTAGTTCGGCTTCGGAGTAGTCACTATTTTTTGTGATGTAAAATGTAGAAAAAAGGAGGGCACCACAAAAATAAACATTAGATGGGGTGCTACAGTACTAAATACTAGTCACTATATCAAGAAGGAAAGAAAAAGAAAAGTACTGGACCAGCACACCCAAAGTAATATATCAAAAATTTATTTTATTAGAGTACAGACACAAAACATAAAAACACTTAAAAACATGTACATAGTGCAAGCCACAATACGCTGCACTAGAACCATTGTCCACATGGCAGTAGTAAATAATATAATAAGTACTGTATGTAGAGGCAAAGTGCAGGTAATGCAAAATAAAGTGTCAAGCGTGCATGGTAATCTGCCACTTCCCTCTATAGACAGAAAAAAGGCCTAAGTACAACAAATACAATAGCCAAAGGAATAGGCAAATCTATACAACCTGTACCGTGGCCAGTAAAAGATGGACAGATGGAGGAGAACCGCTACAAGATGGCCACACTCCCCATCCCTATACAAGATGGCCGCACTCCCTATCCCTATACAAGATGGCCGCACTCCCTATCCCTATACAAGATGGCCGCGCTCCCTATCTCTATACAAGATGGCCGCGCTCCCTATCCCTATACAAGATGGCCGCGCTCCCTATCCCTATACAAGATGGCCGCGCTCCCTATCCCTATACAAGATGGCCGCGCTCCCTATCCCTATACAAGATGGCCGCGCTCCCTATCTCTATACAAGATGGCCGCACTCCCCATCCCTATACAAGATGGCCGCGCTCCCTATCCCTATACAAGATGGCCGCACTCCCCATCCCGATACAAGATGGCTGCGCTCCCTATCTCTATACAAGATGGCTGCGCTCCCCATCCCTATACAAGATGGCTGCACTCCCCATCCCTATATAAGATGGCCGCACTCCCTATCCCTATACAAGATGGCCGCGCTCCCTATCCCTATACAAGATGGCCGCGCTCCCTATCCCTATACAAGATGGCCGCACTCCCCATCCCGATACAAGATGGCTGCACTCCCTATCCCTATACAAGATGGCCGCACTCCCCATCCCGATACAAGATGGCCGCGCTCCCTATCCCTATACAAGATGGCCGCGCTCCCTATCCCTATACAAGATGGCCGCGCTCCCTATCCCTATACAAGATGGCCGCGCTCCCTATCCCTATACAAGATGGCCGCACTCCCCATCCCGATACAAGATGGCCGCACTCCCCATCCCGATACAAGATGGCCGCACTCCCTATCCCTATACAAGATGGCTGCGCTCCCCATCCCTATACAAGATGGCTGCACTCCCTATCCCTATACAAGATGGCTGCACTCCCCATCCCGATACAAGATGGCCGCACTCCCCATCCCGATACAAGATGGCTGCACTCCCTATCCCTATACAAGATGGCCGCGCTCCCTATCCCTATACAAGATGGCCGCACTCCCCATCCCGATACAAGATGGCCGCACTCCCCATCCCGATACAAGATGGCTGCACTCCCTATCCCTATACAAGATGGCCGCGCTCCCTATCCCTATACAAGATGGCCGCGCTCCCTATCCCTATACAAGATGGCCGCGCTCCCTATCCCTATACAAGATGGCCGCACTCCTCATCCCGATACAAGATGGCTGCACTCCCTATCCCTATACAAGATGGCTGCGCTCCCTATCCCTATACAAGATGGCCACACTCCCCATCCCTATACAAGATGGCCGCACTCCCATCCCTATACAAGATGGCCGCACTCCCCATCCCGATACAAGATGGCCGCACTCCCCATCCCTATACAAGATGGCCGCATTCCCCATCCATATACAAGATGGACGCACTCCCCATCCCTATACAAGATGGCTGCTCTCTGTATCCCTATACAAGATGGCCGCACTCCCCATCCCGATACAAGATGGCCGCACTCTCTATCCCTATACAAGATGGCCGCACTCCCCATCCCTATACAAGATGGCCGCACTGCCCATCCCTATACAAGATGGCCGCACTCCCCATCCCGATACAAGATGGCCGCACTCTCTATCCCTATACAAGATGGCCGCACTCCCCATCCCTATACAAGATGGCCGCACTCCCCATCCCTATACAAGATGGCCGCACTCCCCATCCCTATACAAGATGGCTGCTCTCTGTATCCCTATACAAGATGGCCGCACTCCCCATCCCCATACAAGATGGCCGCACTCTCTATCCCTATACAAGATGGCCGCACTCCCCATCCCCATACAAGATGGCCGCACTGCCCATCCCGATACAAGATGGCCGCACTCTCTATCCCTATACAAGATGGCCGCACTCCCCATCCCTATACAAGATGGCCGCACTCCCCATCCCTATACAAGATGGCCGCACTCCCCATCCCTATACAAGATGGCCGCAGGATGATATCAGTTCCCTCCATAACCAGTGACCTCTCAGCCTATGGGGCGTCTCCTGATTGAGATGGAAAGAAAACGTCTCATCAACTCAATCGATATCGTCTAATGAAAGAGCTGGAGGAGAAGAGAAGACGATGGGAGCTTGTGAGCAGTAACCTGAACGTCAATGTGCAACTAATAACCAGGTGGATAGGAGACAGACGGCGTTCCCTCAGTGCATTATAACTAACACTGTACGCTAATAGGAAGAGCCCCGCCATTGTAGGAGGGGGGGCACTGCCAACATAAGGGTGGGGGGCTATTACAAGGATTATCTAATGGGGGGATGGAGCGACACAGGAGTTTATGGACAATACACGGCCACTTTCTGTCACTGGACTTTAATTAGAAAGTTTTTATCACTTCTGGTCCCAGCTGCCGCTCTCCACTCTTCTGGTCCCTGCTGCCGCTCTCCACTCTTCTGGTCCCTGCCGCTCTCCACTCTTCTGTTCCCAGCAGCCGCTCTCCACTCTTCTGGTTCCAGCTGCCGCTCTCCACTCTTCTGGTCCCAGCTGCCCCTCTCCACTCTTCTGGTCCCGGCTGCCCCTCTCCACTCTTCTGGTCCCAGCAGCCGCTCTCCACTCTTCTGGTCCCCCCTGCCCCTCTCCACTCTTCTGGTCCCAGCTGCCCCTCTCCACTCTTCTGGTCCCAGCAGCCGCTCTCCACTCTGCCCCTCTCCACTCTTCTGATCCCAGCTGCCGCTCTCCACTCTTCTGGTCCCAGCAGCCGCTCTCCACTCTTCTGGTCCCAGCAGCCGCTCTCCACTCTTCTGGTCCCCCCTGCCCCTCTCCACTCTTCTGGTCCCAGCAGCCGCTCTCCACTCTGCCCCTCTCCACTCTTCTGATCCCAGCTGCCGCTCTCCACTCTTCTGGTCCCTGCCACTCTCCACTCTTCTGGTCCAAGCTGCCGCTCTCCACTCTTCTAGTCCAAGCTGCCGCTCTCCACTCTTCTGGTCCCAGAAGCCGCTCTCCACTCTTCTGGTCCCAGCTGCCCCTCTCCACTCGTCTGGTCCCTGCTGCCCCTCTCCACTCTTCTGGTTCCAGCTACCGCTCTCCACTCTTCTGGTCCCTGCTGCCGCTCTCCACTCTTCTGGTCCCTGCTGCCGCTCTCCACTCTTCTGATCCCAGCAGCCGCTCTCCACTCTTCTGGTCCCAGCTGCCCCTCTCCACTCTTCTGGTCCCTGCTGCCCCTCTCCACTCTTCTGGTCCCTGCTGCCGCTCTCCACTCTTCTGGTCCCTGCTGCCCCTCTCCACTCTTCTGGTCCCTGCTGCCGCTCTCCACTCTTCTGGTCCCAGCAGCCGCTCTCCACTCTTCTGATCCCTGCCCCTCTCCACTCTTCTGGTCCCTGCTGCCCCTCTCCACTCTTCTGGTCCCAGCAGCCGCTCTCCACTCTTCTGATCCCTGCCCCTCTCCACTCTTCTGGTCCCAGCTGCCGCTCTCCACTCTTCTGGTCCCAGCTGCCGCTCTCCACTCTTCTGGTCCCAGCTGCCGCTCTCCACTCTTCTGGGCCCAGCTGCCGCTCTCCACTCTTCTGGTCCCTGCTGCCCCTCTCCACTCTTCTGGTCCCAGCAGCCGCTCTCCACTCTTCTGATCCCTGCCCCTCTCCACTCTTCTGGTCCCAGCTGCCGCTCTCCACTCTTCTGGTCCCAGCAGCCGCTCTCCACTCTTCTTGTCCCTGCTGCCACTCTCCACTCTTCTGGTCCCTGCCGCTCTCCACTCTTCTGGTCCCAGCAGCCGCTCTCCACTCTTCTGGTCCCAGCTGCCCCTCTCCACTCGTCTGGTCCCTGCTGCCCCTCTCCACTCTTTTGGTCCCAGCAGCCGCTCTCCACTCTTCTGGTCCCTGCCGCTCTCCACTCTTCTGGTTCCAGCTGCCGCTCTCCACTCTTCTGGTCCCAGCAGCCGCTCTCCACTCTTCTGGTCCCAGCAGCCGCTCTCCACTCTTCTGGTCCCAGCAGCCGCTCTCCACTCTTCTGGTCCCAGCTGCCCCTCTCCACTCTTCTGGTCCCAGCTGCCCCTCTCCACTCTTCTGGTCCCAGCTGCCCCTCTCCACTCTTCTGGTCCCTGCTGCCGCTCTCCACTTTTCTGGTCCCTGCTGCCGCTCTCCACTCTTCTGGTCCCTGCTGCCGCTCTCCACTCTTCTGGTCCCAGCTGCCGCTCTCCACTCTTCTGGTCCCAGCTGCCCCTCTCCACTCTTCTGGTCCCTGCTGCTGCTCTCCACTCTTCTGGTCCCTGCTGCTGCTCTCCACTCTTCTGGTCCCTGCTGCTGCTCTCCACTCTTCTGGTCCCTGCCCCTCTCCACTCTTCTGGTCCCTGCTGCCCCTCTCCACTCTTCTGGTCCCTGCTGCCCCTCTCCACTCTTCTGGTCCCTGCTGCCGCTCTCCACTATTCTGGTCCCTGCTGCCCCTCTCCACTCTTCTGGTCCATGCTGCTCTCCACTCTTCTGGTCCCAGCAGCCGCTCTCCACTCTGCCCCTCTCCACTCTTCTGATCCTAGCTGCCGCTCTCCACTCTTCTGGTTCCTGCCACTCTCCACTCTTCTGGTCCCAGCTGCCGCTCTCCACTCCTCTGGTCCCTGCCGCTCTCCACTCTTGTGGTCCCAGCAGCCGCTCTCCACTCTTCTGGTCCCAGCTGCCCCTCTCCACTCGTCTGGTCCCTGCTGCCCCTCTCCACTCTTCTGGTTCCAGCTGCTGCTCTCCACTCTTCTGGTCCCTGCTGCTCTCCACTCTTCTGATCCCAGCAGCCGCTCTCCACTCTTCTGGTCCCAGCTGCCCCTCTCCACTCTTCTGGTCCCTGCTGCCCCTCTCCACTCTTCTGGTCCCTGCTGCCGCTCTCCACTCTTCTGGTTCCAGTTGCCGCTCTCCACTCTTCTGGTCTCTGCCCCTCTCCACTCTTCTGGTTCCAGTTGCCGCTCTCCACTCTTCTGGTCCCAGCAGCCGCTCTCCACTCTTCTGGTTCCAGCTGCCGCTCTCCACTCTTCTGGTCCCGGCTGCCCCTCTCCACTCTTCTGGTCCCTGCCCCTCTCCACTCTTCTGGTCCCAGCTGCCCCTCTCCACTCTTCTGGTCCCCGCTGCTGCCCCTCTCCACTCTTCGGGTCCCTGCTGCCCCTCTCCAATCTTCTGGTCCCCGCTGCTGCCCCTCTCCACTCTTCTGGTTCCAGTTGCCGCTCTCCACTCTTCTGGTCCCAGCAGCCGCTCTCCACTCTTCTGGTTCCAGCTGCCGCTCTCCACTCTTCTGGTCCCGGCTGCCCCTCTCCACTCTTCTGGTCCCTGCCCCTCTCCACTCTTCTGGTCCCCGCTGCTGCCCCTCTCCACTCTTCGGGTCCCTGCTGCCCCTCTCCACTCTTCTGGTCCCAGCTGCCGCTCTCCACTCTTCTGGGCCCAGCTGCCGCTCTCCACTCTTCTGGGCCCAGCTGCCGCTCTCCACTCTTCTGGGCCCAGCTGCCGCTCTCCACTCTTCTGGGCCCAGCTGCCGCTCTCCACTCTTCTGGGCCCAGCTGCCGCTCTCCACTCTTCTGGTCCCTGCTGCCCCTCTCCACTCTTCTGGTCCCAGCAGCCGCTCTCCACTCTTCTGATGCTTGCCCCTCTCCACTCTACTGGTCCCAGCTGCCGCTCTACACTCTTCTGGTCCCAGCTGCCGCTCTCCACTCTTCTGGGCCCAGCTGCCGCTCTCCACTCTTCTGGTCCCTGCTGCCACTCTCCACTCTTCTGGTCCCTGCTGCCGCTCTCCACTCTTTTGGTCCCTGCTGCCGCTCTCCACTCTTCTGGTCCCAGCTGCCCCTCTCCACTCTTCTGGTCCCAGCTGCCCCTCTCCACTCTTCTGGTCCCAGCTGCCCCTCTCCACTCTTCTGGTCCCAGCTGCCCCTCTCCACTCTTCTGGTCCCTGCTGCCGCTCTCCACTCTTCTGGTCCCAGCTGCCGCTCTCCACTCTTCTGGTCCCAGCTGCTGCTCTCCACTCTTCTGGTCCCAGCTGCCGCTCTCCACTCTTCTGGTCCCTGCTGCCGCTCTCCACTCTTCTGGTCCTTGCTGCCGCTCTCCACTCTTCTGGTCCCTGCCCCTCTCCACTCTTCTAGTCCCTGCTGCCCCTCTCCACTTTTCTGGTCCTTGCTGCCGCTCTCCACTTTTCTGGTCCCTGCTGCCGCTCTCCACTCTTCTGGTCCCTGCTGCCGCTCTCCACTCTTCTGGTCCCTGCTGCCGCTCTCCACTCTTCTGGTCCCTGCTGCCGCTCTCAACTCTTCTGGTCCCCGCTGCTTCTTCCACTCTTCTGGTCCCTGCTGCCGCTCTCCACTCTTCTGGTCCCTGCTGCTGCTCTCCACTCTTCTGGTCCCTGCTGCTGCTCTCCAGTCTTCTGGTCCCTGCTGCTGCTCTCCAGTCTTCTGGTCCCTGACCCTCTCCACTCTTCTGGTCCCTGCTGCCCCTCTCCACTCTTCTGGTCCCTGCCCCTCTCCACTCTTCTGGTCCCTGCTGCTGCTCTCCACTTTTCTGGTGCCTGCTGCCGCTCTCCAGTCTTCTGGTCCCAGCAGCCACTCTCCACTCTGCCGCTCTCCACTCTTCTGGTCCCAGCAGCCGCTCTCCACTCTGCCGCTCTTTACTCTTCTGGTCCCAGCTGCCCCTCTCCACTCTTCTGGTCCCAGCAGCTGCTCTCCACTCTTCTGGTCCCAGCAGCCGCTCTCCACTCTGCCGCTCTCCACTCTTCTGGTCCCAGCTGCCGCTCTCCACTCTTCTGGTCCCAGCAGCCGCTCTCCACTCTGCCGCTCTCCACTCTTTTGGTCCCAGCTGCTGCCGCTCTCCACTCTTCTGGTCCCAGCTGCTGCCGCTCTCCACTCTTCTGGTCCCTGCTGCTGCCGCTCTCCACTCTTCTGGTCCTTGCTGCCGCTCTCCACTCTTCTGGTCCCTGCTGCCCCTCTCCACTTTTCTGGTCCCTGCTACCGCTCTCCACTCTTCTGGTCCCTGCTGCCGCTCTCCACTTTTCTGGTCCCAGCTGCCGCTCTCCACTCTTCTGGTCCCTGCTGCCGCTCTCCACTCTTCTGGTCCCAGCTGCCGCTCTCCACTCTTCTGGTCCCTGCTGCCGCTCTCCACTCTTCTGGTCCCTGCTGCCGCTCTCCACTCTTCTGGTCCCAGCAGCAGCTCTCTACTCTTCTGGTCCCAGCAGCCGCTCTCCACTCTGCCGCTCTCCACTCTTCTGGTCCCCGCTGCTGCCGCTCTCCACTCTTCTGGTCCCCGCTGCTGCCGCTCTCCACTCTTCTGGTCCCTGCTGCCGCTCTCCACTCTTCTGGTCCCTGCTGCCGCTCTCCACTCTTCTGGTCCCTGCTGCCGCTCTCCACTATTCTGGTCCTTGCTGCCGCTCTCCACTTGTCTGGTCCCTGCTGCCGCTCTCCACTCTTCTGGTCCCCGCTGCTGCCGCTCTCCACTCTTCTGGTCCCAGCTGCCCCTCTCCACTCTTCTGGTCCCTGCCCCTCTCCACTCTTCTGGTCTCTGCTGCTGCTCTCCACTGTTCTGGTCCCTGCTGCCGCTCTCCACTCTTCTGGTCCCTGCCCCTCTCCACTCTTCTGGTCCCTGCTGCCCATCTCCACTCTTCTGGTCCCTGCTGCTGCTCTCCACTCTTCTGGTCCCTGCCCCTCTCCACTCTTCTGGTCCCTGCTGCTGCTCTCCACTTTTCTGGTCCCAGCTGCCGCTCTCCACTCTTCTGGTCCCTGCTGCCGCTCTCCACTCTTCTGGTCCCTGCTGCTGCTCTCCACTCTTCTGGTCCCTGCTGCCCCTCTCCACTCTTCTGGTCCCTTCCCCTCTCCACTCTTCTGGTCCCTGCTGCCCCTCTCCACTCTTCTGGTCCCTGCTGCCGCTCTCCACTCTTCTGGTCCCTGCTGCTGCTCTCCACTCTTCTGGTCCCTGCTGCCCCTCTCCACTCTTCTGGTCCCTTCCCCTCTCCACTCTTCTGGTCCCTGCTGCTGCTCTCCACTCTTCTGGTCCCTGCTGCCCCTCTCCACTCTTCTGGTCCTTGCTGCTGCTCTCCACTCTTCTGGTCCCTGCTGCTGCTCTCCACTTTTCTGGTCCCTGCTACCGCTCTCCACTCTTCTGGTCCCTGCTGCCGCTCTCCATTTTTCTGGTCCCAGCTGCCGCTCTCCACTCTTCTGGTCCCTGCTGCCGCTCTCCACTCTTCTGGTCCCTGCTGCCGCTCTCCACTCTTCTGGTCCCTGCTGCCGCTCTCCACTCTTCTGGTCCCTGCTGCCGCTCTCCACTCTTCTGGTCCCTGCTGCCGCTCTCCACTCTTCTGGTCCCTGCTGCCGCTCTCCACTCTTCTGGTCCCTGCTGCCGCTCTCCATTTTTCTGGTCCCAGCTGCCGCTCTCCACTCTTCTGGTCCCTGCTGCCGCTCTCCACTCTTCTGGTCCCTGCTGCCGCTCTCCACTCTTCTGGTCCCAGCTGCCGCTCTCCACTCTTCTGGTCCCTGCTGCCGCTCTCCACTCTTCTGGTCCCTGCTGCCGCTCTCCACTCTTCTGGTCCCTGCTGCCGCTCTCCACTCTTCTGGTCCCTGCTGCCGCTCTCCACTCTTCTGGTCCCTGCTGCCGCTCTCCACTCTTCTGGTCCCTGCTGCCGCTCTCCACTCTTCTGGTCCCTGCTGCCGCTCTCCACTCTTCTGGTCCCTGCTGCCGCTCTCCACTCTTCTGGTCCCTGCTGCCACTCTCCACTCTTCTGGTCCCTGCTGCCGCTCTCCACTCTTCTGGTCCCTGCTGCCACTCTCCACTCTTCTGGTTCCTGCTGCCGCTCTCCACTCTTCTGGTCCCTGCTGCCGCCCTTCCTGCTTCTGATTATGTTTCATTTAGGCAGCTCGGCCCAGTTATCGGCTGATCAGACTATTGCTCCTTGTATAAACCATCATTAAAATGAGGAAGAAGAGGACTGCAGACGGAAATGGAGGATTCAACATAGGGAGCAGGAGAGGTGAGTATGCCTCATTCATGTGAAGCTGCATCACAGGTTTGGGCCCTCCTTAGCCCCATTCATTCACTCACTATTAGTGCCCAGTAGAACAGGTTCCCGCCTCATTGACAATTGGTGGTGGTGACTGCCCCCTTGACAGTCTGCGGACATCAGTGCAGTCTATGGGTGGGGACAGTCACCACCGTCCTCAATAGGATGTCCTCACTGACAACTGAGTGGTGCAACACGCCCCCCCCCCCCCGACCCGACGCACAAACACACACACACACACCCCATTGACAGACTGAGCCAAAAAGCCCCAAACCAGCATATTTGGTGTCAAAACTAATGGGGTCAATAACTCTTAAAAAAAAAAAAAAAAAAAAGCATTCTCACCCTCCAGGCTCCCGCTGTCAGGTCCTTTGACTCATCTTTCTTCCCAGATGGACCGGACGTGTCTGGGTAGTGCCGACCACTCAGCCAATCCCCGACATGTCCCGCCCCAGGACCATATCAAGTATCTTATGGATATGGAAGTCGTATAGACTTATGGATGAGAACTCACAAAGTGAATATAGAAACCCCACCGTGACTAGGCCCGGGCCCGGCTGGCACACGGCCGCACATGTACGGGGAGAGTAGTCATCTCTAGCTGGGAGCGATCAGCATTGGGAAGGATCAGCTGTGGCGGTAATGCGGCTCCATGCTGCTCCTGATTTATCGTCACCTCATTTATCGGATCTTTTATCACTGTTGCTGCACGCTGGGTGATGGCGGAGATAGATGGCTCCATTACATGCACCGCGCAATTATTCAGCCAAGCGGCAGCGGACAGACTGTACCAGCGCATGATAAAATAGCAACCGGGTTTTATTGGGACGGTGTAAGCTCCAGAGGATGAGAATCCATGAATACATTAGGAGAACCGATATCTGCTACATAGACGCAGGAGGAGGAAGAACCCCTCCAAGGAGCTCCTCAAAATGTAAATGGCGGCTGAGAGTTGGTATCATATTGGTATCATATTAGTATCATATCATATTGATATCATATTAGTATCATCTGTGGTATCATGTTAGTATCATATTGGTATGGTATCATATTAGTATCATATTGGTATCATATTAGTATCATTTGTGGTATCATGTTAGTATCATATTGGCATCGTATCATATTGGTATTGTAACATATTGGTATTGTATCATATTGGTATGGTATCATATTAGTATCATATTGGTATTGTATCATATTGGTATGGTATCATATTAGTAACATATTGGTATTGTATCATATTGGTATGGTATCATATTGGTATCGTATTGGTATTGTAACATATTGGTATTGTATCATATTGGTATCGTATTGGTATTGTATCATATTGGTATGGTATTATATTGGTATCATTGTTTGGGCCCCGATGTCGGTCAGGTTGGAGTATAGAGACCTTGTGGTGAGTGATTCCATCTTGTTTTTTCTGTGGAGGGATAGATGTCATCTACAGCAGTCGCCTTTCCTGAGTTCTAACTGTGGTTCAGTACTCAGATACCTCCAGGACTTACAGGAAAGCCAGGTAATATTCCAAGCAGTAATAGGAAAACATACAAGACATGTATAAATGACAGAGAATCAGAAGAAAGAACAGATATCCAGACTCATCCCAACTCGCTTCCTCTAACCTTTTCTTTCTCTGAACTCTCACATGAGATTAGGACTAGACAAGACAAGTATCTAGAGCAGACCTCCCAATGTTTTGAACGGCCAAAGAGGGACACTTGTGGTTCACTCTAAGAAAATTTTACAGACATTTTATATATTTTGTAATTCAAGGATGCAATCACACATGTATGACCTGCAGCTCCTGTATGTGCATCCTTAGGTCCCATTCACACATCAGTAACCCTGTCTGTTATTATGGACCATGAACGCGTTTCAATAACTGTGCGCATTTGCAGGGACCCCCTGTCCTATAGGTGACATGGAGGCACAATGGCTTTTGCGGCATGGATCATGGCCGTAACACCTACAGATGTGTGTATGGGGCCATATGAGCTGCATGTGTGATGTGATGTGTGACAGCGACCATAATGTCACATGATTCATCTGAATATAACAATCTTTAGGATAATATAATAATAATATACAAGTTTGGGTCTATTATACAGTAAGAAACCAGACACTTTCTAGAGCAACCTAAAGTTTATCAATGCAAATCTAATTCGGACAAGGGGTAAAGAGGGACAGAGTGACGTGGGTCAAAAGTAGGGACTGTCCCTCCAAAAAAAAAGGAAAATTGGGAGGTATGATCTATTCTAGAGCATCAGACTGGACAGGATCTAGATAGATACAAGGAATACTGACTATAAATTACACCACAATCCACACAGAAAAAGACAGAGATTTATACCAATGGCCTCAATAAGGACTGAATCCATCCTCTCCAGGCCTGAATCCATCCTCTCCAGGCCTGACACTGATCACCTGATCCAGAGCAGAGGATCAGCTGTGAGATCCCTGTATAGCATCTGCCCCAAATACAATACTAGACAGAATAAACCAGATTTCTGCTTTGTGTAACTGGTAACTAAGCTCCTATGAGGCTTTGGTGGGCTTACATAAGGGGAAGGGCGGCCATATTGATCAATATTACCCTGAGTATTCTCCTGTCAGTACGTTCATTATATAACAAAGTGTCATTTCTGCCGTCAGTTCCTGGTAATTTACAGGCGACAACCAATATGGCGGCACTTCCTGTTGTTATCTTTGCAGTAATGGCCGCCACAGCCCAGCAGGGAGCCTGTAGCTGTAACTTCTGATACACATCTTGTTACTCTATGTAAAGTGCCTGGATCTGTAGTATGGAGCAGCAGGGAGTCCGCATGCCGCCATCCTACCTCCCGGGCACCGCTATACTGTGTTATCATGATGGATCAGGGGTATGGTGGTTACCTGCAGGTCAGGGGCTGGCTGGCAAATTTTAGCCCGGGGGGCAAGCACACAGCACTGGCCCATAAGTAGCAGGCTGGCGGCCCATCCTTTAAGGACCACTCTGGCCCTTACCTATAACATCTTCGTCATTTGTGACCAAATATCCTACTGTGCCCTGTGAAGGGATCAGAAGTCACTTTCCTGTATAAGTCTATAGGGCGGCTCAGCGATGACACGGAACGTACCCATAGACAGATGCAAGGAATGCTGGGTGACCTCTATCGTACTGAGTATATGATGCTGGAAAGCTGGGTGACCTTCATCAAACTGAGTATATGATGCTGGAAAGCTGGGTGATCTCCATCATACTGAGTATAAGATGGTGAGAAAGCTGGGTGACCTCCATCCTTCTGACTATAAGATGCTGGGAAAGCTGGGTGACCTCCATCATACTGAGTATAAGATGGTGGAAAAGCTGGGTGACCTCCATTATACTGACTACAAATACAAGATGCTGGGAAAGCTGGGGTTTCTGTATTTTTTTTTACTGCTGTGGTCCTGTGGGTATAGGCATTCCTCTTTTTAGAACACCCCCCTCGTGTGTGCACCCCCCATTAGTAAAAATAATAATAAACAAAACAACAAACACACATACTTATATGTATCCTCTATGTACTCCTGTATATATGTATCCTCTATGTACTGCTGTGTATGTCTACTCCTGTATATATGTATCCTCTATGTACTGCTGTATATATGTATCCTCTATGTACTGCTGTGTAGGTCTCCTCCTGTGTGTGCGTATATACATTATATATATATATATATATATATATATATATATATATATATATTTTTTTTTTTTTTTTTTTCACGAGGGAATATGCAATGCAGAAAAATTTGGATCAGCGTAACTATATATATATATATATATATATATATATATATATATATATATATATACACACACAGGAGGAGACCTACACAGCAGTACATAGAGGATGCATATATACAGGAGTACATAGAGGAGACATATATACAGCAGTACATAGAGGAGACATATATACAGCAGTACATAGAGGAGACATATATACAGCAGTACAGAGGAGACATATATACAGCAGTACAGTGGAGACATATATACAGCAGTACATAGAGGATGCATATATACAGGAGTACATAGAGGATATATGATGTATCCTCTATGTACTCCTGTATATATGTATCATCTATATACTTCTGTATATATGTCTTCTCTATGTACTCCTGTATATATGCATACCCCACAACTTTTGCTGGGGGGAAAGAGGGACATAGCCACGCCCATAACTGTGCTCTATGACCCCATAGCCACATCATCTATTACCATTATATAAGTAACAAATATTATCACCACTCCACTGGTGCCTCCATCTAGGTAGGGTGTAGTAGTGGAGGTATAGTGAATAAGGGGTGTAGTAGTACAGGTAAAGATGAGGGGTGAGGTAGTACAGGTATAGATATGGGGGGTATTAGTAATACAGATGAGGGGCATTAGTAGTAGTAGTACAGGTAAAGATGAGGGGTGAGGTAGTACAGGTATAAATGAGGGGTGTATTAGTAGTACAGATGAGGGGGATTAGTAGTACAGGTACAGATGTGGGCTGTAGTAGTACAGGTAAAGATGAGGGGTGTAGTAGTAATACGGGTATAGCTGAGGGGTCACTGGGGGAAACTGGGGCAGCTGGGGGTGACTGGGAGAGCTGGGGGTGTACGGGGCAAACTGGGGGAGCTGGGGGTGACTGGGAGAGCTGGGGGTGTATGGGGCAAACTGGGGGAGCTGGGGGTGACTGGGAGAGCTGGGGGTGTATGGGGCAAACTGGGGGAGCTGGGGGTGACTGGGAGAGATGGGGGTGTATGGGGCAAACTGGGGGAGCTGAGGGTGACTGGGAGAGCTGGGGGTGTATGGGGCAAACTGGGGTTGACTGAAGGGGGACTGGGGACAGTTGGAGTTGACTGAAGGGGGACTGGGGATGACGGAGGGGAAATGGGAAAGACTGGGGGTGACTGAGGGGGACTGGGGGTGATTGAGGGGCACTGAGGCAGACTGGGGGTGACTCTAGGGGGACTGGGGCAGCTGGGGGTGATTGGGGCAGGAGTGCACATAGCTCTTCTCCTCTTCCTCTCACCCTGGCACACAAGTTCCCCTCCCCGCCACACATGCAGGTCCCCAGTCTTTGAAGGAGGCCGCAGGGACTGTAGTGGTGATATCACCTGCTCCAGAGACCGGGGACCTGCACGTGTGGCCGGGAGGGGAGCAGGACGTGATATGTATAGCTGGGGTAGGTCAGTCGCAGCTCTGTTAGGCGGACTGCCCGACCGCCCTGCACCTCACCTCCGGCCCGACACTCCACGCACCGCCATAAGCCCGCCATGCACCTCACCTCCGCGCCGCACGCTTGACCTGCACCTCTTGCCCGGCCGCCAACCCGACAATCCATGCTGCTCCGCCTGCAATGATTTTTTGTGAAAATTTAATTTAAGATTTTTACAAAAATCTAATTGATTCTAACCTTCTGGGCGAATTAATTTGTTTACTCACCCAGCCCTGATTCCTCTGTATGTCTCCTCTTGTATATATGTATCCTCCATGTACCCCTGTATATATGTCTCCTCCTGTATATTTGTATCCTCTATATATTCCTCTGTATGTCTCCTCCTGTATATATGTATCCTCCTGTGTAGGTCTCCTGTATATATGTATCCTCCTGTGTAGGTCTCCTGTATATATGTATCCTCCTGTGTAGGTCTCCTGTATATATGTATCCTCCTGTGTATATGTATCCTCCTGTGTAGGTCTCCTGTATATATGTATCCTCCTGTGTAGGTCTCCTGTATATATGTATCCTCCTGTGTAGGTCTCCTGTATATATGTATCCTCCTGTGTATATGTATCCTCCTGTGTAGGTCTCCTGTATATATGTATCCTCCTGTGTAGGTCTCCTGTATATATGTATCCTCCTGTGTAGGTCTCCTGTATATATGTATCCTCCTGTGTAGGTCTCCTGTATATATGTATCCTCCTGTATATATGTATCCTCCTGTGTAGGTCTCCTGTATATATGTATCCTCCTGTGTAGGTCTCCTGTATATATGTATCCTCCTGTGTAGGTCTCCTGTATATATGTATCCTCCTGTATATATGTATCCTCTATGTCAGGGATAGGGAACCTTGGCTCTTCAGCTGTTGCAAAACTACAACTCCCATCATGCATGGACAGCCTATGGCTGCCCAGGTATGATGGTAGTAGTAGTTCTGCAACAGCTGGAGGGCCTTGGTCCCCTCCCCCTGCCCTATGTCCTGCTGTGTAGATGTCCTGCTGTGTAGGTACCTGGCTTCCTGCAGACACCATCTTCTCTGTCTTCAGGCTCTTCTAGCCCAGACACAGGAGAACCAGCTGGGAGGAGAGAGCGGCCTCTGGTGGCCGGAGGAAGATACTGCCTACAGCAGTTTGCTTTTTACCATAAGCCACATAGGCTTATAGAAAGCATAATGGCCATAAAGGAGGCGGGGCTTAACGTCATGGGGGGCGGGGCTTCAGCGGCCGCGTCCATCACAGACCGGATCCACAGCACAGCCACAGGTAAATATGACAGAAGAGGGGCGGGGCTGTAAGCAGGGGAGGCGGGGCACTGAGGACTCCAGCCAGCTGTCAGCAGCCATGCGGCCCTGACAGCTGGGGGAAGACCGGCCCGGGGGCATGTTCCCCCCTGCCCCCCGGCCCAGCCCGCCCCTGCTGCAGGTACAGCTGTTAGTCTATGTGTAGTGTAATAGTACGTCCAGATACGTAGCTGCAGTGTATGGCGCATGCTGCAGATGGAACAATACTAATCTATTTTCTGCGTCATGTGAACGGGGTTCTATATATCAGAAGGCATGCATGGTGGTATAACCGGTGTGGAACATGTAGTGCGAGAACCTGCTGACTGGAAGAATCTCCAGCAAACTCCCTATAGAGCCAGTGATGGAGGACGTTCACCGCCGTGTGGAATCTCCAGCAAACTCCCTATAGAGCCAGTGATGGAGGACGTTCACCGCCGTGTGGAATCTCCAGCAAACTCCCTATAGAGCCAGTGATGGAGGACGTTCACCGCCGTGTGGAATCTCCAGCAAACTCCCTATAGAGCCAGTGATGGAGGACGTTCACCGCCGTGTGGAATCTCCAGCAAACTCCCTATAGAGCCAGTGATGGAGGACGTTCACCGCCGTGTGGAATCTCCAGCAAACTCCCTATAGAGCCAGTGATGGAGGACGTTCACCGCCGTGTGGAATCTCCAGCAAACTCCCTATAGAGCCAGTGATGGAGGACGTTCACCGCCGTGTGGAATCTCCAGCAAACTCCCTATAGAGCCAGTGATGGAGGACGTTCACCGCCGTGTGGAATCTCCAGCAAACTCCCTATAGAGCCAGTGATGGAGGACGTTCACCACCGTGTGGAATCTCCAGAACACTCCCTATAGAGCCAGTGATGGAGGACGTTCACCACCGTGTGGAATCTCCAGCAAACTCCCTATAGAGCCAGTGATGGAGGACGTTCACCACCGTGTGGAATCTCCAGAACACTCCCTATAGAGCCAGTGATGGAGGACGTTCACCGCCGTGTGGAATCTCCAGAACGCTCCCTATAGAGCCAGTGATGGAGGACGTTCACCGGCGTGTGGAATCTCCAGCAAACTCCCTATAGAGCCAGTGATGGAGGACGTTCACCACCGTGTGGAATCTCCAGAACACTTCCTATAGAGCCAGTGATGGAGGACGTTCACCGCCGTGTGGAATCTCCAGCAAACTCCCTATAGAGCCAGTGATGGAGGACGTTCACCACCCTGTGGAATCTCCAGAACACTCCCTATAGAGCCAGTGATGGTGGACGTTCACCGCCGTGTGGAATATCCAGCAAACTCCCTATAGAGCCAGTGATGGAGGACGTTCACCGCCGTGTGAAATCTCCAGCAAACTCCCTATAGAGCCAGTGATGGAGGACGTTCACCACCCTGTGGAATCTCCAGAACACTCCCTATAGAGCCAGTGATGGTGGACGTTCACCGCCGTGTGGAATCTCCAGCAAACTCCCTATAGAGCCAGTGATGGTGGACGTTCACCGCCGTGTGGAATCTCCAGCAAACTCCCTATAGAGCCAGTGATGGAGGACGTTCACCGCCGTGTGGAATCTCCAGCAAACTCCCTATAGAGCCAGTGATGGAGGACGTTCACCGGCGGGTGGAATCTCCAGCAAACTCCCTATAGAGCCAGTGATGGAGGACGTTCACTGCCGTGTGGAATCTCCAGAACACTCCCTATAGAGCCAGTGATGGAGGACGTTCACTGCCGTGTGGAATCTCCAGCAAACTCCCTATAGAGCCAGTGATGGAGGACGTTCACCGCCGTGTGGAATCTCCAGCAAACTCCCTATAGAGCCAGTGATGGAGGACGTTCACCGGCGGGTGGAATCTCCAGCAAACTCCCTATAGAGCCAGTGATGGAGGACGTTCACCGCCGTGTGGAATCTCCAGCAAACTCCCTATAGAGCCAGTGATGGTGGACGTTCACCGCCGTGTGGAATCTCCAGCAAACTCCCTATAGAGCCAGTGATGGAGGACGTTCACCGCCGTGTGGAATCTCCAGCAAACTCCCTATAGAGCCAGTGATGGAGGACGTTCACCACCGTGTGGAATCTCCAGAACGCTCCCTATAGAGCCAGTGATGGAGGACGTTCACCACCGTGTGGAATCTCCAGAACACTCCCTATAGAGCCAGTGATGGAGGACGTTCACCACCGTGTGGAATCTCTGACATCTGAGAACTGTGATTGTCCAGCCTGTTAGTGAGCAGGAGATCCCGCGGCTGGAATCACACGGCCAAAACCAGAAGTGGATCCAACATTAAAGAGAAGTATAATCCTCCCTGTGCATCTCCATCCCATTAGGATCCACTTCTGGCTTTGGCACAAAAACTGCCGCGTGTGATTGCAGCCTGATGCAGCCGCGCAGTATACACCATCCCCGGCCTGATGCAGCCGCGCAGTATACACCATCCCCGGCCTGATGCAGCTGTGAAGTATACACAGTCCCCATCCTGATTCAGCCGCGCAGTATACACCATCCCCGGCCTGATGCAGCTGTGAAGTATACACAGTCCCCATCCTGATTCAGCCGCGCAGTATACACCATCCCCGACCTGATGCAGCCATGCAGTATACACCATCCCCGGCCTGATGCAGCTGCGCAGTATACACCATCCCCGGCCTGATGCAGCCATGCAGTATACACCATCCCCGGCCTGATGCAGCCGCGCAGTATACACCCTCCCCTCCTGATACAGCCGTGAAGTATACATAGTCCCCATCCTGATTCAGCCGCGCAGTATGCACCATCCCCGGCCTGATACAGCCATGCAGTATACACCATCCCCGGCCTGATGCAGCCACGCAGTATACACCCTCCCCTCCTGATGCAGCCATGCAGTATACACCATCCCCGGCCTGATGCAGCCACGCAGTATACACTATCCCCGGCCTGATGCAGCCATGCAGTATACACCATCCCCGGCCTGATGCAGCCATGCAGTATACACCATCCCCGGCCTGATGCAGCCATGCAGTATACACCATCCCCAGCCTGATGCAGCCGTGAAGTATACACAGTCCCCATCCTGATTCAGCCGCGCAGTATACACCATCCCCGGCCTGATGCAGCCACGCAGTATACACTATCCCCGGCCTGATGTAGCCATGCAGTATACACCATCCCCGGTCTGATGCAGCCATGCAGTATACATCGTCCACATCCTGATGCAGCTGTGCAGTATACACCACCCCTGGCCTGATGCAGCCGCGCAGTATACACCGCCCCCGGCCTGATGCAGCCGTGAAGTATACATAGTCCCCATCCTGATTCAGCCGCGCAGTATACACCATCCCCGGCCTAATGCAGCCATGCAGTATACACCATCCCCGGCCTGATACAGCCGTGCAGTATACACTATCCCCAGCTAGATGCAACCGTGTAGTATACACATTCCCCGGCCTGATGCAGCCGCGCAGTATACACAGTCCCGGGCCTGACGCAGCTGCGCAGTATACACCGTCCCCCGCCTGATGCAACTGCGCAGTATACACCATGCCCGGCCTGATGCAACTGCGCAGTATACACCGTCCCCGGCCTGATGCAGCTTTGCAGTATACACCGTCCCCCGCCTGATGCAACTGTGCAGTATACACCATGCCCAGCCTGATGCAGCTTTGCAGTATACACCGTCCCCAGCCTGATGCAGCTTTGCAGTATACACCGTCCCTAGCCTGATGCAGCTTTGCAGTATACACCGTCCCCAGCCTGATGCAGCTTTGCAGTATACACCGTCCCCAGCCTGATGCAGCCTTGGGGTATATGAACACTACGGAAATACTTTGCCACAGATTCCATTGCTCCCCGCGCCCCCGCTTGGAGTTGCGCTGGTCCCATAGACTCCATTCTATGGTCAGGTGGAAATTTGCCCGTGCAAAAAACTGTGGAAAAATGCAACGTGGTGCGAGCGAAGGGGAAAGGAATAAACCCATCGCAACGCACTGAGGAAGAGATTTACTGCTAATACTATATGAATATGGATCAATACAGGCAAGAGGATGAACCTGTGATGTCCAGCTAGTCAGTCATAGCTGCAGGCCTGCAGCCATGTAGCAGTGTGCAGGAGGCCTATGAAGCAGCTGACACAGCGGGGGGGGGGGACAGGAAATGTGCAGGATAGCTATAGGCCATGTATACGCCCAGGCCATAGTACAAGCTGCTGGGGCTGCCCGGCCAATCCTCTCTGACATTCTATCCTCCAATCAGTCGGGGATTTGCAGCAGGACTCGTCCCCTATCCGATCGGCTGCACTAAACTTCTCTGCAAATCTTTCCTCACTGGCAGCAACTAATAAGTAAGTGGCGGAAGCTCCAGAGGTCCAGAGCGCCCCCCGACTGTAGATGTGTGAGGAGGGGGCAGCAGGTGGGGTGCAGGGGTTCATGCTGGGGATAATCTCAGCTAATTATAGAGAGGAGATGGGGGGGGGGGGGGAGGGAGATTTAAAGGGATACTACACAGAATGTCTTAGATGTGAAGTTTTTTTTCTCTGTTTTTTGGATTTTAACCCGATTTATTAATTTGGTCCCAGGAAAATTTCTGCGCAGCGATAAAAAGTGACATTGTAACAAAAAAAAAAATGTCACCAACAAAAACTTTTAATTTGTCAAAAAGATATATAAAAAGTTTTTGTTGGTCTGGTTGTGATTGTCCAGAAGAACGTGCGGGAATAAGTGTGTGCTCAGTGTAATGCGGTCTCCGGCTCTATGTCATGTGACCGCGGCGGACAATAAGGCCCAATTACACAGAGCCACAATCAGGCGAATCAGGCAGCTTATCAATCCGTGTAGTCATCAGCTGATCGTGTCTTTTGGCCCTGACCTAAAATTATCGGCAGCTGATTGCGTCTCGCTACGTGTAATAGTGACACATGGCTACGTGTAATAGTGATACATGGCTACGTGTAATAGTGATACATGGCTACGTGTAATAGTGATACATGGCTACGTGTAATAGTGATACATGGCTACGTGTAATAGTGATACATGGCTACGTGTAATAGTGATACTACGTGTAATAGTGATACATGGCTACGTGTAATAGTGATACATGGCTACGTGTAATAGTGATACATGGCTACGTGTAATAGTGATACATGGCTCCGTGTAATAGTGATACATGGCTACGTGTAATAGTGATACTACGTGTAATAGTGATACTACGTGTAATAGTGACACATGGCTACGTGTAATAGTGATACATGGCTACGTGTAATGGTGATACATGGCTCTGTGTAATAGTGACACATGGCTACGTGTAATAGTGATACATGGCTACGTGTAATAGTGATACATGGCTACGTGTAATAGTGATACATGGCTACGTGTAATAGTGATACATGGCTACGTGTAATAGTGATACTACGTGTAATAGTGATACATGGCTACGTGTAATAGTGATACTACGTGTAATAGTGACACATGGCTACGTGTAATAGTGATACTACATGTAATAGTGATACATGGCTACGTGTAATAGTGATACATGGCTACGTGTAATAGTGACACATGGCTACGTGTAATAGTGATACATGGCTACGTGTTATAGTGATACATGGCTACGTGTAATAGTGATACATGGCTACGTGTAATAGTGATACATGGCTGTGTGTAATAGTGATACATGGCTACGTGTAATAGTGACACATGACTACGTGTAATAGTGATACATGGCTACGTGTAATAGTGATACATGGCTACGTGTAATAGTGATACATGGCTACGTGTAATAGTGACACATGGCTACGTGTAATAGTGATACATGGCTACGTGTAATAGTGATACATGGCTACGTGTAATAGTGATACATGGCTACGTGTTATAGTGATACATGGCTACGTGTAATAGTGATACATGGCTACGTGTAATAGTGATACATGGCTACGTGTAATAGTGATACATGGCTACCTGTAATAGTGATACATGGCTACGTGTAATAGTGACACATGGCTACGTGTAATAGTGATACATGGCTACGTGTAATAGTGATACTACGTGTAATAGTGATACATGGCTACGTGTAATAGTGATACATGGCTACGTGTAATAGTGATACATGGTTATGTGTAATAGTGACACATGGCTACGTGTAATAGTGATACATGGCTACGTGTAATAGTGATACATGGCTGCGTGTAATAGTGATACTACGTGTAATAGTGATACATGGCTATGTGTAATAGTGATACTACATGTAATAGTGATACATGGCTACGTGTAATAGTGATACATGGCTACGTGTAATAGTGATACATGGCTACGTGTAATAGTGATACATGGCTACCTGTAATAGTGATACATGGCTACGTGTAATAGTGATACATGGCTACGTGTAATAGTGATACATGGCTACGTGTAATAGTGACACATGGCTACGTGTAATAGTGATACATGGCTACGTGTAATAGTGATACATGGCTACGTGTAATAGTGACACATGGCTACCTGTAATAGTGATACATGGCTACGTGTAATAGTGATACATGGCTATGTGTAATAGTGACACATGGCTACGTGTAATAGTGATACATGGCTACGTGTAATAGTGATACATGGCTACGTGTAATAGTGACACATGGCTACCTGTAATAGTGATACATGGCTACGTGTAATAGTGATACATGGCTACGTGTAATAGTGATACATGGCTACGTGTAATAGTGATACATGGCTACGTGTAATAGTGATACATGGCTACGTGTAATAGTGATACATGGCTACGTGTAATAGTGACACATGGCTACGTGTAATAGTGATACATGGCTACGTGTAATAGTGACGTATGGCTACGTGTAATAGTGATACACGGCTACGTGTAATAGTGACACACGGCTACGTGTAATAGTGACACATGGCTACGTGTAATAGTGATACATGGCTACGTGTAATAGTGACGTATGGCTACGTGTAATAGTGATACATGGCTACGTGTAATAGTGATACATGGCTACGTGTAATAGTGATACATGGCTACGTGTAATAGTGATACATGGCTACGTGTAATAGTGATACATGGCTACGTGTAATAGTGACACATGGCTACGTGTAATAGTGACACATGGCTACGTGTAATAGTGATACATGGCTACGTGTAATAGTGACGTATGGCTACGTGTAATAGTGATACACGGCTACGTGTAATAGTGATACACGGCTACGTGTAATAGTGTACATGGCTACGTGTAATAGTGACACATGGCTCCGTGTAATAGTGACACATGGCTACGTGTAATAGTGATACATGGTTACGTGTAATAGTGATACTAAGTGTAATAGTGATACATGGCTACGTGTAATAGTGATACATGGCTGTGTGTAATAGTGATACATGGCTACGTGTAATAGTGACACATGGCTACGTGTAATAGTGATACATGGCTACGTGTAATAGTGATACATGGCTACGTGTAATAGTGATACATGGCTACGTGTAATAGTGACACATGGCTACGTGTAATAGTGATACATGGCTACGTGTAATAGTGATACATGGCTACGTGTAATAGTGATACATGGCTACGTGTAATAGTGATACATGGCTACGTGTAATAGTGATACATGGCTACGTGTAATAGTGATACATGGCTCCGTGTAATAGTGACACATGGCTACGTGTAATAGTGATACATGGCTACGTGTAATAGTGATACATGGCTACGTGTAATAGTGATACATAGTGTAATAGTGATACATGGCTACGTGTAATAGTGACACATGGCTACGTGTAATAGTGATAAATGGCTCCGTGTAATAGTGATAAATGGCTCCGTGTAATAGTGATACATGGCTACGTGTAATAGTGATTTTACGTGTAATAGTGACACATGGCTACGTGTAATAGTGATACATGGCTACGTGTAATAGTGACACATGGCTACGTGTAATAGTGATACATGGCTACGTGTAATAGTGATACATGGCTATGTGTAATAGTGATACATGGCTGTGTGTAATAGTGATACATCAGTACGTGTAATAGTGATACATGGCTACGTGTAATAGTGATACATGGCTCCGTGTAATAGTGATACATGGCTACGTGTAATAGTGACACATGGCTGTGTGTAATAGTGATACATCAGTACGTGTAATAGTGATACATCAGTACGTGTAATAGTGATACATGGCTACTTGTAATAGTGATACATGGCTACGTGTTATAGTGATACATGGCTACGTGTAATAGTGATACATGGCTACGTGTAATAGTGATACATGGCTACGTGTAATAGTGATACATGGCTACGTGTAATAGTGACACATGGCTACGTGTAATAGTGATACATGGCTACGTGTAATAGTGATACATGGCTACGTGTAATAGTGATACATGGCTCTGTGTAATAGTGATACACGGATACGTGTAATAGTGATACATGGCTACGTGTAATAGTGATACATGGTTATGTGTAATAGTGATACATGGCTACCTGTAATAGTGATACATGGCTATGTGTAATAGTGATACATGGCTATGTGTAATAGTGATACATGGCTACGTGTAATAGTGATACATGGCTCTGTGTAATAGTGATACACGGATACGTGTAATAGTGATACATGGCTACGTGTAATAGTGATACATGGTTATGTGTAATAGTGATACATGGCTACGTGTAATAGTGATACATGGCTACGTGTAATAGTGATACATGGCTACGTGTAATAGTGATACATGGCTACGTGTAATAGTGATACATAGTGTAATAGTGATACATGGCTACGTGTAATAGTGATACATGGCTCCGTGTAATAGTGACACATGGCTACGTGTAATAGTGATACATGGCTACGTGTAATAGTGATACATAGTGTAATAGTGATACATGGCTACGTGTAATAGTGACACATGGCTACGTGTAATAGTGATAAATGGCTCCGTGTAATAGTGATAAATGGCTCCGTGTAATAGTGATACATGGCTACGTGTAATAGTGATACATGGCCACGTGTAATAGTGATACATGGCTCCGTGTAATAGTGACACATGGCTACGTGTAATAGTGACACATGGCTACGTGTAATAGTACTACATGGCTACGTGTAATAGTGACACATGGCTACGTGTAATAGTGATACATGGCTACGTGTAATAGTGATACATAGTGTTATAGTGATACATGGCTCCGTGTAATAGTGATACATGGCTCCGTGTAATAGTGATACATGGCTACGTGTAATAGTGATACATGGCTACGTGTAATAGTGATACATAGTGTAATAGTGATACATGGCTACGTGTAATAGTGACACATGGCTACGTGTAATAGTGATAAATGGCTCCGTGTAATAGTGATAAATGGCTCCGTGTAATAGTGATACATGGCTACGTGTAATAGTGATACATGGCCACGTGTAATAGTGATACATGGCTCCGTGTAATAGTGACACATGGCTACGTGTAATAGTGACACACGGCTACCTGTAATAGTGATACATGGCTACGGGTAATAGTGATACATGGCTACGTGTAATAGTGATACATGGCTACGTGTAATAGTGATACATGGCTACGTGTAATAGTGATACATGGCTATGTGTAATAGTGATACATGGCTGTGTGTAATAGTGATACATCAGTACGTGTAATAGTGATACATGGCTACGTGTAATAGTGATACATGGCTGCGTGTAATAGTGATACATGGCTACGTGTAATAGTGACACATGGCTGTGTGTAATAGTGATACATCAGTACGTGTAATAGTGATACATCAGTACGTGTAATAGTGATACATGGCTACGTGTAATAGTGATACATGGCTACGTGTTATAGTGATACATGGCTACGTGTAATAGTGATACATGGCTACGTGTAATAGTGATACATGGCTACGTGTAATAGTGATACATGGCTACGTGTTATAGTGATACATGGCTACGTGTAATAGTGATACACGGATACGTGTAATAGTGATACATGGCTACGTGTAATAGTGATACATGGTTACGTGTAATAGTGATACATGGCTACCTGTAATAGTGATACATGGCTATGTGTAATAGTGATACATGGCTATGTGTAATAGTGATACATGGCTCTGTGTAATAGTGACACATGGCTACGTGTAATAGTGATACATGGCTCTGTGTAATAGTGATACACGGATACGTGTAATAGTGATACATGGCTACGTGTAATAGTGATACATGGTTATGTGTAATAGTGATACATGGCTACGTGTAATAGTGATACATGGCTACGTGTAATAGTGACACATGGCTACGTGTAATAGTGATACATGGCTACGTGTAATAGTGATACTACGTGTAATAGTGATACATTGCTACGTGTAATAGTGATACATGGCTACGTGTAATAGTGATACATGGCTACGTGTAATAGTGATACTACGTGTAATAGTGATACATGGCTACGTGTAATAGTGATACATAGTGTAATAGTGATACATGGCCACGTGTAATAGTGATACATGGCTACGTGTAATAGTGATACATCAGTACGTGTAATAGTGACACATGGCTACGTGTAATAGTGATACATGGCTACGTGTAATAGTGATACATGGCTACGTGTAATAGTGATACATGGCTACGTGTAATAGTGATACATGGCTACGTGTAATAGTGATACATGGCTACGTGTAATAGTGATACATGGCTCCGTGTAATAGTGACACTACGTGTAATAGTAATACATGGCTACGTGTAATAGTGACACATGGCTACGTGTAATAGTGATACTTGGCTACGTGTAATAGTGATACATGGCTACGTGTAATAGTGACACATGGCTACGTGTAATAGTGATACATGGCTACGTGTAATAGTGATACATCAGTACGTGTAATAGTGATACATGGCTACGTGTAATAGTGATACATGGCTACGTGTAATAGTGATACATGGCTGTGTGTAATAGTGATACATGGCTACGTGTAATAGTGATACATGGCTACGTGTAATGGTGACACATGGCTACGTGTAATAGTGATACATGGCTGTGTGTAATAGTGATACACAGTGTAATAGTGACACATGGCTACGTGTAATAGTGATACATGGCTACGTGTAATAGTGACACATGGCTACGTGTAATAGGGAGAGACGAGGAGAGTGTATCATAATAATTGGTGACTATAGCCGTATAATGGCCGCTATATGTTCCCATATATACAGACCATCATGGCGGCTGGTGACTATAGCCGTATAATGGCCGCTCTAGGTTCCCGTATATACGTGGTGACTCTTTCCCCTTCTTATCATGTGACCAGTTACCGGCGTCTCGGATCCGCGGACTCCTAAGCAATGATGTAAAGTCTTCGTCCTTGTATTAAAACTTGTAAAAAAAAACCGAGTTCTTGTTGGGAGGATTTTTCTCTGCGTCTCCGGCAGCGGCTGTAAAGACATTCATCTCGGGCTGTAAAAGCCGCCGCTCCAGAATGAAGTCCTCTGGCTCAGTTATAAAACCTTATTCACCATCGTAAACATTGATGGCGTGAGGGAGCAGCGCAATATTCTCCGGGGAACAAAAATTCCTCTTTTCCGTCTCTTTTTGACATTTGCAGATTGCGGAATTCAGTAAATTTATCAATAGTGTAAGAGCGGCCGTCGGGATGGATGTTACCGAGACACCCGAGGGGGAAGCATCTCCGGATTATTTATCAGTCCCCGGCGCTCTAGTCATGGAGGCCGCTGGTGAGGGACAGGCAGCTATCCATGGCGGCACGGAGCCGGACCGGCGGGATTCTTACCGTCACCGTAACCGTAAATGTTCAGGTCAAAAGAGAGAAAATGGTGCAGGGAGCGGTGGGAGCAGGGGCCGGCTTTATGGTGGTCTCGTCTAGCTCCTGCACTATGGAACCATCGGCATGACGTGTGCCGCCATATTGACCCTCCCCCCCTGTACTATGGATGTGATGGAACCTTCCATGTTCATCTATAATACTGGATGCAAACAGAGGTGCCCTATAGACGTCTATAGCCTCCATATTACAGCTCTGCTTGACTCAGTGGGGCGTGTGCATTAAAGGGGAACTCCGTCCAAGGCTGAACATGAATATTGTGCCCGTTCCCTTACAGAATAGAAAGACAACAACATACTCGCCTGGCCCTGGTTCCCTGCAGCTTGGCCATGTCCAATCTTCTCTTCCATCCTCTTCACTGGCCGCAGCAGTGTCCCGTTTTGTCCCCGAAACAAGAACATGAAAGAAGATTAGGGACCATTAGGGACTGGAAATTTAGTCTATGGCCCAAACACCCCTTTAACTACCTAAGAATTTTTTCTTTGAAATCAAAGTTATATACATTTCTAATTTACTTCTAATTAAAAATCTCCAGTTTTCCAGTACTTCTCAGCTACTGTATGTCCTGCAGGAAGTGGTGTATTGTCTCCAGTCTTCCAGTACTTCTCAGCTGCCGTATGTCCTGCAGGAAGTGGTGTATTCTCTCCAGTCTTTCAGTACTTATCAGCTGCTGTATGTCCTGCAGGAAGTGGTGTATTCTCTCCAGTCTGACACAGTGCTCTCTGCTGTCACCTTTGTCCATGTCAGGAACTGTCCAGAGCAGCAGCAAATCCCCATAGAAAACCTCTCCTGCTCTGTCAGTGCAGTGTATAGAGGAGCAGTTGGTACATTGTGTATAGAGGAGCCGTAGGTGCTTTTGTGGTGTCCCACTAGGGGTGTTATTATTGTTTACACTCTTTGCAAGAGTCTGTACTTTTTGTGGGCTTATTATGGTAAAAGTAGTAGTAAAAGCTGACCACTAGATGTATTATGTATTACATATTATTCTGTATTAGGCTGGTTTCACACTACGTATATTTCAGTCAGTATTGTGGTCCTCATATTGCAACCAAAACCAGGAGTGGATTGAAAACACAGAAAGGCTATGTTCACACAATGTTGAAATTGAGTGGATGGCCGTCATTTAATGGCAAATATTTGCTGGTATTTTAAAACAATGGCTGTTGTATTGAAATAATGGCCGTTATTTACTGTTATATGGCGGCCATCCACTCAATTTCAACATTGTATGAACAGAGCCTTTCTGTGTTTTCAATCCACTCCTGGTTTTGGTTGCAATATGAGGACCACAATACTGACTGAAATATACGTAGTGTGAACCCAGCCTTAGTCTGTACTTTGTGTGGGTTTATTATGGTAAAAGTAGTAATAAAAGCTGACCACTAGATGTCGCTGTATTATGTATTAGTGTATGGAAGCTGCCCAGCTAAAGGATCATAAAGGGTTATTGTGTTTGTGTGTTACCAGAATCTGTGAACCAGTAGGATTTCTGCTTTCTTCTTTCCTAACACCTTTCCTCTCTGTTCTTCTGTTTCACTCTTTTCACCCAACCACAGCGCACCCTACACGCTGTAGAGGAAGTTAGTCCCTTGGATGGGGCAGGAGCAAGGGTTTTTTCATTTGGGATGGTGTGGAGAAAGGACGTAAGTTAGATAGCTCTCCACAGCAGTCTTGTCCGGGCCCTGGTCCTCTGCCAGGTCCCCGTAGTTCAGTCTTAGCCAGTACCCCGCATGGGTAGGACGCAGGACAGCGCACTGTTACCAACCTTCTTACAAGTTCCCACACAAAGCACTATGTAGTGTTAAACCTCTTAGGAGAGGACTAGCCAACAGGTAACCTAAACCCACGCCATGGACAAGGAAAAGTCACACAGCAGGACAGTATCCACAACAGAGCCGCAGTGCCAGGAACTGATCCGGGTGGAGCAAAGTTGCAGTAAGCCTATGGACTCCATCTTGCATCACGGGTGTCAGCAGAGAACCCTCAGCATTCTGCTCATCCCAGGTAATAAGGTCTGGGGCCTGTGTCACCCATTAGTACGGTTCAGCCAACGGTAGTGGGTATAAGGTGGTGACAGGCTGCCAGGCTGCGGCGATCGTGCTGCCGCGTGTCATTAACCCAATTGCAGCGTTTAAGTGTAAGTGGCAGGGGCAGCTCCTGTCACTTACTAATCGGGATTCCTGGAGTGTGACTGCGGGGGTCCCGATCGCTGTGTCGGACCGGCGGAGGTCTCTTACCTTCCTCCGTGTGGTCCAATCGGCGCTCTGCTCATTGAGTCTGCCACAGGCCACAGGCAGGCTCAATCAGCAGAGCTCCTATAACACTGATCAATGCTATGCCTATGGCCACATACATCTATGGCATAGCATTGTACAGTGTCTGCAATCTGATGATTGCAGGTAATAGCCCCCAGGGGGACTTAAAGTGTGTAAAAAAAAAAAAAGTAGAAATGTTTTTATAAGTACCCCAAAGCCCCTCCCCCAATAAAAGTTAAAAATCCCCCCCCCCTTTCCCATTATATAAATTCTACATATAAAAATAAATAAATAAACATATAATATATCGTAGCGTACGTAATTGTCTGATCTATTAAAATATAACAATCGCCATCCCGTACAACAAACGGCGTAGCCGAAAAGAGGGGAAAAAGCGCCAGAATTACAGATTTTTTTTTGTTACATTATATGTATAAAAAAATTAATAAAGTGATCAAAACGTCCGAGCTACATAAATATGGTATTAATAAAAAACTAGAGATTATGACGCAAAAAATGACCCCCCATACAGCCCCGTAGGTGAAAAACTAAAACCGTTATAAGCATCACAATAGGGACACTTTATTAATAATTAATTGCAAAAACAAAAGGATTTCATAAAAAAAAAAATATATAACATTAGAGAATCTGTGTAACCTTCATGTGGTTGTGTTCAGACTGTCCTAAGGAATAATAATATCATGGCGCTTTTACCATATAGTGCATTACGTAGACACAGGAACCCCCCAAACGTTACCATATTGCTCTTTTTTAGGATTTCACCAATTTATATCTTCATAAATAATAATTTTGGGGTTCCATCACGCTTCCGGTCACGCTCCTTCCGCATCCTGCCGGGGTCCTAGAATGAAAGACGCCATTACACAGTACAACTATTCCTGTAACAAATAAGCCCTCACAGCCTGTAGATAGAAAACTGAAAGTGCTGCAGCTCTTAGAAGGGGAGGAGGGAAAAACAAAAACTCAAAAATTAAAATTGGCGCTGTCCACTGGGTTATTTTGGGCCGGGTCCTCAAAGGGTTAAAAGTAAAAAAATAAAGAGAAAAAAAAATAAAAGTTCTATCAGTTGCTATCTAAGTCGGTTTTAGCACAGGGTGAACAGGTGCCCCCCCCCCCTCCCCCATTTAAAACATTTTCTTTTCCAGTCTCACCGCACAATTTATTTGTTTATTTTTATTAATTTTTTTTGCTGCCCATTTAATGGAATAATCCCATTGGTGCGACAGTAACTAAGCCGGGTCTGTAGGAGAGATAATGAAGGAGGAAGAAACTAAAAGGTGCCAAAACCAAACTCCTCGGTGTCCTTTAAGGTGGGGGAATAGCGGCAAATCCTCTGACACATTGTTCCTTCTCTTCCAGTAACTTGTGGGGATAGAAGATGTCGTCTCTGAGTGGTAAGATACAGACGGTGTTGGGCCCCATCCCCCCGGAGCAGCTGGGATACACCCTGACACACGAGCACCTGACCATGACCTTCGAGTGCTGCTACTGTCCCCCGCCCAAACCTCAGGCCCACCTGGCCGACCAACCCATCGAGATGAAGAACTTGTTCTGGCTGAAGCAGAATCCGTACAGTAATAGAGAGAACCTTGCGCTGAGCCAGGAGGTGGAGGCCGTCATCGAGGAGCTCATTGCCTTTAAGACGGCCGGTGGAGGCTGCATAGTGGAGAACACCACCACCGGAATCAGCCGAGACGTGAAGACGCTTAAAGTGATGGCCCAGGAAACCGGCGTCCATATTATCTCCGGAGCTGGATTCTACGTGGACGCAACTCACAGTCCTGAAACTCGGGCAAAGTCTGTGGAGCAGGTACTGAGTATTACTGAGTTCATGTAATGCGTAGTCACCTAGGAAGGACTGTGCACCCCTGACCACTGCTGTGCACCCCTGACCCTGACCACTGCTGTGCACCCCTGACCCTGACCACTGCTGTGCACCCCTGACCACTGCTGTGCACCCCTGACCACTGCTGTGCACCCCTGACCCTGACCACTGCTGTGCACCCCTGACCACTGCTGTGCACCCCTGACCCTGACCACTGCTGTGCACCCCTGACCACTGCTGTGCACCCCTGACCCTGACCACTGCTGTGCACCCCTGACCCTGACCACTGCTGTGCACCCCTGACCACTGCTGTGCACCCCTGACCACTGCTGTGCACCCCTGACCACTGCTGTGCACCCCTGACCCTGACCACTGCTGTGCACCCCTGACCACTGCTGTGCACCCCTGACCACTGCTGTGCACCCCTGACCCTGACCACTGCTGTGCACCCCTGACCACTGCTGTGCACCCCTGACCACTGCTGTGCACCCCTGACCACTGCTGTGCACCCCTGACCCTGACCACTGCTGTGCACCCCTGACCACTGCTGTGCACCCCTGACCCTGACCACTGCTGTGCACCCCTGACCACTGCTGTGCACCCCTGACCACTGCTGTGCACCCCTGACCCTGACCACTGCTGTGCACCCCTGACCACTGCTGTGCACCCCTGACCCTGACCACTGCTGTGCACCCCTGACCCTGACCACTGCTGTGCACCCCTGACCCCTGCTGTGCACTCCTGACCCTGACCACTGCTGTGCACCCCTGACCACTGCTGTGCACCCCTGACCCTGACCACTGCTGTGCACTCCTGACCCTGACCACTGCTGTGCACCCCTGACCCTGACCACTGCTGTGCACCCCTGACCCTGACCACTGCTGTGCACCCCTGACCACTGCTGTGCACCCCTGACCACTGCTGTGCACCCCTGACCACTGCTGTGAACTCCTGACCCTGACCTGATTGCTATACTGTACAGTAACTTATATATCACATATCCAGCTGCTGTGTTATCAGGGTTATACAGTTACTATACATTATATACCACATGCTGCTATACTGTACAGTAACTTATATATCACATATCCAGCTGCTGTGTTATCAGGGTTATACAGTTACTATACATTATATACCACATGCTGATTGCTATACTGTACAGTAACTTATATATCACATATCCAGCTGCTGTGTTATCAGGGTTATACAGTTACTATACATTATACACCACATGCTGATTGCTATACTGTACAGTAACTTATATATCACATATCCAGCTGCTATGTTATCAGGGTTATACAGTTACTATACATTATATACCACATGCTGATTGCTATACTGTACAGTAACTTATATATCACATATCCAGCTGCTGTGTTATCAGGGTTATACAGTTACTATACATTATACACCACATGCTGATTGCTATACTGTACAGTAACTTATATATCACATATCCAGCTGCCGCTGTGTTATCAGGGTTATACAGTTACTATACATTATATACCATATGCTGCTATACTGTACAGTAACTTATATATCACATATCCAGCTGCTGTGTTATCAGGGTTATACAGTTACTATACATTATATACCACACACTGCTATACTGTACAGTAACTTATATATCACATATCCAGCTGCTGTGTTATCAAGGTTATACAGTTACTATACATTATACACCACATGCTGCTATACTGTACAGTAACTTATAATATCACATATCCAGCTGCTGCTGTGTTATCAGGGTTATACAGTTACTATACATTATACACCACATGCTGCTATACTATACAGTAACTTATATATCACATATCCAGCTGCTGTGTTATCAGGGTTATACAGTTACTATACATTATACACCACATGCTGCGATACTGTACAGTAACTTATATATCACATATCCAGCTGCAGTGTTATCAGGGTTATACAGTTACTATACATTATATACCACATTCTGCTATACTGTACAGTAACTTATATATCACATATCCAGCTGCTGTGTTATCAGGGTTATACAGTTACTATACATTATACACCACATGCTGCTATACTGTACGGTAACTTATATATCACATATCCAGCTGCTGCAGTGTATCAGGGTTATACAGTTACTATACATTATACACCACATGCTGCTATACTGTACAGTAACTTATATATCACATATCCAGCTGCTGTGTTATCAGGGTTATACAGTTACTATACATTATACACCACATGCTGATTGTTATACTGTACAGTAACTTACATATCACATATCCAGCTGCTGTGTTATCAGGGTTATACAGTTACTATACATTATAAACCACATGCTGCTATACTGTACAGTAACTTATATATCACATATCCAGCTGCTGTGTTATCAGGGTTATACAGTTACTATACATTATACACCACATGCTGCTATACTGTACGGTAACTTATATATCACATATCCAGCTGTTGTGTTATCAGGGTTATACAGTTCCTATACATTATATACCACATGCTACTATACTGTACAGTAACTTATATATCACATATCCAGCTGCTGTGTTATCAGGGTTATACAGTTACTATAGATTATATACCACATGCTGATTGCTATACTGTACAGTAACTTATATATCACATATCCAGCTGCTGCAGTTTTATCAGGGTTATACAGTTACTATACATTATACACCACATGCTGATTGCTATACTGTACAGTAACTTATATATCACATATCCAGCTGCTGTGTTATCAGGGTTATACAGTTACTATACATTATATACCACACGCTGCTATACTGTACAGTAACTTAGATATCACATATCCAGCTGCTGCTGTGTTATCAGGGTTATACAGTTACTATACATTATATACCACATGCTGCTATACTGTACAGTAACTTATATATCACATATCCAGCTGCTGTGTTATCAGGGTTATACAGTTACTATACATTATATACTACATGCTGCTATACTGTACAGTAACTTATATATCACATATCCAGCTGCTGCTGTGTTATCAGGGTTATACAGTTACTATACATTATATACCACATGGTGCTATACTGTACAGTAACTTATAATATAATCCAGCTGCTGTGTTATCAGGGTTATACAGTTACTATACATTATATACCACATGCTGATTGCTATACTATACAGTAACTTATATATCACATATCCAGCTGCTGTGTTATCAGGGTTATACAGTTACTATACATTATATACCACATGCTGCTATACTGTACAGTAACTTATATATCACATATCCAGCTGCGTCTCATTGTTTCATCTCTTCTACATGTTATTCAGAATAATAATCAGTATATTTGGGGGGTGGAACCAATTGTCTTCAGATCAGTGATTTCTTTGGTGTAAGAGTGGATTTGGATTACAAGTGCCGTCCTGGAATGAATTATACTCGTAATCCAAGGCACCACTGTGTATATATACTGCTGCGGTCAGTGATGATGGATGTATATAGCTATATATATGTATATACTGCTGTCATCAGTGATGATCAATGTGTGTATATACTGCTGTGATCAGTGATGATCTATGTATATAAGTGTGTATATACTGCTGCTATACGCTCTCCTCTCTGTATACTTCTCCATTAGCTGACTGAGGTCCTGGTTGATGAAGTTCTCCGGGGAGCAGATGGGACGGATATAAGATGTGGAATAATCGGGGAGATTGGATGCTCCTGGCCACTAACTGACAGCGAAAAGAAAATTCTTCAGGCGACGGCCGCGGCTCAGACACAGCTCGGATGTCCTGTGAATATTCATCCTGGCAGAGACAGCCGGGCCCCCTTCCAGATTGTGCGCCTTCTGCAGGAGGCCGGGGCTGACATCTCCAAGACTGTCATGTCTCATCTTGACAGGTACTGTGTGCGGTGTTACTGTGTGTGGTGTTACTGTGTGTGGTGTTACTGTGTGTGGTGTTACTGTGTGCGGTGTTACTGTGTGCGGTGTTACTGTGTGCGGTGTTACTGTGTGCGGTGTTACTGTGTGCGGTGTTACTGTGTGTGGTGTTACTGTGTGTGGTGTTACTGTGTGCGGTGTTACTGTGTGCGGTGTTACTGTGTGTGGTGTTACTGTGTGCGGTGTTACTTTGCGCGGTGTTACTGTGTATGGTGTTACTGTGTGCGGTGTTACTGTGTGTGGTGTTACTGTGTATAGTGTTACTGTGTGTGGTGTTACTGTGTATAGTGTTACTGTGTGTGGTGTTACTGTGTGCGGTGTTACTGTGTGCGGTGTTACTGTGTGCGGTGTTACTGTGTGCGGTGTTACTGTGTGTGGTGTTACTGTGTATGGTGTTACTGTGTGTGGTGTTACTGTGTCTGGTGTTACTGTGTGCGGTGTTACTGTGTATGGTGTTACTGTGTGTGGTGTTACTGTGTATAGTGTTACTGTGTGTGGTGTTACTGTGTATAGTGTTACTGTGTATGGTGTTACTGTGTGCGGTGTTACTGTGTGCGGTGTTACTGTGTGCGGTGTTACTGTGTGCCGTGTTACTGTGTGCCGTGTTACTGTGTGCCGTGTTACTGTGTGCCCTGTGTGCGGTGTTACTGTGTGCGGTGTTACTGTGTGCGGTGTTACTGTGTGCGGTGTTACTGTGTGCCCTGTGTGCGGTGTTACTGTGTGCGGTGTTACTGTGTGCCCTGTGTGCGGTGTTACTGTGTGCGGTGTTACTGTGTGTAGTGTTGGTACTGTGTATAGTGTTACTGTGTGCCCTGTGTGCAGTGTTACTGTGTGTGGTGTTACTGTGTGTGGTGTTACTGTGTGTGGTGTTACTGTGTGTGGTGTTACTGTGTGCGGTGTTACTGTGTGCACTGTGTGCAGTGTTACTGTGTGCGGTGTTACTGTGTGCGGTGTTACTGTGTGCCCTGTGTGCGGTGTTACTGTGTGCCCTGTGTGCGGTGTTACTGTGTGCGGTGTTACTGTGTGTCCTGTGTGCGGTGTTACTGTGTGCGGTGTTACTGTGTGCCCTGTGTGCGGTGTTACTGTGTGCGGTGTTACTGTGTGGGGTGTTACTGTGTGCGGTGTTACTGTGTGCGGTGTTACTGTGTGTAGTGTTGGACTGTGTGTAGTATTCGCTCTGTGGTTGTGGTTTTGTCAGTTCTGCCTCCCAGGAGGTCTTTTCTTCATCTATCGGATTATTTGTATACGGCAACGACTGCAGAAACAATAAGGTATAAACCAGAGACAAATAGCAGAGTTATAAATTATACAAAGTGTCGGGGGATTAAAGGAAAAAACATCTGAATAAGGAATGAGGAATATGGGAATAACTTTCATCCATTGTGTCTCTGAGTGGGAATGCCGCAGCTCTGTCTGCCTCTCCCGCAGCAGGAAATCCCAGCATGGCTGAATCTCCACTTAGCGATGAGTTACTAGACTTGTATCGGCCAGCTCTCTGATCAGTCAGCTCTCTGATCGGCTCTCTGATCAGCTGCAGTCTGAACAATGTCTTCACATTGTATTTTGAAATTTGTTTGCAGAAGGAGAACCTCTAGTCCAGGGCTTCAGCACTCCTTCATTTCTTTCAGACGTTAGTCACCAAGGATCTTCTCTGAGAGTAGCGACCTGGGAGTTTCCAGCAGTGAAGCCCATCCTGCTCGGCTCCTTAGACTCCGCTCCTTGGGGAAGGTAAGTCAGCACCCCTCGGTGATCCAGGGGATCCACCTCCTCCTGCATGGACCATCTGCTACAACCGACCCATGGATCCTGCTGATCCAGCCGCAGAAATCACCCATTAAGGTGCTCACCAGGAGCTGCTCCAGATACTCCAGAATTTTGCAGCCCTCCTTACTCCAACCACTCCAGTCGTAGCTCTAATTCCGGCTGTTCCAGGAAGTTTGTTCCTTCATCTGCTTCGGCCTCCCTGCTTTAGTGGAGACCCCAAGGATTTTTGAATCGGTGTACAGTTCACTTTGAGATGTTGGTTCATCAGTTCATCTCCGATTGTGCTATGGTAGAGTTTATCGTGTCTGGCGAGGCCTTAGCCTGGGTTACTCCTCTCTGGGAGCGGGAAGATCCTCTACAACCCAAACCTTTTGGTTACATTCTGCAAGGTCTTTGAGGAACCTGGACCTTTGCTGCCTTATCCCTTCTTTGGCTCCATCAGGTTAATTCCACCGGATGCGATGTAGTTCTGGCCTCTGAGTTAGCCTGGAACAACAAAGCGTTAGTGGACTCATTCTGGGAGGGGATAGCCGGTCGCATTAAAGATAAACTTGCTAGTTAAGATTTGCTCACCAGCTTGGACGACCTTATTACGCTGGCCACTCATATTGACATCTGCTCCACTGAACAGCAGCAGAAGATACATCAGCAGCGAGAATCCTCCCGTATCCGCAGAGTTCCTCGGTTGGCTCCAGCCTATATCCATGCCTCCATTGGAAGAGGCCATGCAGGTCCCATCCGTCTGGGAAACTCCAGAGCCTAGGCCTCATAGTAGAGGTGACCCTGGGCAGCAATGCCTCTTCTCTACCTTTGACCATGATGGTCCCCCTGATTTTTCCTTTGGATATCAGTCTGCAGCCTTTGTGGACTTGGGCTCTGATGGCAACTTCATCCATCCTTACCTTGTTGACCATGCCCCGCCGGTCTCTGAGCCATCCAACGTTTCATTGGTTTTGCTAATTACCACCACCAATTTATACCACGTTTCTCCTATTGTCCCTTTAACCAAAAAGAGACGTAACCTGCGTATACGGACTCCAGAAGCAGAGCCTTCTCTCAACTAAAGTCTGCTTTCGTTTCAGCCAAAGTACTCAATCAGCCGACACCGAGAAGCCATTCCATCTGGACGTCTCTGCAGTTGGGGCAGGAGCAGTTCTGTTGCAGAAAGACGACCAGGGCAAATCTGTTTTTTGCCGATTTCTCGCTAAGACCTTCATTACTGCCGAGAGGAATTACTCTATAGGGAACAGCGATCTATTAGCTATCAAGCTGGCCTTGGAATATTGGAGACCTCTTCTGGAAGGGTCACTCCATTCAGTGACAATCTATACAGATCACAATAACCTTGTATATCTGCAGACCGATCAGAGTCTGGACCCCCGTCAGGCCCGCTGGTCCCTCTTCTCTTGTTTTAATTTTAGTCTCCATTTCCGACCAGCGGCCAAGAACATCAAAGCTGACGCACTGTCCAGAGCGTGGGTGTCAAGCTGAAATACATAGTGGGCCAAGCTTGATATTTATTGAAGCGTGGGCTGTGGCAGAGATTGGGGCTGTGGCAGGGGCAGAGACTGGGGCTGTGGCAGGGGCAGAGATTGGGGCTGTGGCAGGGGCAGAGACTGGGGCAACCGGGTGTATAGCAGGCTTAGACAGTCAGTGCAGGAGTGATGCTGCACAGGCTGGGAGATACGTGCCGGATGTTGGGAGTAGTAGTATGAGAAGAAACTAGCGTTGCTGGGTGGATGAACTTGGGAGTAATACTTGCTGTGGGTACTTGTAGAGATGAGAGAGATATCCGCACGACACCCAGATGAGAGAGAAGATGACTCCGGACACTTGTATAGGCAGGCAGCCGGTTACTGGAACGCAGCAGCAGAATCAGTCACTCTTCTTATGGTGAAGAGGCTGCAGAGACGCTTCTGTCCCCTTCTGAGGGACAGGACAGAGCAACACAACCTCCTTGCCTGAAAGCCGGGGCTGAACTCTCCTGTCAGCAGGAAGTGGGAAGTCACATGGTTGCTCCTGGCCAGAGCTAGTCCGCCATTGGAGGAACCATGGTTACAGGGCACTGGCACGTGATCCACAGCCTTGCATACCACTGTACAAGGTAATAATAATACACAGGAGTATATATATATATATACCAAGATATACATGAGAATACACATAACCAGGGAATATCAGCGGGAAAACTAGCAGCAGTTGCAGTGTGCACAGTTACCAGAACCAGCATGGACTAAGTGATAGAAATGAGCACGATAGGAGTAGTAGTCCTTGCGTTCTGGGACACTGCACAGGGACTGGGGCTGGGGCAGGGGCAGAGATTGGGGCTGTGGCAGGGACTGGGGCTGTGGCAGGGGCAGAGACTGGGGCTGTGGCAGGGGCAGAGATTGGGGCTGTGGCAGGGGCAGAGATTGGGGCTGTGGCAGGGACTGGGGCTGTGGCAGGGGCAGAGATTGGGGCTGTGGCAGGGGCAGAGATTGGGGCTGTGGCAGGGGCAGAGATTGGGGCTGTGGCAGGGGCAGAGATTGGGGCTGTGGCAGGGGCAGAGATTGGGGCTGTGGCAGGGACTGGGGCTGCAGCAATGACTGCCTCTGCACCCCCAGCTGTATCTATCTGTTGAGCAGGAGCTGCGGGAGGACCAGAGGCCCGCTCATCACTGCTGCTGGGACTGGACCTGGTGCTGCAGTATACGCTGATATACAGAGATGTGGAGGGGCTGAATGCTGGATGCAGATGATGATGCTGAGGAAGATGTGGCTGATGGGCGCTGCGGCTTCAGAACACTGATGCCGGTGGAGGGATGAGCTGGATCTGTGACCGGATCACTTTTCAACAAATGAAGATATGAGGCAAGCTAAAGTAATCCACTGAATCGTTCTGCACAAAAAAAAAACTTCTTTTAATTTTTTTTTAAATAAACTTGACAATCACAGTCAAGCAAAAATACAGATGTTTTATTTTTTTTTTTTTTTGGGGGGGGGGGTTGACCTTTTCTTTGGGTATACCTAAATAGGTAATTGGAAATAAGTTGCAGCTTTGTAACCTTGGGAGTGGCGATAGAAAAATACCTGCATCCTTGGGAATGAATGTCCGTCTTGGCTATCCTGTGGGCACTGAGTAACACACGATCAGGGGAACAGGTCCCAAATCCAGGAAGCTAGCCATGCGATGACCCTTCAGGAATCCTAGCAACTTGCAGCAGAGTCTCGGTACTGGATAATGCACAGCTAACTGCTGGCGTGACTGATCGTCTCATGAAATCCTCCTTTTTACTTCAATAGCCCCTCTGTGTGGAACTCGCCCGAGCAGCAGCATAGAAAACCTCCCCTGCTCTGGACAGTTCCTGACATGGACAGAGGTGACAGCAGAGAGCACTGTGTCAGACTGGAGAGAATACACCACTTCCTGCAGGACATACAGCAGCTTATAAGTACTGGAAGGCTGGAGATTTTTAATACAATTAAATTACAAATCTTTGGCACTTTCTGGCACCAGTCGATGTGGTGCGGTGTGGTGTCAGGCCTCACAGTAGTCGCCTCTATGTCTGTGATAACGGACATGGGCCGGCTCTGATCAGTCGTCTGTATGTTGCCCATCCCTCATGTCCAGGCCGCCGTGCAGCTCCGGAGTAATAGTAAAAATGAAAAGAAATCTCAATCCATTTTACTGAGTGTAAATTTCCTGACAGCTCCCACCCGGGAAATGAGTGATTGTGTGTAATGAACGTGGGTGACCATATTATGTAATCACTGCCGCCGGCCGCCGCTCTACATAGAGAGACTTAATCCTCCTTAATAGAAAAGTCCCAGAGTCAACACTCCGGTAATAAAGCGCCGTCTCTCTCTTTGTCCTAGGACGATATTTGATGAGAGAATACTGCTGGAATTTGCCGCACTAGGGTCGTACCTGGAATATGATTTATTCGGAACAGAATTGCTGAACTACCAGTTTAATACGGAGGTGGATATGCCCAGCGATAACGACAGGATCAGAACGTAAGTAAGAACCCCGCCTAAAGTATACTCACCTGCTGACCTCTTAGAGGGGATCACAGACCATATGATTAGGGGTGCAGGTCAGCTGATCGCTGTGGGTCCATAGCAAACTTCAGATTGGCTCCCCTCCCCAATCCCACTGTAGGTAATCCCCATTTGTTAGCCCTCCAACCAGTAGATAGCACATGTAAGGCATCTGACCTGGAACCCTCCCCCTAGTACATAAAGCCCCCATGGTAGGCACCTCCCCTAGTGCCCCCCCAGTACATAGTGTCCCCCCCCCCAGTACATAGTGTCCCCCCCCCCAGTACATAGTGTCCCCCATGGTAGGCATCTCCCCTAGTGCCCCCCCCTCAGTACATAGTGTCCCCCATGGTAGGCATCTCCCCTAGTGCCCCTCCCCCAGTACATAGTGTCCCCCATGGTAGGCATCTCCCCTAGTGCCCCCCCAGTACATAGTGTCCCCCATGGTAGGCATCTCCCCTAGTGCCCCCCCCCCCCAGTACATAGTGTCCCCCATGGTAGGCACCTCCCCTAGTGCCCCCCCCAGTACATAGTGTCCCCCATGGTAGGCACCTCCCCTAGTGCCCCCCCCAGTACATAGTGTCCCCCCCCAGTACATAGTGTCCCCCCCAGTACATAGTGTCCCCCATGGTAGGCATCTCCCCTAGTGCCCCCCCCCAGTACATAGTGTCCCCCCCAGTACATAGTGTCCCCGATGGTAGATATCTCCCCTGGTCCCCCCCCCAGTACATAGTGTCCCCCATAGTAGGCACCTCCCCTAGTGCCCCCCCCCCAGTACATAGTGTCCCCCATGGTAGGCATCTACCCTAGTGCCCCCCCCAGTACATAGTGTCCCCCATGGTAGACATCTCCCCTAGTGCCCCCCCAGTACATAGTGTCCCCCATGGTAGGCATCTCCCCTAGTGCTCCCCCCCCCCAGTACATAGTGTCCCCCATGGTAGGCACCTCCCCTAGTGCCCCCCCCAGTACATAGTGTCCCCCATGGTAGGCATCTCCCCTAGTGCCCCCCTTCCCAGTACATAGTGTCCCCCATGGTAGGCATCTCCCCTAGTGCCCCCCCCCCAGTACATAGTGTCCCCCATGGTAGGCATCTCCCCTAGTGCCCCCCTTCCCAGTACATAGTGTCCCCCATGGTAGGCATCTCCCCTAGTGCCCCCCTTCCCAGTACATAGTGTCCCCCATGGTAGGCATCTCCCCTAGTGCCCCTCCCCCAGTACATAGTGTCCCCCATGGTAGGCATCTCCCCTAGTGCCCCTCCCCCAGTACATAGTGTCCCCCATGGTAGGCATCTCCCCTAGTGCCCCCCCAGTACATAGTGTCCCCCATGGTAGGCATCTCCCCTAGTGCCCCTCCCCCAGTACATAGTGTCCCCCATGGTAGGCATCTCCCCTAGTGCTCCTCCCCCAGTACATAGTGTCCCCCATGGTAGGCATCTCCCCTAGTGCCCCCCCCCAGTACATAGTGTCCCCCATGGTAAATATCTCCCCTGGTCCCCCCCCCCCTCAGTACATAGTTCCCCCCATGGTAGGCATCTCCCCTAGTACATAGTGCCCCCCATGGTAGGCATCTCCCCTAGTGCCCCCCCCAGTACATAGTTCCCCCCATGGTAGGCACCTCCCCTAGTACATAGTGCCCCCCATGGTAGGCATCTCCCCTAGTGCCCCCCCCCAGTACCTAGTGCCCCCCATGGTAGGCATCTCCCCTAGTGCCCCCCCCCCAGTACATAGTGCCCCCCATGGTAGATACATCCCCTTCCCCCCGTGTCCCCTAGTAAAGCAAGGATGGGCCCCCTGATGTGGCCGCTATGGCTGCTACATGGTAGTTACGCCCCCTGGATCCATCTGATCAGTAGAGATCCCTCATTGAGCTCCTCGTGGGCGGGTCCTGAATCAGCCTGGTCTTTAGTTCTTTCTATAGAGAGAAGATATGATCAGCCCCCTGGACACTGTGAGGCATCGCTCTGCATACACTGTGTATATGATTCCTCAAGGAAAGCCGCAGGAGACATGGAGCATTGCTGAGCTCAAGCTTTAAAGGGTTTTTTTGGTTTCTTTTTTGCTTTTTGGAGCATTTCTGTGCACATTTTCTTCCAAACTTTTCTGGGAGGGGGAAGGTGAATAAAATAACCTCCCCTACCCCCCCGGCTGAGCGGGTCTGGAGTGTCACATGCAAAGTCCCATCTCTACTCCGGGGACTGGTATTCGGCACCGGTACAGAGCGGCAGAATTCCGCCATGTTCCACATTATACTTCCTTAGTGTCCTCCTGTCTTCCTGCTCTGTCCCCTCTATGAGCGGCCGTCGCCTCCTACCCTCCCCGCCTCTATGATTTACGGGTATCGAGCGCCGGTGTAATTGAAGGGTTTAGAGACGTTTGGCGGCTTCTCCAGACGTCAATTCCATCGTTTATTCAGCTAATTAACTTGATTAATGGGCAGATTCTTGAGTCATTGACTTGTTGGTATCTGGAAGTGCAGCCCCTGACTGTAGATTTATCAGTGGCTCTTACTTATTTACTAAGCAGCTGTAGCCTAGTCGCTGACTGACGCACAGACATAAGAGCAGCATGGAATGGAGAGCAAATAAAATATCCCCACACTGTTCTGTCCCCGCACTGCAATGTCCCACACTTTGCCTATATTCATAGGTAACACCTTACTCTTCAAGTTAGTAAGTGTAAGGAAGCATTCACACCAGGACACACTACCCCCTGCTGGTGTGATGATGTAGGGAAGACAGACTGACCCCTGCTGGTGCGATGATGTGGGAAGGATACACTGCCCCCTACTGGTGTGATGATGTGGGAAGGATACACTGCCCCCTACTGGTGTGATGATGTGGGAAGGATACACTGCCCCCTACTGGTGTGATGATGTGGGGAAGACACACTGCCCCCTGCTGGTGTGATGATGTGGGAAGGATACACTGCCCCCTGCTGGTTTGATGATGTGGGGAGGACTCACTGCTCCCTGCTGGTGTGATGATATGGAGGACACACTGCCCCCTGCTGGTGTGATGATATGAAGGACACACAGCCTCCTACTGGTGTGATGATATGGAGGACACACTGTCCCCCGCTGGTGTGATGATATGAAGGACACACAGCCTCCTACTGGTGTGATGATATGGAGGACACACTGTCCCCCGCTGGTGTGATGATATGGAGGACACACTGCCCCCTGCTGGTGTGATGATATGGAGGACACACTGCCACATGCCGGTGTGATGATGTGGAGGACACACTGCCACCTGCTGGTGTGAAGATATGGAGGACAGACTGCCCCCTACTGGTGTGATGATATGGAGGACACACTGCCCCCTGCTGGTGTGATGATATGGAGGACACACTGCCACATGCCGGTGTGATGATGTGGAGGACACACTGCCACCTGCTGGTGTGAAGATATGGAGGACAGACTGCCCCCTACTGGTGTGATGATATGGAGGACACACTGTCCCCCGCTGGTGTGATGATATGGAGGACACACTGCCCCCTGCTGGTGTGATGATATGAAGGACACACTGCCACCTGCTGGTGTGATGATATGAGGAGGACACACTGCCCCCTGCTAATGTGATGATGTGGGAAGGACACACTGTATCCTGTTGGTGTGATAATGTGGGGAGGTCACACTGCCCCCTGCTGGTTTGATGATGTGTGGAGGACATGTGGTGTCCTACCACGAGTGTTACTGTTATATACACTCTTCAGAAAAGTCTGTACTTATTGTACTTGTGTGGTGATGAAGGTAGTGATAAAGTTTCACCACTAGATGTCGCTGTATTAGATTTGTGTGTCCAGATGCTGCACGGCTGAAGTGTATAAAGGGCTATTGTTTATCTGTATGTCACATGGATCTGTGGACCAACCGGAATCTATACTTCTTTTCTCTTATCACCTCTCTACTTCTTTTGTTGCGCTCTTCACCCACTCACAGCGCACCTTAGATACCCTGGAGGAAGGAAGTCACATGGGTAGAGGAAGAACGTAAGCTAGACAGCTCCCTACAGTGGTCCTCTCTGGCCTCTGCCAGGTCCCCGTACCCTGAAAGATCAGTCTTAGCTAGAACCCCGTATGGGTAAGAAGCAAGACAAGATGCAGCTAACAGTTTCTTCTCAGTGATGCTACACAACACTATGCAGTGCTAAAGCCCTTCCAGGAGAGGAGACGTCAGAGACAACCTCAACCCACGCCGTGGACTAGGAGAGTCACAGAGCAGGACAGTATCCACAAAAGCCACAGAAGCTAGGAACTGATCCAGATAGAGCAAAGTTGCTGTAAGCCTAGGAACTCTATCTCGCAGCGCGGTTGTCAGCAGGGAACCCTCAGCAGGTCTGGGGCCTGTGTCACCCATTAGGAAGGTTCAGCCGACTCCGTGCCATAACACCTGTGTGCCCACCAGACACTGGCATCACGAAGTAACACCCCAAGGTCCGGCTGTATCTCGACCAACCACCACCAGAGTGGCATCACACTTCACCACCGAGCAAGTGACCGGCCGATCCTCACAAGCATTCACACCAGGATTTACTGACACGGTTTATGTATACGCTCACATTATTATTATTATTATTATTATTATTATTATTATTATTATTTATAAAGCGCCATTGATTCCAGAGCGCTGGACAAGTAACAGGGGATACAAGATTACAACACATTACCCTGCCCGCCAGGACTTACATAGGGAGAGAGGAGCCTGCCCACCAGGGATTACATAGGGAGAGAGGAGCCTGCCCGCCAGGTATTACATAGGGAGAGAGGAGCCTGCCCGCCAGGTATTACATAGGGAGAGAGGAGCCTGCCCGCCAGGTATTACATAGGGAGAGAGGAGCCTGCCCACCAGGGATTACATAGGGAGAGAGGAGCCTGCCCGCCAGGTATTACATAGGGAGAGAGGAGCCTGCCCGCCAGGTATTACATAGGGAGAGAGGAGCCTGCCCGCCAGGTATTACATAGGGAGAGAGGAGCCTGCCCGCCAGGTATTATATAGGGAGGGAGGAGCCTGCCCGCTAGGTATTACATAGGGAGAGAGGAGCCTGCCCCCCAGGTATTACATAGGGAGAGAGGAGCCTGCCCGCCAGGTATTACATAAGGAGAGAGGAGCCTGCCCGCCAGGGCTTACATAGGGAGAGAGGAGCCTGCCCGCCAGTGGTTACATAGGGAGAGAGGAGCCTGCCCGCCAGGTATTATATAGGGAGGGAGGAGCCTGCCCGCTAGGTATTACATAGGGAGAGAGGAGCCTGCCCCCAGACCCTCCCTTTGATCGGGCAGTATTGTTTTTCAGGCTGCGCTCGGTGATCAGTGAAGGCTTCGCGGAGAGGATTGTCGTCTCCCATGATATCCATACCAAGAACCGCCTGGTGAAGTACGGAGGACACGGATACTCCCACATCCTCAACAACATCGTTCCCAAAATGCTTCAGAGAGGAATATCCCAGCAAAACGTCCACCAGATCCTGTCCGAGAACCCCAGAAGATGGCTGACCTTTAAGTGAGAGGGACGTGGACTGCGAGCGGGGTCAGATAATACGAGTTCTGGAGACTTCTCCATTATTGTTACCATCATTGTCTATTGTTATATAGTGTCAGGGGAGCTGCCGAACTGAACCCCAAACCTCCAAACTTCCTTCCATACTTGTTATTATCTGTTCAGTCTCCTTTCCCCAGTTCTCAGCTGCTGCTTTCTGCTGAAGACACAAAAATCTGTGTGTGAGCTTTTCTCTCTGTCTTCCCCTCCTCCTCTTTCTCCCTTCTGAGATGGCTGGCTGTCTCTGCAACACTGTAGCTACTCTGTAAGGCTGGGAGGGTTATTTTGAGGTCAAGTTGCTGATTAACTCGCTGTGATTATTCCTCCCAGCATTACAAAGAAGCTACAATGTTGCAGATACAGCAAGCCAGGGACTACATCAGCAGAAGGAACTGTCCAGAGCAGGAGAGGTTTTCTATGGGGATTTGCTACTGCTCTGGACAGTTCCTGACATGGACAGAGGTGGCAGCAGAGAGCACTGTGTCAGACTGGAGAGAATAAACCAGTTCATGCAGGGCATACAGCAGCTGATAAGTACTGGAAGACTGGAGATTTTTTTTAATAGAAAAAAAAAAATACAAATCTGCATAACTTTTTAGAATCAGTTTATTTGAAAGAAAAAGATTTTTGCTGGAGTCCCCCTTTAAGAGAAGAGCACAAGCCAATGATTTCTATGCATGGTCTCTGACTCTAGCTTTATATTATATTATGTGTGTGTGTGTGTGTATATATATATATATATATATACATATATAGTGGTATGTCCCATTGGAATGCTACCAAGCCCCCTCTTCCCTACACACAGTATATATATATATATATATATATATATATATATATATATATATATATATATATTCTCTTTCTTGTGATGTTTTCTTATTCTTCAGTTTTCTCTTTTTTCTCCATTTTATAAACAAAACCTAATAATATTAATAATAATAAATGACGGAAGCAAAAATCCTCTAAATAACTAAGAGTAAAGGTTTCAGTGTTTATATATAGAATGGGTGACGTCCGCGTTTCTTTCACAATAGTCGGAATGAATAGACTGGGGGACGCAGCGCTGATCCCGGCCGCTCGGTATAATAATAATACTGCACAAGTTGTAGAAAGTAAAGTGATTCCAATTAGATGCCGCCCCTCCGGAACAATCCGCTGTCCCTGTAATATTGATGATGCTTGTAATTATCCCGCTGTTCTGTAATTAATGTCTGAGATGGAACGAGGCCGTGTACAGGACTCTCCGCCACCGACCCAGGACGCTGACTATTAATTACAGACTGTGGACTACACGAGGCATAGTATAGGCTGTATATACCATGCACAGGGGTGGGGGTATAGGCTGTATATACCATGCTGTGCTGCACAGGGGTGGGGGTATAGGCTGTATATACCATGCACAGGGGTGGGGGTATAGGCTGTATATACCATGCTGTGCTGCACAGGGGTGGGGGTATAGGCTGTATATACCATGCTGTGCTGCACAGGGGTGGGGGTAAAGGCTGTATATACCATGCTGTGCTGCACAGGGGCGGGGGTATAGGCTGTATATACCATGCTGTGCTGCACAGGGGTGGGGGTATAGGCTGTATATACCATGCTGTGCTGCACAGGGGTGGGGGTATAGGCTGTATATACCATGCTGTTCTTCACAGGGGTGGGGGTATAGGCTGTATATACTATGCTGTGCTGCACAGGGGTGGGGGTATAGGCTGTATATACCATGCTGTGCTGCACAGGGGTGGGGGTATAGGCTGTATATACCATGCTGTGATGCACAGGGGCGGGGGTATAGGCTGTATATACCATGCACAGGGGTGGGGGTATAGGCTGTATATACCATGCACAGGGGTGGGGGTATAGGCTGTATATACCATGCACAGGGGCGGGGGTATAGGCTGTATATACCATGCTGTGCTGCACAGGGGTGGGGGTATAGGCTGTATATACCATGCTGTGCTGCACAGGGGTGGGGGTATAGGCTGTATATACGATGGAATGGAGGAGCAAGAGGAAGGCAACAGTCAGCAAGTCCTGGTGCCTTAACATATTTATAGTATTCAAACTATTCACTGCCCAGTGATATTATAACCAATCCCATAACTAGAATTATACTTACCTGGCCTGCTCCCCTGCGGCTGCCAAGTTTCTATACTTACCCAGCCAGTGCCCAGCCTATACCCCCTCCCCTATGCAACCTGCTCCCCTGCCATGCTTCTGTACTCGCCTGGCCTGCTCCCCTGCTTCTGCCATGCTTCTGTACTTGCCTGGCCTGCTCCCCTGCTTCTGCCATGTTTCTGTATTCGCCTGGCCTGCTCCCCTGCTGCTGCCATGTTTCTGTACTCGCCTGGCCTGCTCCCCTGCCGCTGCCATGTTTCTGTATTCGCCTGGCCTGCTCCCCTGCCACTGCCATGTTTCTGTACTTGCCTGGCCTGCTCCCCTGCTGCTGCCATGCTTCTGTACTCGCCTGGCCTGCTCCCCTGCTGCTGCCATGTTTCTGTATTCGCCTGGCCTGCTCCCCTGCCGCTGCCATGTTTCTGTACTCGCCTGGCCTGCTCCCCTGCTACCATGTTTCTGTATTCGCCTGGCCTGCTCCCCTGCTGCTGCCATGTTTCTGTACTCACCAGGCCTGCTCCCCTGCTGCTGCCATGTTTCTGTACTTGCCTGGCCTGCTCCCCTGCTTCTGCCATGTTTCTGTACTCGCCTGGCCTGCTCCCCTGCTGCTGCCATGTTTCTGTACTCGCCTGGCCTGCTCCCCTGCTGCTGCCATGTTTCTGTACTCGCCTGGCCTGCTCCCCTGCTGCTGCCATGTTTCTGTACTCGCCTGGCCTGCTCCCCTGCTGCCATGTTTCTGTACTCGCCTGGCCTGCTCCCCTGCTGCTGCCATGTTTCTGTACTCGCCTGGCCTGCTCCCCTGCTTCTACCATGTTTCTGTACTCGCCTGGCTTGCTCCCCTGCTGCCATGTTTCTGTACTCGCCTGGCCTGCTCCCCTGCTTCTGCCATGTTTCTGTACTCACCTGGCCTTCTCCCCTGCTTCTGCCATGTTTCTGTACTCGCCTGCCCTGCTCCCCTGCTTCTACCATGTTTCTGTATTCACCTGGCCTGCTTCCCTGCTTCTGCCATGTTTCTGTACTTGCTTGGCCTGCTCCCCTGCTGCTGCCATGTTTCTGTACTCGCCTGGCCTCCTCCCCTGTTGCTGCCATGTTTCTGTACTCGCCTGGCCTGCTCCCCTGCTGCTGCCATGTTTCTGTACTCGCCTGGCCTGCTCCCCTGCTTCTGCCATGTTTCTGTACTCGCCTGGCCTGCTCCCCTGCTGCCATGTTTCTGTATTCGCCTGGCCTGCTCCCCTGCTGCTGCCATGTTTCTGTACTCGCCTGGCCTGCTCCCCTGCTTCTGCCATGTTTCTGTACTCGCCTGGCCTGCTCCCCTGCTGCCATGTTTCTGTACTCGCCTGGCCTGCTCCCCTGCTGCCATGTTTCTGTACTCGCCTGGCCTGCTCCCCTGCTGCTGCCATGTTTCTGTATCCGCCTGGCCTGCTCCCCTGCTGCTGCCATGTTTCTGTACTCGCCTGGCCTGCTCCCCTGCTGCTGCCATGTTTCTGTACTCGCCTGGCCTGCTCCCCTGCTGCTGCAATGTTTCTGTACTCGCCTGGCCTGCTCCCCTGCTGCTGCCATGTTTCTGTACTCGCCTGGCCTGCTCCCCTGTTGCTGCCATGTTTCTGTACTCGCCTGGCCTGCTCCCTTGCTGCTGCCATGTTTCTGTACTCGCCAGGCCTGCTCCCCTGCTTCTGCCATGTTTCTGTACTCGCCTGGCCTGCTCCCCTGCTTCTGCCATGTTTCTGTACTCGCCTGGCCTGCTCCCCTGCTGCTGCCATGTTTCTGTACTCGCCTGGCCTGCTCCACTGCTGCCATGTTTCTGTATTCGCCTGGCCTGCTCCCCTGCTGCTGCCATGCTTCTGTACTCGCCTGGCCTGCTCCCCTGCTGCTGCCATGTTTCTGTACTCGCCTGGCCTGCTCCCCTGCTTCTGCCATGCTTCTGTATTCGCCTGGCCTGCCCCCCTGCTGCTGCCATGTTTCTGTACTTGCCTGGCCTGCTCCCCTGCTGCTGCCATGTTTCTGTACTCGCCTGGCCTGCTCCCCTGCTGCTGCCATGTTTCTGTACTCGCCTGGCCTTCTGCCATGCTTCTGTATTCGCCTGGCCTGCTCCCCTGCTGCTGCCATGTTTCTGTATTCGCCTGGCCTGCTCCCCTGCTGCTGCCATGTTTCTGTACTCGCCTGGCCTGCTCCCCTGCTGCCATGTTTCTGTACTCGCCTGACCTGCTCCCCTGCTTCTGCCATGTTTCTGTACTCGCCTGGCCTGCTCCCCTGCTGCTGCCATGTTTCTGTACTCGCCTGGCCTGCTCCCCTGCTGCTGCTATGTTTCTGTACTCGCCTGGCCTGCTCCCCTGCTGCTGCCATGTTTCTGTACTCGCCTGGCCTGCTCCCCTGCTTCTGCCATGTTTCTGTACTCGCCTGGCCTGCTCCCCTGCTGCTGCCATGTTTCTGTACTCGCCTGGCCTGCTCCCCTGCCGCTGCCATGTTTCTGTACTTGCCTGGCCTGCTCCCCTGCTGCTGCCATGTTTCTGTACTCGCCTGGCCTGCTCCCCTGCCGCTGCCATGTTTCTGTACTCGCCTGGCCTGCTCCCCTGCCGCTGCCATGTTTCTGTACTCGCCTGGCCTGCTCCCCTGCTGCTGCCATGTTTCTGTACTCGCCTGGCCTGCTCCCCTGCTGCTGCTATGTTTCTGTACTCGCCTGGCCTGCTCCCCTGCTGCTGCCATGTTTCTGTACTCGCCTGGCCTTCTGCCATGCTTCTGTATTCGCCTGGCCTGCTCCCCTGCTGCTGCCATGTTTCTGTATTCGCCTGGCCTGCTCCCCTGCTGCTGCCATGTTTCTGTACTCGCCTGGCCTGCTCCCCTGCTGCCATGTTTCTGTACTCGCCTGGCCTGCTCCCCTGCTTCTGCCATGTTTCTGTACTCGCCTGGCCTGCTCTCCTGCTGCTGCCATGTTTCTGTACTCGCCTGGCCTGCTCCCCTGCTGCTGCTATGTTTCTGTACTCGCCTGGCCTGCTCCCCTGCTGCTGCCATGTTTCTGTACTCGCCTGGCCTGCACCCCTGCTGCTGCCATGTTTCTGTACTCGCCTGGCCTGCTCCCCTGCTGCTGCCATGTTTCTGTATTCGCCTGGCCTGCTCCCCTGCTGCTGCCATGTTTCTGTATTCGCCTGGCCTGCTCCCCTGCTGCTGCCATGTTTCTGTATTCGCCTGGCCTGCTCCCCTGCTGCTGCCATGTTTCTGTACTCGCCTGGCCTGCTCCCCTGCTGCTGCCATGTTTCTGTACTCGCCTGGCCTGCTCCCCTGCTGCTGCCATGTTTCTGTACTCGCCTGGCCTGCTCCCCTGCTGCTGCCATGTTTCTGTATTCGCCTGGCCTGCTCCCCTGCTGCTGCCATGTTTCTGTATTCGCCTGGCCTGCTCCCCTGCTGCTGCCATGTTTCTGTACTCGCCTGGCCTGCTCCCCTGCTGCTGCCATGTTTCTGTACTCGCCTGGCCTGCTCCCCTGCTGCTGCCATGTTTCTGTACTCGCCTGGCCTTCTGCCATGCTTCTGTATTCGCCTGGCCTGCTCCCCTGCTGCTGCCATGTTTCTGTATTCGCCTGGCCTGCTCCCCTGCTGCTGCCATGTTTCTGTACTCGCCTGGCCTGCTCCCCTGCTGCCATGTTTCTGTACTCGCCTGACCTGCTCCCCTGCTTCTGCCATGTTTCTGTACTCGCCTGGCCTGCTCCCCTGCTGCTGCCATGTTTCTGTACTCGCCTGGCCTGCTCCCCTGCTGCTGCTATGTTTCTGTACTCGCCTGGCCTGCTCCCCTGCTGCTGCCATGTTTCTGTACTCGCCTGGCCTGCTCCCCTGCTGCTGCCATGTTTCTGTACTCGCCTGGCCTGCTCCCCTGCTGCTGCCATGTTTCTGTACTCGCCTGGCCTGCTCCCCTGCCGCTGCCATGTTTCTGTACTTGCCTGGCCTGCTCCCCTGCTGCTGCCATGTTTCTGTACTCGCCTGGCCTGCTCCCCTGCCGCTGCCATGTTTCTGTACTCGCCTGGCCTGCTCCCCTGCCGCTGCCATGTTTCTGTACTCGCCTGGCCTGCTCCCCTGCTGCTGCCATGTTTCTGTACTCGCCTGGCCTGCTCCCCTGCTGCCATGTTTCTGTACTCGCCTGGCCTGCTCCCCTGCTGCTGCCATGTTTCTGTACTCGCCTGGCCTTCTGCCATGCTTCTGTATTCGCCTGGCCTGCTCCCCTGCTGCTGCCATGTTTCTGTATTCGCCTGGCCTGCTCCCCTGCTGCTGCCATGTTTCTGTACTTGCCTGGCCTGCTCCCCTGCTGCCATGTTTCTGTACTCGCCTGGCCTGCTCCCCTGCTGCTGCCATGTTTCTGTACTCGCCTGGCCTGCTCCCCTGCTGCTGCCATGTTTCTGTATTCGCCTGGCCTGCTCCCCTGCTGCTGCCATGTTTCTGTACTCGCCTGGCCTGCTCCCCTGCCGCTGCCATGTTTCTGTACTCGCCTGGCCTGCTCCCCTGCTGCCATGTTTCTGTACTCGCCTGGCCTGCTCCCCTGCCGCTGCCATGTTTCTGTACTCGCCTGGCCTGCTCCCCTGCTGCTGCCATGTTTCTGTACTCGCCTGGCCTGCTCCCCTGCTGCTGCCATGTTTCTGTACTCGCCTGGCCTGCTCCCCTGCTCCCCTGCCATGTTTCTGTATTCGCCTGGCCTGCTCCCTTGCCATGTTTTTAGGGGCCCGCTCTCTGCTGCAGTCCTCTTCTCGGTTCTGGATGTTTCCACCTGCTTTGTGCAATGGCCGACCGGATGGGTAGTTTCTTTCTGCACAAAATGTGTCAGGAACCAGGATAAAGAGGACCGGGCACTCGGGAAAGGGTGAGTGGTGGGTGAGTATGCTACTTTATTACACGTCTAAAGCCGGTTTGCCCAGAAAACCCCTTTTAAATGTTAAGAAACAAAATCCAAATTAAAGGGGTATCCCCCTGCCCCCCCCCGGCCGTCTGCCTGACCTGAGTGGCACATTACAATGCATAGTGATGCCGAGCGTCACACCTGCCCTCTATATACCTGTGCACATCCTAAAATAAGAGCTGACAGCAGTGCGACATGTGTGACTGCAGCCTATGGGGACCCCTGAGATAGCACGTTAAGTGTTGTCCAATAGGAACCTAATAAAGGAGAACTGCAAATGAGCTCCTATTTATAGTCATGTGACACGAGAAGAAATTACATTCATTTCATTATCTTCACCAGGAAACGTCGCCGCTGCCTCATAGAGATGAGTGAGAGCTGTGGGGGAGGAATCAATAAGGCTTAGATACATCGATTGCATCCTAAGCATAAGGGAGGTGGAGCGGCTGCACAGCGGGCCCTGAGGATCAGCACCAACCCTGAGGATCAGTACAGGCCCTGAGGATCAGCACAAGTCCTGAGGATCGGCACAGCCCCTGAGGATCAGTACAGGCCCTGAGGATCAGCACAAGCCCTGAGGAGCCGCACCAACCCTGAGGAGCGGCACAGACCATGAGGAGCGGCACGGGCCCTGAGGATCGGCACAGGCCCTGAGGATCAGTACAGGCCCTGAGGATCAGTACAGGCCCTGAGGATCAGCACAAGTCCTGAGGATCAGCACAAGTCCTGAGGATCGGCACAGCCCCTGAGGATCAGTACAGGTCCTGAGGAGCCGCACCAACCCTGAGGAGCGGCACAGACCATGAGGAGCGGCACAGGCCCTGAGGATCAGCACCAAACCTGAGGATCAGTACAGGCCCTGAGGATCAGCACAAGTCCTGAGGATCAGCACAGCCCATGAGGATCAGTACAGGTCCTGAGGAGCCGCACCAATCCTGAGGAGCGGCATGGGCCCTGAGAATCGGCACAGGCCCTGAGAATCGGCACAGCCCCTCAGGATCGGCAACAACTCTGAGGATCAGCACAGCCCCTGAGGATCAGCAAAGGCCTTAAGGAATGGCACCCCATCTGAGGAGCGGCACAGGCCCTAAGGATTATTAGCATCAGCTCTTAGGATCAGCACCGACCCTGAGGATCATTACAAGCCCTGAGGAGCAGCACAGGCTCTCATTATGGCCACAGCGCTAAAAAATAAGCACAGCCCCTGTGGATCAGCACCGACTCTGAGGATCAGTACAAACCCTGAGGATCAGCACAACCCCTGAGGATCGGCACCTACGCTGAGGATAAGTACCCCAAGTCCTGAGGATCAGCACCGGCCTCTCCCATTACCACTATAAGGATGAGGCTGTAGTACTGGAGCATGTATGTTATCAGGGAACCCTGGGGATTTTGCCTTTAAGATGAAGTTATCACCTGCCGATCTGTCTCTATAGAGCAGGGAAGACATTGGCAAAAGTCTGGATTAGTTTGGGTGTTTAGATCCCCACCGATCCTTAGAGCAGGGAGAAGCTCAGGGCTGAGTGCTTCTCTCCCTGGCTCCCTGTCTGCAGCTGACAGAAAAGTCAGCGATCCGGGAGTGAAGAGGTCAGCCTCACACAGGGGGGGGGGGGGTCGGGGAGGGTCCCTGACTATTGACCTGTCTCTGTGATAGTAACTATTAAAGGGAATCTGTCAGCTGCAATTCACTTTCCACAATGCTGTCAGTGTTACACAGCTGTTTATTTCAGGGGGACACATGGGGCCAAAGAGGCGTTCCCAAGCTCCGGTGCTGCATGCTGGGATACCTGGAAACCCATTCCTGCTGATGGCCGGTCAGCTGGAATCACAAACCAGGACAGGGATAGAAAGGGGAGCGAGGAGGTATCCAGCTTACTGCACTTTAGGAGCTTGGGAACGCCTCTCTGACACATAGGAGAATAAAGGAGCAGAGGGTCCTTTTACTGATTCTGCATTACGGCCTAGCAATCTCCAGTCTTCCAGTACTTATCAGCTGCTGTATGCGCTGCAGGAAGTGGTGAATTCTCTCCAGTCTGACCTCTGTCGACGTCAGGAACTGTCCAGAGCAGGAGAGGTATTCTGTGGGGATTTTCTGCTGCTGACATGGACAGAGGTGGCAGCAGACAGCACTGTTTTAGACACCACTTCCTGCAGGACATACAGCAGCTGATAAGTACTGGAGGACTGGAGATTTTTGAACAGAAGTAAATTACCATTCTATATGACTTTCTGACAACAGTTGATTGTAAGGATTTTTTTTCCCACCAGAGTTCCCCTTTAAGTGACACCCCTGGGCTCCTGGTCATACATCCTCCCAGTCAGTGGAATCCTGTAGCGGCTATGGAATAAATACAACGTCCTTTCTGAGTATTAAATATAAACTTTATATGAACAAGTGTAGACGCTTCTCATTTCTTCAATATATGCGGTAAAATAAGTGATTAACAGACTATATAGGAGCTTCACAGTTTTCTCTCCCCCTCCCATCATCCGGCTCTCCTGGCATCATCCGTCATCGTAACATCAGAATGGCGGCCGTCCCCATCGCCACAGCACTAATAAGGTCCAAGCGATACACTGGCAGGCAACTCACAAAGTCCAAAGCTGACACATGGCTATAACAGCGAGGATATAGGATATTGATACCATATAGTTTGGGGCTATTTTTTGTCTTCATTATTTTTTGTATATAAAATGGGTATTGTATAGGATTTCATTCACACGGGCACAGACAGGGGATTTTGGCTTTGGTGGTAAGGGGACATCTGTGTAACTGATACGACATATAGGGATATATGGATTATGTATAGCTTGTTGAGGTGTACAGAGGTTAGTCAGGTAGCAGAGGGTCTCCGTACCGAGTCCATGAGTGTCCCTCCAGCACTATAGAGTCTGTAGCCCCCACATCTGGGCTACGGATAGGAAGTCTTTGCCATAGGCGAGGTATCCTCAGTCGGCGTAGATGATAAATCCCGAGAATGTGCTGTATTTGTTATTGTTGCCGCCATGGGCTTTGCCGCCATCCAGTTTTATATATACTTCATCGCCAGGTTCTAGGTGTAGGACCACGCTGTTACTGGCATAGTCATAATTCTGGTCAGCATCCTGTGCGATGGCACTAGCCCGGACCTGTGCGAGAGAAGAACAAGAAGGAGTCAGGAAACCCTCACCGCTAACATTGTATACACATTCCTAAAAATGGCGCACACCGACTGACAGGAAGCTGCCGGAAACCATCTCTACAGAAACTCAACACTGGTATAAGGGTTTATAGAATGAAGATGAATAGAAAATATACAGTATATATAGTGTAAACTGAGTTTTATCAAGTGCAGGCTCTGCGGGGGCGGAGCATGGAATAGGATGAATAGGACAGTGTGTTATGCCCCGCCCCCTCGGTCCCAGTAACACACATCATGGCTTCCCAATAACATGCAGATATTAGACCATACAGATTACCAATGAAGGGCAACAGATGACATATAATAATTCCTTGCTACAATTTAAGGAGGGGGTCTTTCCTTCATGGGGACTTGGGAGCTTGTACCCCAAACCCAACTTACCAAATGACTCTATGGAAAAGTCAGAGTATTGGATCCAGTTATCCAGATTGAGCATATGGACATTCATACCCGATCCTTTTATGCCCCATGTGGATAGGCCGCAACCAGAGAAGAGCAGCAGCTTACGCCATACTCCCTAAATAAAAGGCCTGCATGCTCGTCCAAGCTGAGTGCTCGTGTGTATAGAGGAATCACAAGGAATAGCTTATGGGTCACTTTAGTGGAGAGAGCACAGGAGCACACTTTACCTGAATGGCGGAGTTTTCATTCTGACAAAATGGTCGCTGTCATTTCAAACAACTTCCTGTCATGTCATATGTGATTCCTAATAAATTTCTTAATCACTTCATTTACTAAAAGTTACTCCTTACCTATGAAAAGCAGACCTAATGTTTTGGCCTCTAGGTGTCTCCCTTCCCTGCAATCTGCTGTCCACTGGTTATTGTCTGGGGAAATCTGTCTCTAGTAACAGCCAGATCAGAACACTACACAGGAAGTGGGGGCGGGGCTTAGCTGTCCCTTGTGTAATTACCTACTGCTGCATGTCCACAGGGCTGCAGTGTAATTTCCCTCCTCTCTTCTTTAGTTGCTTCTCCTCTCTCACCAGTAGCTGTTTGGTGCTTAGTATAACCCTTTCCTTGCTGTGATGTTTCTTCTATCTGCTTATATAGCACCTTACAAACCCATCACTGTACTCTGCAAACCATAAGCCGAGCACTGTACCAGCCCAACTCCGTGCACTTTCTCACCAGTATGTCATGGCATAGCAGAGAGGAGTGTGTGCATTGATTGGCCAGAGAAGTAAGGGAAGGGCAGTCATGTGTGTGCACTACTGATACACTGCCCGGCCTGGTCTCACCTCCTGTAATAAATAGCTGTTCATTATATAAGAGACTCTCAGCGGCCACTGTGAAGGGTTAATCTAACAAAATCATGTAGGTTTTTAAAAGGACAGGTACACTTTAAAGATAACAGTCGTTGTGGAACCTATAATGGCGGCCATGTTGGATCTTAAAGAGATTCCTTAGAAATGAGGAAAAGGCTAAGAAGAAGTTTGTTGTAGCTGTGACCAGTACTTGACACTTTGTATAAGAAGCTCCCAGAGTCTTTTCTTGGTGGCGTTTCTTTCTGCTTTCTTACCATGAACATTTAGAGGAATCTCGCACGTCTATACATAAACAAGGCCGGATGGGGGAGCGCGGCGGCGGCTGGAACGCACATGGAACAAGTACAGTAATTAGGTTTGTAGAAAGCAAAAATGTGAGAAAAATCCAAACAACACGACCCTTTAATACTAAACTTAGAACTTGTGATAAAAAGTCTTGGGATTCGGAGGCTTTTCAAACGCCGCCTCATGCTGGGAGCGCACTTTAACTTTCCCGGCACAAGTCACAATAATAAGAGGAGAGTTCAGTAAGATGTGCTGCCATCTCCGGCTTTCATCCCTCCCCATGTATCCGGAGTTATCCGCACTGGAATGGAAGACTGCGCTCTGTATCTAGGTCACATTACAGACGTTGCCTTTCATCGCTTCTGTCCGGTATCGGAGCCGCTGTGATCAATATTAAGGGGGAATCTGCTGTGATATCACCAGTGCGAGCGCCTGCACCCGGGGAAGACGCACGTGGGTCTGTGGTGTATACCGGTCTATGGGCATCCATGTCTGCGGCTCCATACTAGAGACCTGGACTGGGACACTACATAGGCAACTGTATAGGTGTTCACCATAACACAATATAGGGACCACACATGCAGCTCTTGTCTCAATGCAATGCATGCACACTGCCTTTAATGAGCAGGCGAGAGGCGGGAGGGCATGCACATTGTATCTAATGAACAGCCAAGAGGTGGGAGGGCATGCACATTGTATCTGATGAGCAGCCGAGAGGTGGGAGGGCATGCACATTGTATCTGATGATCAGCAGAGAGATGGTAGGGCATGCACATTGCATCTAATGAGCAGCAGAGAGATGGTAAGGCATGCACATTGCATCTAATGAGCAGCAGAGAGGCAGGAGGGCATGCACATTGTATCTAATAAGCAGCAGAGAGGCAGGAGGGCATGCACATTGTATCTGATGAGCAGCAGAGAGGTGGGAGGGCATGCACATTGTATCTGATGAGCAGCAGAGAGGTGGGAGGGCATGCACATTGCATCTAATGAGCAGCCGAGAGGTGGGAGGGCATGCACATTGTATCTAATGAACAGCCAAGAGGTGGGAGGGCATGCACATTGCATCTAATGAGCAGCAGAGAGATGGTAAGGCATGCACATTGCATCTAATGAGCAGCAGAGAGGCGGGAGGGCATGCACAATGCATCTCATGAGCAGCCGAGAGGCGGGAGGGCATGCACATTGCATCTAATGAGCAGCAGAGAGGCAGGAGGGCATGCACAATGCATCTCATGAGCAGCCGAGAGGCGGGAGGGCATGCACATTGCATCTAATGAGCAGCAGAGAGGCAGGAGGGCATGCACATTGCATCTAATGAGCAGCCGAGAGGCAGGAGGGCATGCACATTGCATCTAATAAGAAGCAGAGAGGCAGGAGGGCATGCACATTGCATCTAATGAGCAGCCGAGAGGCGGGAGGGCATGCACATTGTATCTCATGAGCAGCCGAGAGGCAGGAGGGCATGCACATTGCATCTAATGAGCAGCAGAGAGGCAGGAGGGCATGCACATTGCATCTAATGAGCAGCCGAGAGGCGGGAGGGCATGCACATTGTATCTAATAAGCAGCAGAGAGGCAGGAGGGCATGCACAATGCATCTAATGAGCAGCCGAGAGGCGGGAGGGCATGCACAATGCATCTAATAAGCAGCAGAGAGGTGGGAGGGCATGCACAATGCATCTAATGAGCAGCAGAGAGGCAGGAGGGCATGCACATTGCATCTAATGAGCAGCTGAGAGGCGGGAGGGCATGCACATTGTATCTGATGAGCAGCAGAGAGGCAGGAGGGCATGCACATTGCATCTAATGAGCAGCCGAGAGGCGGGAGGGCATGCACAATGCATCTAATGAGCAGCTGAGAGGCGGGAGGGCATGCACATTGCATCTAATGAGCAGCAGAGAGGCAGGAGGGCATGCACATTGCATCTAATGAGCAGCAGAGAGGCGGGAGGGCATGCACAATGCATCTAATGAGCAGCAGAGAGGCGGGAGGGCATGCACATTGCATCTAATAAGCAGCAGAGAGGCGGGAGGGCATGCACATTGTATCTAATGAGCAGCAGAGAGGCGGGAGGGCATGCACATTGCATCTAATGAGCAGCAGAGAGGCGGGAGGGCATGCACATTGTATCTGATGAGCAGCCGAGAGGCGGGAGGGCATGCACATTACATCTAATAAGCAGCAGAGAGGTGGGAGGGCATGCACAATGCATCTAATGAGCAGCAGAGAGGCGGGAGGGCATGCACATTGTATCTGATGAGCAGCCGAGAGGCGGGAGGGCATGCACATTACATCTAATAAGCAGCAGAGAGGCGGGAGGGCATGCACAATGCATCTAATAAGCAGCAGAGAGGCGGGAGGGCATGCACATTGTATCTGATGAGCAGCAGAGAGGCAGGAGGGCATGCACATTGCATCTAATGAGCAGCAGAGAGGCGGGAGGGCATGCACAATGCATCTAATGAGCAGCTGAGAGGCGGGAGGGCATGCACATTGCATCTAATAAGCAGCAGAGAGGCGGGAGGGCATGCACATTGCATCTAATGAGCAGCAGAGAGGCGGGAGGGCATGCACATTGTATCTGATGAGCAGCAGAGAGGCGGGAGGGCATGCACATTGTATCTGATGAGCAGCCGAGAGGCGGGAGGGCATGCACATTGTATCTGATGAGCAGCAGAGAGGAGCAGGGGCGTACCTAGAAACGACTGGGTCCCATAGCATACTTTTTGGCATGGCGGCCGAGCACAGAGACTATGACTGTTAAATAACTTCATATAAAGAGAGGTGGTAGAACGTCCCTGATATAATTAGTGACGAGGGAACATGTTCGTAAATGTTCGTAAATGTTCGTACAAACATGACGCCAATTGTTCATGTTCGCTGATCACAAACAATTTTTCCGATGATCGGAATGGTTATTACAATCATGTTTTAACATATTCGAACTTGTGAACGTTTATCTCACAATAAACGCAACTGCGTAATTTACGATTTGTACCTGATAAACTGTACGCGTGTGCGTAGACCAAAACATACGCTTCTACTGTACCTTGGTTATTTGTTTGTGAATGTTCGGCGAACACGAACTGATCACAATCATTTTTTTTATGTTCGTGTTTGTTATCTAAACCGAACATCGGGATGTTCATTCATTCAGTTATAATAAAGGCCCATTATGGTGCCGCACCCTATACCCACTGGAGGATCCTCTGAGACCATGGACGGCCAGTCCGTTGTGTAGTGCCCAGCCGTAAGGGTACCTGTGATCATGGATATTTGCTACTTTGTTTAGTATGTAATGTGTCTTATTGTTATGGTCACTGTAATTCCCATGTACCTGCACTACACCATACTCTGAAGGGGTTAATATAAAGCCAAGCTATGGCACAGGAAGCTTAGAAGCTGGGAGTTTTCCACTGTCGCTGTGAGATAGTCTGCAGAGCTGGGTTCTTGGAGGAAAAAAACCCAGACATGTTGAACTTTTCAATGTTGTTTATACCTAGAAAATTGTTTTGTCATTCCCATAGACCTGTATGGAAACTCAATACAAGTCTATGGCAGACTAAAGTTGAAACATTGTATGTGTTAGGGCTGTGCTTCTCCATCCCCTCCAGAGAGCGGCGACACGTGGTGACACATTGGCAGTGTCTGGGGACCGAGCACTGACCCCACTCCAACCTCGGACCCTACAAGCGCCCCCAGTGTCCTCCTCCTTCCTTCTTATTCCCGAGGAAGGGGCGTGCACATCGACAAAACTTTAATAGTTGAAACTTGTTTTTCTAACTATTTTTCTTCTGGTCTCGTGTTAGCAGAGAGCAGTGCATGCTGGGAGCTCCAGTGAGGGGGATATAGATAGAGCTCAGCTGTTATGTGATCTGTCTGACAGCAGGGGGGGAGAAGCAGATGGCTCCAAGGACGACCAGCCGAATTCTGAAAGCGCCAATGAATAAGAATGGCGGAAATGTCAGAGAAATAGATACAAAAGAGCAAAGACCCTGCAGGACGACTCCATTCTCAGTCACATATAGATCCAAATGGAAATTTACTTAAAGGGGATTTCCAAAGAAAACTTCCAAACCCCATTGGGGTTCGGGGGCTAGGAATAGGTCTGTGCTCTATACACTGCTCAGCGCACACAGGGAATGCTGGGAAATAGAGGGTCAGCATAAGGAGGATAAAGTCTGGCCAAGTACTTACCTTTCCCCCGTGCCTGTCATTCACCACGTGACCGGTCCCAGGACCCCCACAGAGAGGCAAATTCCCCTGAGTTGTGATGATGTCATGACTTTGGGGGAAATGCCGATCCCGGCCGATGGACAGGCCGCTCAGCCAATCGGTGACTGCATCCCACTTCTCACTGATAATTTTTTATTTCCCATTGGGGTGCACCACGCCTTACCATCCCCATCAGAGAGCACTTTGACAGTGTCTTGGGGCCCAGCATTGGGGCATCTTCAACCCCGGACACTGCAAATGTTTCAACTTTAGTCTGCCATGGACTTGTATTGAGTTTCCATACAGGTCTATGGGATGACAAATCCGTTTTTTAGACATAAAGAACATTGAAAAGGTCAACATGTCTGTTGTTTTTTCCCTATAAAAGCTCTGCAGACTATCTCACAGCAACAGTGGAAAACTCCCAGCTTCTAAGCTTCCTGTGCCATAGCTTGGCTTTATATTAACCCCTTCAGAGTATGGTGCACATACATGGAAATTACAGTTATCATAACAAAGACACATTACATACCAAACATAGTGCAATACTACAACACAGTGCAAGTGTGCCGGACACAACAACACAGTGCAAGTGTGCCAAACAGAACAACACAGCGCAAGTGTGCCCAACAGACCAACACAGGGCAAGTGTGCCCGACAACAACATCGCAAGTGTGCCCAACAGAAAGACACAGTACAAGTGTGCCCAACAGAACAACACAGTGCAAGTGTGCCCGACAGAACGACATTGCAAGTGTGCCCAACAGAATAGCACAGTGCCCAACAGAACAACACAGTACAAGTGTGCCCGACAGAACGACACAGTGCAAGTGTGCCGGACACAACAACACAGTGCAAGTGTGCCAAACAGAACAACACAGCGCAAGTGTGCCCAACAGACCAACACAGGGCAAGTGTGCCCGACAACAACATCGCAAGTGTGCCCAACAGAAAGACACAGTACAAGTGTGCCCAACAGAACAACACAGTGCAAGTGTGCCCGACAGAACGACATCGCAAGTGTGCCCAACAGAATAGCACAGTGCCCAACAGAACAACACAGTACAAGTGTGCCCGACAGAACGACACAGTACAAGTGTGCCTAACAGAACGACACAGTGCAAGTGTGCCCGACAGAACGACACAGTACAAGTGTGCCCGACAGAACGACACAGTACAAGTGTGCCCGACAGAACGACACAGTACAAGTGTGCCCGACAGAACGACACAGTACAAGTGTGCCCGACAAAACAACACAGTACAAGTGTGCCCGACAGAACGACACAGTACAAGTGTGCCCGACAGAACGACACAGTACAAGTGTGCCCGACAGAACAACACAGTACAAGTGTGCCCGACAGAACAACATCGCAAGTGTGCCTAACAGAAAGACACAGTACAAGTGTGCCCGACAGAACAACATCGCAAGTGTGCCCAACAGAAAGACACAGTACAAGTGTGCCCGACGGAACAACACAGTACAAGTGTGCCCGACAGAACAACACAGTACAAGTGTGCCCGACAGAACAATACAGTACAAGTGTGCCCGACAGAACAATACAGTACAAGTGTGCCCGACAGAACAACACAGTACAAGTGTGCCCAACAGAACAACATCGCAAGTGTGCCCAACAGAAAGACACAGTACAAGTGTGCCCGACGGAACAACACAGTACAAGTGTGCCCGACAGAACAACACAGTACAAGTGTGCCCGACAGAACAATACAGTACAAGTGTGCCCGACAGAACAATACAGTACAAGTGTGCCCGACAGAACAATACAGTACAAGTGTGCCCAAAAGAACAACACAGTACAAGTGTGCCCAAAAGAACATCACAGTGCAAGTGTGCCCAAAAGAACAACAAAGTGCAAGTGTGCCCGATAGAACATCGCAAGTGTGCCCGATAGAACATCGCAAGTGTGCCTAACAGAAAGACACAGTACAAGTGTGCCCGACAGAACAACACAGTGCAAGTGTGCCCAACAGAACAACACAGTGCAAGTGTGCCCGACAGAACGACACAGTGCAAGTGTGCCCGACAGAACGACATCGCAAGTGTGCCCAACAGAATAGCAGTGCCCAACAGAACAACACAGTACAAGTGTGCCTAACAGAACGACACAGTGCAAGTGTTCCCGACAGAACGACACAGTACAAGTGTGCCCGACAAAACGACACAGTACAAGTGTGCCCGACAGAACGACACAGTACAAGTGTGCCCCGACAGAACGACACAGTACAAGTGTGCCCCGACAGGACACAGTACAAGTGTGCCCAAAAGAACAACACAGTACAAGTGTGCCCAAAAGAACAACACAGTACAAGTGTGCCTGACAGAACAACACAGTGCAAGTGTGCCCGACAGAACAACACAGTACAAGTGTGCCCGACAGGACAACACAGAACAAGTGTGCCCGACAGAACAACAAAGTGCAAGTGTGCCCAACAGAACAGCACAGTACCAGTGTGCCTGACAGAACAACACAGTACAAGTGTGCAAGACAGAACAACACAGTACAAGTGTGCCCAACAGAATAGCACAGGGCAAGTGTGCCCGACAGGACAACGCAGTACAAGTGTGCCCGACAGGACAACGTAGTACAAGTGTGCCCGACACGACAACGCAGTACAAGTGTGCCCGACACAACAACGCAGTACAAGTGTGCCCGACACAACAACGCAGTACAAGTGTGCCCGACACAACAACGCAGTACAAGTGTGCCCGACACAACAACGCAGTACAAGTGTGCCCGACACAACAACGCAGTACAAGTGTGCCCGACACAACAACGCAGTACAAGTGTGCCCGACATAACGACACAGCGCACAGTAACCCTTGAAAGTACAATACAGTGAGATGGTGATGGCCGTCCTTTATAGGGAATGTCTATAATCACATGTATCCTTACTGCTGGGCACCACATCCATCCTCTATAGTTACCACGGCTGACTTCCCAGCATGCTCTGCTCTCTCCTCCTTTCATAGATATTTCCATCCAAACATCCATAATTTGTCTTTCCTCTGAGCGTATGTGCGGACGTGTCGTCTCACCACTCCCGGCCGCCGCTGCTGTTATCCGGTAATGATCATGTAACGCGGCGGCGGTGAGCGCGGTATACGCTGCACTGTTACACGGAGCTTTCTTACAGATAGTTTATATAGTTTATGTATTACCAATTCTGCTCTTCATGGAAAATAATGGAAATTGGGAGAAGCGAATTCAGGAACCTATTTACACTAAGGGAAGAAAAGTAGTAATTTTACAGCATATGAGGTGATGAGAGCGCGGGGCGAGGGCGGCGGAGACCAGCGGGAATGAGCGGAGTGCCCCCCACCCCGGCCAGGACAAATAACTGACTGTGGATATCCTGACAGCTCTGCATTATATGGGAAATCACCCAGTGTGTAACCCCTTAAAGGGTTTTCTGGTGGGAGATAAATATATATTTTTACATTTCTTAAAAAAAAAACTTTACCTTGGGGAAGATGTCTGTGTCAGGATCAGCAGAGGTCATGTCATCGCTTAAAGGGGTAGTTCAGGAAAAAAATTCTTTCAAATCAGCTGGTGCCAGAGATCTATAATTTACTTCTATTAAAAAACCTCAAGCCAGTACTTATCAGCTGCTGTATATCCTGCAGGAAGTAGTGTATTCTCTCCAGTCTGACACAGTGCTCTCTGCTGCCACCTCTGTCCATGTCAGGAACTGTCCAGAGCAGGAGAGGTTTTCTATGGGGATTTGCTGCTGCTCTGGACAGTTCCTGACATGGACAGAGGTGGCATGGTTGTTGGTGCCAGAAGGGCTGGTCTGAGTATTTCAGAAACTGCTGATCTACTGGGATTTTCACGCACAACCATCTCTAGGGTTTACAGAGAATGGTCCGAAAAAAAAAAACCATCCAGTGAGCGGCAGTTCTGTGGGCGGAAATGCCTTGTTGATGCCAGAGGTCAGAGGAGAATGGGCAGACTGGTTCCAGCTGATAGAAAGGCAACAGTGACTCAAATAGCCAACCGTTACACCCAAGGTAGGCCGAAGAGCATCTCTGAGCGCACAGTACGGCCAACTCTGAGGCAGATGGGCTACAGCAGCAGAAGACCACACCGGGGGCCACTCCGCTCAGCTAAGAACAGGAAACTGAGGTTACAATTTGCACAAGCTCATCGAAATTGGACAGTAGAAGATTGGAAAAACGTTGCCTGGTCTGATGAGTCTCGATTTCTGCTGCGACATTCGGATGGTAGGGTCAGAATTTGGCGTCAACAACATGAAAGCATGGATCCATCCTGCCTTGTATCAACGGTTCAGGCTGGTGGTGGTGGTGTCATGGTGTGGGGAATATTTTCTTGGCACTCTTTGGGCCCCTTGGTACCAATTGAGCATGGTTACAACGCCACAGCCTACCTGAGTATTGTTGCTGACCATGTCCATCCTTTTATGACCACAATGGACCCAACATCTGATGGCGACTTTCAGCAGGATAATGCGCCATGTCATAAAGCTGGAATCATCTCAGACTGGTTTCTTGCACATGACAATGAGGTCACTGTACTCCAATGGCCTCCACAGTCACCAGATCTCAATCCAATAGAGCATCTTTGGGATGTGGTGGAACGGGAGATTGGCATCATGGATGTGCAGCCGACAAATCTGCGGCAACTGTGTGATGTCATCATGTCACTATGGACCAAAATCTCTGAGGAAGCTTCCAGCACCTTGTTGTATCTATGCCACCAAGAATTGGGGCAGTTCTGAGGGCAAAAGGGGGTCCAACCCGTTACTAGCATGGTGTACCTAATAAAGTGGCCGGTGAGTTTATATATACAGCAAGGGCTGCACAGACATCACTTACGATAGATAAATATATATACACTCACCGGCCACTTTATTAGGTACACCATGCTAGTAACGGGTCGGACCCCCTTTTGCCTTCAGAACTGCCTCAATTCTTGGTGGCATAGATACAACAAGGTGCTGGAAGCTTCCTCAGAGGTTTTGGTCCATAGTGACATGATGACATCACACAGTTGCCGCAGATTTGTCGGCTGCACATCCATGATGCCAATCTCCCGTTCCACCACATCCCAAAGATGCTCTATTGGATTGAGATCTGGTGACTGTGGAGGCCATTGGAGTACAGTGACCTCATTGTCATGTTCAAGAAACCAGTCTGAGATGATTCTAGCTTTATGACATGGCGCATTATCTTGCTGAAAGTCGCCATCAGATGTTGGGTCCATTGTGGTCATAAAGGGATGGACATGGTCAGCAACAATACTCAGGTAGGCTGTGGCGTTGTAACCATGCTCAATTGGTACCAAGGGGCCCAAAGAGTGCCAAGAAAATATTCCCCACACCATGACACCACCACCACCAGCCTGAACCGCTGATACAAGGCAGGATGGATCCATGCTTTCATGTTGTTGACGCCAAATTCTGACCCTACCATCCGAATGTCGCAGCAGAAATCGAGACTCATCAGACCAGGCAACGTTTTTCCAATCTTCTACTGTCCAATTTCGATGAGCTTGTGCAAATTGTAGCCTCAGTTTCCTGTTCTTAGCTGAGCGGAGTGGCCCCCGGTGTGGTCTTCTGCTGCTGTAGCCCATCTGCCTCAGAGTTGGCCGTACTGTGCGGTCAGAGATGCTCTTCGGCCTACCTTGGCTGTAACGGTTGGCTATTTGAGTCACTGTTGCCTTTCTATCAGCTGGAACCAGTCTGCCCATTCTCCTCTGACCTCTGGCATCAACAAGGCATTTCCGCCCACAGAACGGCCGCTCACTGGATGGTTTTTCTTTTTCGGACCATTCTCTGTAAACCCTAGAGATGGTTGTGCGTGAAAATCCCAGTAGATCAGCAGTTTCTGAAATACTCAGACCAGCCCTTCTGGCACCAACAACCATGCCACGTTCAAAGGCCTCAAATCACCTTTCTTCCCCATACTGATGCTCGGTTTGAACTGCAGGAGATTGTCTCGACCATGTCTACATGCCTAAATGCACTGAGTTGCCGCAATGTGATTGGCTGATTAGAAATTAAGTGGTAACGTGCAGTTGGACAGGTGTACCTAATAAAGTGGCCGGTGAGTGTATACAGCAAGGGCTGCACAGACACAAACACACAGCAAGGAATGCACAGACATCGCTAACAATTATATATATATATATATATATATATATATATATACAGCAAGGGCTGCACAGACATTGTTAATGATATATAGATAGATAGATAGATAGATAGATATAGACACACAGCAAGGGCTGCACAGACATCGCTTACTATATATATACAGCAGGGGCTGCACGGACATTGCTAACAATATATAAACAGCAAGGGCTGCACAGACATCACTAACTATATATATACAGCAAGGGCTGCATGGACATCACTTGCGATATATATTTACAGCAAGTGCTGCACGAACATTGCTAATGGTATATACAGCAAGGGTTGCACGGACATTGCTAACGATATATACTGTATATAGCCCTTGCAGCTTGATTATCCATGTAATAGGATCAGTAAGCGAGCGCTGATCTAGCAGATCAGTGCTCGCTTACATTAGTGATCATGCCGTGTAATGCGGCCCTAACCACCTGGATCAGGGATGTCAAACTCCGGCCCTCCAGCTGGTACAAAACTACAACTCCCATCATACCTGGTCAGCGGAAGCTTTAGATTATGGGTGTCCAGGCATGATGGGAATTGTAGTTTTGTACCAGCTGGAGAGTTTGACTTCCTTGATCTAGATGCTGTGATCTCTATAAGATATTGAGAATGTGAGCAATCTATTGTAGTCCTTTAAGAAGTCCATAGAATGTTTTGTGAACCTGATCGTCCAGCATTTCACTCCCGACGGCTGAAGAAGAAGTTGGAAGCTGCCACAAGGTGTTCTGGAAAACATGGATTTCACCGGACTCCCTAGGGCGGCATCCAACTTCTCCAATCTCCACTCCACACTATCCATGACCAGTGACGACACCGACACGGCAAGATCCATATACAGCACTGATCTCTATGAGAGATCAGTGCTCTATGAATAGAAGTCCAGTCCCCCAGGGAGACTTCTAGTTAAAGTTAAAAAAAAGTAAAAATGGTTTTTTTATTAATAAAAAGCCCCCTCCCCTAATAAAAGTCCAAATCACCCCCCTTTTCCCATTTAATATAAACAAATAAACAAACATTTTTGTTATCGCTGTGTGCGTAGTCACCTGAACTATTAATATATCACATTTCTGATGTCGCACGGTAAAAGGTGCAAAATTGCGCATTTTTGGTTGCATCAAATCCAGAAAAAATGTAATAAAAAGCGATCAAGAAGTCACATATACGCAAACAAGGTACCGATAGAAAGTACAGATCATGGCGCAAAAAATGACACCTCACACAGCCCCATTAGACCAAAGGATAAAAGCGTCATAAGGATGGGAATAGAGCAATTTTAAACAAATTTAGTTTTCTTAAAAGGTTTTAATTTTTTAAAAGCCGTCAGATAAAATAAAAGTTATACAAGTTACATATCATTGTAATCGTACTGATGTGAGGAACATAGATAACATGTCAGTTTTACTAAAGGGCAAATGGGGTAAATACAAAACTCCCTGAAATGAAAACAAATTCCTTTTGTTTTTCGATTTGACAGCACAAATCATTTTTTTTCCGGTTTCGCAGCATATTTTATGGGAAAATAAAGTCTGTCATCACAAAGTACAATTGGTGTCGCAAAAAATAAGGGCTCATATGGGTCTCTAAAAAAATGCAAGCGCCATGCCCTTTTAAACATAAAGTGGAAAAAGTAAAAGCGCCAAACCGAAAATTGGCTTTGGCCTTAAGGGGTTAAGGACAAAGAAATATATATATATATATAAAAAAACAACTAAATAAGAGAAAAGCCAGAATGAAGCGGCGGGATGTCTGAGGATGTCGGCATTAATTCACACATTTCCATCTCCAGAGCTGAAATCTTCTCCAGTCACACGAGAAGCGGGCAGAGAAATGGGGATAGAACGGCATCAGCGTATAGTGTATACAGCGAGCCGGGGTGTCATCTGGAATCCCAGGCTACAATATTATATCTACCCAGGGACCCGACTAATACTGGTGTATACAGCGAGCCGGGGTGTCATCTGGAATCCCGGGCTACAATATTATATCTACCCAGGGACCCGACTAATACTGGTGTATACAGCGAGCCGGGGTGTCTCCTGGTATCCCGGGCTACAATATTATATCTACCCAGGGACCCGACTAATACTGGTGTATACAGCGAGCCGGGGTGTCATCTGGTATCTCGGGCTACAATATTATATCTACCCAGGGCCATGACTAATACTGGTGTATACAGCGAGCCGGGGTGTCTCCTGGTATCTCGGGCTACAATATTATATCTACCCAGGGACCCGACTAATACTGGTGTATACAGCGAGCCGGGGTGTCTCCTGGTATCTCGGGCTACAATATTATATCTACCCAGCAGGGACCCGACTAATACTGGTGTATACAGCGAGCCGGGGTGTCTCCTGGTATTTTGGGCTACAATATTATATCTACCCAGGGACCCGACTAATACTGGTGTATACACCGAGCCGGGGTGTCACCTGGTATCCCGGGCTACAATATTATATCTACCCAGGGACCCGACTAATACTGGTGTATACAGCGAGCCGGGGTGTCACCTGGAATCCCGGGCTACAATATTATATCTACCCAGGGCCATGACTAATACTGGTGTATACAGCGAGCCGGGGTGTCACCTGGAATCCCGGGCTACAATATTATATCTACCCAGGGACCCGACTAATACTGGTGTATACAGCGAGCCGGGGTGTCACCTGGAATCCCGGGCTACAATATTATATCTACCCAGGGACCCGACTAATACTGGTGTATACAACAAGCCGGGGTGTCACCTGGAATCCAGGAATACAATATTATATCTACCCAGGGACCCGACTAATACTGGTGTATACAGCGAGCCGGGGTGTCATCTGGTATCTCGGGCTACAATATTATATCTACCCAGGGCCATGACTAATACTGGTGTATACAGCGAGCCGGGGTGTCTCCTGGTATCTCGGGCTACAATATTATATCTACCCAGGGACCCGACTAATACTGGTGTATACAGCGAGCCGGGGTGTCTCCTGGTATCTCGGGCTACAATATTATATCTACCCAGGGACCCGACTAATACTGGTGTATACAGCGAGCCGGGGTGTCACCTGGTATCCCGGGCTACAATATTATATCTACCCAGGGACCCGACTAATACTGGTGTATACAGCGAGCCGGGGTGTCATCTGGAATCCTGGAATACAATATTATATCTACCCAGGGACCCGACTAATACTGGTGTATACAGCGAGCCGGGGTGTCACCTGGTATCCCGGGCTACAATATTATATCTACCCAGGGACCCGACTAATACTGGTGTATACAGCGAGCCGGGGTGTCACCTGGAATCCTGGAATACAATATTATATCTACCCAGGGACCCGACTAATACTGGTGTATACAGCGAGCCGGGGTGTCACCTGGAATCCCGGGCTACAATATTATATCTACCCAGCAGGGACCCGACTAATACTGGTGTATACAGCGAGCCGGGGTGTCACCTGGAATCCCGGGCTACAATATTATATCTACCCAGGGACCCGACTAATACTGGTGTATACAGCGAGCCGGGGTGTCACCTGGAATCCCGGGCTACAATATTATATCTACCCAGGGCCATGACTAATACTGGTGTATACAGCGAGCCGGGGTGTCACCTGGAATCCCGGGCTACAATATTATATCTACCCAGGGACCCGACTAATACTGGTGTATACAGCGAGCCGGGGTGTCACCTGGAATCCCAGGCTACAATATTATATCTACCCAGGGACCCGACTAATACTGGTGTATACAGCGAGCCGGGGTGTCTCCTGGTATCCCGGGCTACAATATTATATCTACCCAGGGACCCGACTAATACTGGTGTATACAGCGAGCCGGGGTGTCTCCTGGTATCCCGGGCTACAATATTATATCTACCCAGGGACCCGACTAATACTGGTGTATACAGCGAGCTGGGGTGTCACCTGGAATCCCGGGCTACAATATTATATCTACCCAGGGACCCGACTAATACTGGTGTATACAGCGAGCCGGGGTGTCACCTGGAATCCCGGGCTACAATATTATATCTACCCAGGGACCCGACTAATACTGGTGTATACAGCGAGCCGGGGTGTCACCTGGAATCCTGGAATACAATATTATATCTACCCAGGGACCCGACTAATACTGGTGTATACAGCGAGCCGGGGTGTCATCTGGAATCCCGGGCTACAATATTATTTCTACCCAGGGACCCGACTAATACTGGTGTATACAGCGAGCCGGGGTGTCTCCTGGTATCCCGGGCTACAATATTATATCTACCCAGGGACCAGACTAATACTGGTGTATACAGCGAGCCGGGGTGTCACCTGGAATCCCGGGCTACAATATTATATCTACCCAGGGACCCGACTAATACTGGTGTATACAGCGAGCCGGGGTGTCACCTGGAATCCCGGGCTACAATATTATATCTACCCAGCAGGGACCCGACTAATACTGGTGTATAGGAGCAATGGGACCCCTCCTGCACCCCATATAGCTATCCCTACAGACCTCACCCAGACACCACTATAGACTGTATCCCACCAATGGCGTCCGGGCCGTCAGCTCACATTACATTCATTCATCTTTTTTCTTCTTTTGTGCTGATCTACCATATAATGTGCTGGTCCTATATACAGCCAGAGGCGGAGCTTTAGGGGTCGCAGTGGTCGCCGTGGCCCCCCCACCACTTCCTGTCACTCTGCAGTACTCCCGAATCAGCTGTCATAGTGGCAGCTGGTTGGAAGAACTGCAGTGAGCTGCTCTATTCTTCTATTGAGTTGGATCAAATCAGTGATACAAGTGAATCAGGCCGTTTTTATCACCGTGTGAGAGAGGAAACTGCACGGCCCCCCCAAACCCCCACCCCCCAAAGTATCTAGAAACTCCCTGCACTGCAAGCAGCGCCCCCTGTACAGTCTGGTGACAGTATTACAGCTCAGGCTGCTCAGCTTGGTAGGCCCACTCACATTGTTTCGGTGGACACTCACAGCTGCCCCCAGTCTCCCAGGATGAGGGGGAGGGGCGGGGGTCCTGCACTGTGCACCATGGACTGCTGAGCTGTGACTACTGTGGAGCACATGTGAAGCTCAGGTAATCTTCTCACTCCTATTAACCCTCTCACTCAACCATTGCTGCTTAGCTGACATGAACCATCATTCAGGAGCCTGAAAAGTTGGGTCACAACGAGAGCTGCACTTTGCATCATAACAAGTGTCACCCAGCTTTCTCAGGATCCTGTATGGCAGTAAGCAGTATGCAACCTATTGCTCCCCAGCTGTGATGAGATTACAGCTCTCAGGGCATCCTGGGAATTGTAGTTTGAACACAACTCTGGGGTCAAAGGTTGTAGACTTCAACTTTATAGTTCTAATAATTATTAGATGAGAGACACACAACTTTCCCAGACTCCTGAACACTATAGTTGCTTGGTTATGCAGTGGTTAACCCCTTACTCCAATGCACTTGTCATAAACTACCATTCAGGAGTCTGGAAAGTTGGGTGAGACACTAGATCAGAGCTGTACTGTGATCATTACAGGTGGGATACAGCTTTCCCAGAGTGCCATAAATAGTACATATAGTACAGTATGCCATAAATAGTACATATAGTACAGTATGCCATAAATAGTACATATAGTACAGTATTCCATAAATAGTACATATAGTACAGTATGCCATAAATAGTACATATAGTACAGTATACCATAAATAGTACATATAGTACATATAGTACAGTATACCATAAATAGTACATATAGTACAGTATGCCATAAATAGTACATATAGTACATATAGTACAGTATACCATAAATAGTACATATAGTACAGTATGCCATAAATAGTACATATAGTACATATAGTACAGTATGCCATAAATAGTACATATAGTACATATAGTACAGTATTCAATAAATAGTACATATAGTACATATAGTACAGTATACCATAAATAGTACATATAGTACAGTATGCCATAAATAGTACACATAGTACAGTATGCCATAAATAGTACATATAGTACAGTATACCATAAATAGTACATATAGTACATATAGTACAGTATGCCATAAATAGTACATATAGTACAGTATACCATAAATAGTACATATAGTACAGTATACCATAAATAGTACCTATAGTACATATAGTACAGTATGCCATAAATAGTACATATAGTACATATAGTACAGTATACCATAAATAGTACATATAGTACAGTATACCATAAATAGTACATATAGTACATATAGTACAGTATGCCATAAATAGTACATATAGTACAGTATGCCATAAATAGTACATATAGTACAGTATACCATAAATAGTACATATAGTACAGTATGCCATAAATAGTACATATAGTACATATAGTACAGTATACCATAAATAGTACATATAGTACAGTATACCATAAATAGTACATATAGTACATATAGTACAGTATGCCATAAATAGTACATATAGTACATATAGTACAGTATGCCATAAATAGTACATATAGTACATATAGTACAGTATACCATAAATAGTACATATAGTACAGTATACCATAAATAGTACCTATAGTACATATAGTACAGTATGCCATAAATAGTACCTATAGTACAGTATGCCATAAATAGTACACATAGTACAGTATGCCATAAATAGTATATATAGTACAGTATTCCATAAATAGTACATATAGTACATATAGTACAGTATGCCATAAATAGTACCTATAGTACAGTATACCATAAATAGTACATATAGTACAGTATACCATAAATAGTACACATAGTACAGTATGCCATAAATAGTACATATAATACAGTATGCCATAAATAGTACATATAGTACATATAGTACAGTAGCCATAAATAGTACATATAGTACAGTATGCCATAAATAGTACATATAGTACAGTATGCCATGAATAGTACATATAATACAGTATGCCATAAATAGTACATATAGTACAGTATACCATAAATAGTACCTATAGTACAGTATACCATAAATAGTACATATAGTACAGTATTCCATAAATAGTACATATAGTACAGTATGCCATAAATAGTACATATAGTACATATAGTACAGTATACCATAAATAGTACATATAGTACAGTATGCCATAAATAGTACACATAGTACAGTATGCCATAAATAGTACATATAGTACAGTATGCCATAAATAGTACATATAGTACAGTATACCATAAATAGTACATATAGTACAGTATACCATAAATAGTACATATAGTACAGTATACCATAAATAGTACCTATAGTACAGTATACCATAAATAGTACATATAGTACAGTATGCCATAAATAGTACATATAGTACAGTATGCCATAAATAGTACATATAATACAGTATGCCATAAATAGTACATATAGTACAGTATACCATAAATAGTACCTATAGTACAGTATACCATAAATAGTACATATAGTACAGTATTCCATAAATAGTACATATAGTACATATAATACAGTATACCATAAATAGTACATATAGTACAGTATTCCATAAATAGTACATATAGTACAGTATACCATAAATAGTACATATAATACAGTATGCCATAAATAGTACATATAGTACATATAGTACAGTATACCATAAATAGTACCTATAGTACAGTATACCATAAATAGTACACATAGTACAGTATACCATAAATAGTACATATAGTACAGTATGCCATAAATAGTACATATAGTACAGTATACCATAAATAGTACATATAGTACAGTATGCCATAAATAGTACGTATAGTACAGTATGCCATAAATAGTACATATAGTACAGTATACCATAAATAGTACATATAGTACAGTATGCCATAAATAGTACATATAGTACAGTATACCATAAATAGTACATATAGTACAGTATGCCATAAATAGTACGTATAGTACAGTATGCCATAAATAGTACATATAGTACATATAGTACAGTATGCCATAAATAGTACATATAGTACATATAGTACAGTATACCATAAATAGTACATATAGTACAGTATGCCATAAATAGTACATATAATACAGTATGCCATAAATAGTACATATAGTACATATAGTACAGTAGCCATAAATAGTACATATAGTACAGTATGCCATAAATAGTACACATAGTACAGTATGCCATAAATAGTATATATAGTACAGTATTCCATAAATAGTACATATAGTACATATAGTACAGTATACCATAAATAGTACACATAGTACAGTATACCATAAATAGTACACATAGTACAGTATACCATAAATAGTACACATAGTACAGTATGCCATAAATAGTACATATAGTCAGGGGCGGTCTTGGCATTTCTGGGGCCCTAAGCGAAGTTATGTCTGGGCCCCCCCCCCTCGACACGCACTCCACAACAATAGACCGCTGTGTGCTGCCCCCAGTAGTATATACCCCTTGTGCGCAGCCGCCACTAGTATATACCCCTTGTGTGCTTACCCTCAGTAGTATATACCCCTTGTGTGCTTCCCCCAGTAGTGTATAGACACCTGTGTGTACCCCTAGTTATATATAGCCCCCCCCGTGTGCTCCCCCAAAAGTATATAGACCCCCTGTGTGCTGTCCCAGTTGTATATAAACCCCCTGTGTGCTGCCCCCAGTCGTATATACCCCGTGTGCTGCCCCCAGTTGCATATACCCCCTGTGTTCTCCCCCACTTGTATATAGCCCCCCTGTGTGCTCACTCAGTGGTATGTAGCCCCCCTGTGTGCTCCCCCACTTGGATATAGACCTCCTGTGTGCTCCCTGTGTGCTCCTCCAGTAATATATAAACCCCCTGTGTGGTTCCCCCAGTAGTATATAGACCCCCTGTGTGCTCCACCTGTATTATATAAATCCCTGTGTGCTCCCCCAGTAGTATACAGACCCCTGTGTGCTCCCCCAGTTATATATAGACCCCCTGTGTGCTCCCCGTTATATATAGACCCCCTGTGTGCTGCCCCCAGTAGTATATAGACCCCCTGTCTGCCCCACCAGTAGTATATAGACCCTCTGTGTGTTCCCCCAGTAGTATATAGACCCCCTGTGTGCCCCGCCAGTAGTATATAGACCTCTATGTGCTTTTCCAGTAGTATATAGACCCCTGTGTGCCCCCCAGTTATATATAGACCCCCTGTTTGCTGCCTCAGCAGTATATAGACCCCCTGTATGCCCCACCAGTAGTATTTAGACTCCTGTGTGTTCCCCCAGTAGTATATAGACCCCCTGTGTGCCCCACCAGTAGTATATAGACCCCTGTGTGTTCCCCCAGTAGTATATAGACCCCCTGGGGGAGATTTATCAAAGGGTGTAAAATTTAGACTGGAGCAAACTACCCACAGCAGCCAATCACAGCTCAGCTTTAGGCAGGGCTGAAAGGAAAGAGGAGCTGTGATTGGTTGCTGTGGGCAGTTTGCACCAGTCTAAATTTTACACCCTTTGATAAATCTCCCCCCCCCCTGTGTGCCCCACCAGTAGTATATAGACCCTCTGTGTGCTACCTTAGTAGTATATAACCCCCCCTGTGTGCTCCCCCAGTAGTATATAGCCCCCCTGTGTGCTCCCCCACTTGGATATAGACCTCCTGTGTGCTCCTACAGTTGTATATAGACCCCCTGTGTGCTGACCCAAGTAGTATATAGACCACTCTGTGAAGCCCCAGTAGTCTATAGCCCCCCTGTGTGCTCCCCCAGTTATAAATAGCCCCCCCCTGTGTCTTCCCCGTTATATAGCCCCACTGTGTGCTCCCCCCCATTTATATAGACCCCCGCTGTGCGCTCCCCCAGTTACACAGGCCCCTGTGTGCTCCCCCTCCCATATATTACATAACACAATAAAACAAACACTTATACTCACCTGGGTCCGGGCGTCTTCTCTTCTCTTCACTCTTGTGGCGCTTAGGGTTTTCCCTGCGGTCACAAGAGGCCGCGCTCCCCTTGTCCTGGCGCCGATGCTCCAGTGATGTCACTGGAGCGCCGGCACCACAAGGACAAAGCTGCCACTTGTGACCAAAGGGAAAACCCTTCCTGCGGCCACAAGAGTGACTGACAGGAAGGGAGCCAATGTCTCCCGCCCTGTCAGTGCTGCTGCTGCATGTAACTATGAGCGCTCATTGCGAGTGCTCATAGTTACAGTTCAGATCACAGCAGCGAGCGGGGCAGCGGCCCTGTCTAACGGTCTTGAGCACAAGAGAAGAGTGGGGTATGGGGGCCCCCCTGGATGTTGGGGGCCCCAAGCGATTGCTTGGGGTGCTTGGTGCCAAAGACCGCTACTGCATATAGTACAGTATGCCATAATAGTACATATAGTACATATAATACAGTATGCCATAAATAGTACATATAGTACAGTATACCATAAATAGTACATATAGTACAGTATGCCATAAATAGTACATATAGTACAGTATGCCATAAATAGTACATATAGTACAGTATGCCATAAATAGTACATATAGTACTATATATGGCAGTGATCGATAGCACCACACACACACAAGGTGGGGGGCTTCGCTTTTATCAAGAACTAGAAAATGTACCCGGCGCTGCCCGGGTATAAAGTGTCAGTGTGTTAATTAGATTTGTTCTAAGGTGCCCAGGAGGCCAATCTAAAGGTATTGTTTCATCATTGGAATTAGTGTATACCTGTAGTGCATAGTTGGAGGGGTTCTGTATACCTACAGTGTATAGTTTTTAGGGGTCCCGTATATCTGTAGCGCATAGTTGGGGGGTGGGGGGGGGCTGTATACCTATAGTGTATAGTTGGGTGGAGTCCTGTATACCTGTAGTGTATAGTTGAGGGAGGTCCTGTATACCAGTAGTGTATAGTTGGGGGGGGGGCTGTATACCTGTACTGTATAGTTTGGGAAGTCCTGTATACCTGCAGTGTATAGTTGGTGAAGTTCCTGTATACCTGCAGTGTATAGTTGGTGAAGGTCCTGTATACCTGTACTGTATAGTTTGCAGGTCCTGTATACCTGTAGTAAATAGTTGGTGCTAAATACCTGTAATGTATAGTTGGTGGAGGTTTTGTATACCTGCAGTTTATAGTATGAGGGTCCTGGATACCTGTAATGTATAGTTGGTGGAGGTCTTGTATACCTGTAGTATATAGTTCGGGGGTCCTGTATACCTGTAATGTATAGTTTGAGGGTCCTGTATACCTGTAGTATGTAGTTGGTGAAAGTCCTGTATACCTGTAGTGTAAAGTTTGGGGGGTCCTGTATACCTGTAGTATAGAGTTGGTAAAGGTGCTGTATACTTGTAGTATAGAGTTGGTGGAACTGTAGTGTAAAGAACGGTAGAACTGTAGTGTAAAGTTTGGGGTCCTATATACCTGTAGTATATAGTTGGTGGAGTTCCTGTATACCTGTAGTGTATAGTTTTGGGGTCCTGTATACCTGTAGTGTATAGTTTGGGGTCCTGTATACCTGTAGTATAGAGTTGGTGGGGGTGCTGTATACTTGTATTATAGAGTTGGTGAAGGTCCTGTATACCTGTAGTGTATAGTTTTGGGTTTCTGTAAACCCGTAGTGTATAGTTTTGGGTCCTGTATACCTGTAGTTTATAGTTGGTGGAGGTCCGGTATACCTGTAGTGTAAAGTTTGGAGGTCCTGTATACCTGTAGTATAGAGTTGGTGAAGGTGCTGTATACCTGTAGTATAGAGTTGGTGGAGGTCCTGTATACCTGTAGTGTATAGTTTTGGGGTCCTGTATACCTGTAGTGTATAGTTTGGGGTCCTATATGCCTGTAGTTTATAGTTGGTGGAGTTCCTGTATACTTGTAGTGTATAGTTTTGGGGTCCTGTATACCTGTAGTTTAAAGTTTGGGGTCCTGTATACCTGTAGTATATAGTTGGTGGAGGTCCCGTGCACCTGTAGTGTATAGTTTTGGGGTCCTTTATACCTGTAGTGTCCTGTATACCTGCAGGGTCGTATTTACCATTAGGCACCCATGGTCTGGTGCCTAGGGTAGCACCTTGCAGAGGGGCAGTACCCTCCCGTTCAGAAAATCTGGTGTCTTTTCGAGGGGGGGTATGGCAGTTTTGGTCAGGTCTGGTATGGCAGTGTTATCCAGTCACAGTATGGCGGTATTGGTCAGGTCTGGTATGGCAGTGTTATTCAGTCACAGTGTGTCGGTATTGGTCAGGTCTGGTGTGGCGGTGTTAAATGTGATGTCTGGAGCTATTACCTACCTATCCTGAGGCTAATTGGTGAGTGAGGATGGGGCGTCTTCAGGTTTAGTGCTTAGGGCAGCAGGAGCTGGTAATACTGCCCTGTATACCTGTATAGATGGAGTAGGAGGTACTGTATACATGTACTGTATAGATGGAGTAGGGGGCCCTGTATATACATGTACTGTATAGATGGAGTAGGGGGTCCTGTATACATGTACTGTATAGATGGAGTAGGGGGTCCTGTATACATGTACTGTATAGATGGAGTAGGGGGCCCTGTATACATGTGCTGTATAGATGGAGTAGGAGGTCCTGTATACATGTACTGTATAGAAGGAGTAGGGGGTCCTGTATACATGTACTGTATAGATGGAGTAAGGGGTCCTGTATACATGTACTGTATAGATGGAGTAGGGGGTCCTGTATACATGTACTGTATAGATGGAGTAGGGGGTCCTGTATACATGTACTGTATAGATGGAGTAGGGGGTCCTGTATACATGTACTATATAGATGGAGTAGGGGGCCCAGTATACATGTACTGTATAGATGGAGTAGGGGGTCCTGTATACATGTAATGTATAGTTGGAGTAGGGGGTCTACCAGTTATTACTGTGGATGCTGTCAGGCAGCTGCCCTAGCAACCATTCACATTCCAGCTCCCTGTGAAAGCAGTAATCCTATTGGTTGCTAAGCCTCCCAAATGCCAACTGCTGGGCAGCTGCAGCTAATTATATCACCTGTGTGCAGTGTGGAGATTTTCCCATTCATCTCTATGGGGCGCCGCTCTTCCCCCTCCTCTCCTGTACATCTGGCGGGGACGGGACCTCCGCAATAACCTTCCCGGGCGCCCAATGTATCTGTGGCCAAATTTGGGGTCAAACGGTTCAGGTGTTTGGAAGTCTATTTGGGACAGACGGACAGACTTTAATTTTTATTATATAGATCACCCTGTTGCCAAAATAAACTAGAAATGTCCCTAATTACTGAATATACTGCTGGCCCGAGAGAAGAGCAGCAACCTGGACAGGTGAGATTATACCTAGAACTACAACCTCCATTATGCCCTCCTAACAGTTCATGATAGGAGTTGTACGCTTGCAGCATGTGTCTCTTCAGGTTGCTGAACTACAACTCCCATCATCTCCTGCTGGCAGTTAATGATGGAAGTTGCAGTTTTTTAGCTTGAGACTCTAAGATTGTGAAACAATAAGGCTGGGTTCACACTGCATTTTTGCAATCCATTTTTTCTATCCGTTTTTTTTAACGGACACAAAAGTAGTGTCAGCTACATTTTTGTGTCCGTAAAAAAAAACGGATCCGTTTTGATCTGTTTTTTTTACAATGGAAGTCAATGGAAAAACAGATCAAAACGGATGCACACAAATGCATCCGTTTTTTGCAAAAAACGGCTGAGAAAAACAGATTGCAAAAACGCAGTGTGAACCCAGCCTGATAGGGAATGACACAGTACAGTCCATTAATTATAGGGGACGGTGGTACAGTACATGAGGGGGAGGCAGTGGTACAGTACATGAGGGGGAGGCGGTGGTACAGTACATGAGGGGGAGGCAGTGGTACAGTACATGAGGGGGAGGCGGTGGTACAGTACATGAGGGAGAGGCGGTGGTACAGTACATGAGGGAGAGGGGCGGTGGTACAGTACATGAGGGGGGAGGCGGTGGTACAGTACATGAGGGGGAGGGGCGGTGGTACAGTACATGAGGGGGAGGCGGTGGTACAGTACATGAGGGGGAGGGGCGGTGGTACAGTACATGAGGGGGAGGCGGTGGTACAGTACATGAGGGAGAGGCGGTGGTACAGTACATGAGGGAGAGGCGGTGGTACAGTACATGAGGGGGGAGGCGGTGGTACAGTACATGAGGGGGAGGCGGTGGTACAGTACATGCGGGGGAGGGGCGGTGGTACAGTACATGAGGGGGAGGCGGTGGTACAGTACATGAGGGGGAGGGGCGGTGGTACAGTACATGAGGGGGAGGCGGTGGTACAGTACATGAGGAGGAGGGGCGGTGGTACAGTACATGAGGGGGAGGCGGTGGTACAGTACATGAGGGGGGAGGCGGTGGTACAGTACATGAGGGGGGAGGCGGTGGTACAGTACATGAGGGGGAGGCGGTGGTACAGTACATGCGGGGGAGGGGCGGTGGTACAGTACATGAGGGGGAGGCGGTGGTACAGTACATGAGGGGGAGGGGCGGTGGTACAGTACATGAGGGGGAGGCGGTGGTACAGTACATGAGGAGGAGGGGCGGTGGTACAGTACATGAGGGGGAGGCGGTGGTACAGTACATGAGGGGGGAGGCGGTGGTACAGTACATGAGGGAGAGGCGGTGGTACAGTACATGCGGGGGAGGGGCGGTGGTACAGTACATGAGGGGGAGGCGGTGGTACAGTACATGAGGGGGAGGGGCGGTGGTACAGTACATGAGGGGGAGGCGGTGGTACAGTACATGAGGGGGAGGCGGTGGTACAGTACATGAGGGGGAGGGGAAGTGGTACAGTACATGAGGGGGAGGCGGTGGTACAGTACATGAGGGGGAGGCGGTGGTACAGTACATGAGGGGGAGGCGGTGGTACAGTACATGAGGAGGAGGGGCGGTGGTACAGTACATGAGGGGGGAGGGGCAGTGGTACAGTACATGAGGGGGAGGCAGTGGTACAGTACATGAGGAGGAGGGGCGGTGGTACAGTACATGAGGGGGAGGCAGTGGTACAGTACATGAGGGGGAGGCGGTGGTACAGTACATGAGGGGGAGGCGGTGGTACAGTACATGAGGAGGAGGGGCGGTGGTACAGTACATGAGGGGGGGGGCAGTGGTACAGTACATGAGGAGGAGGCGGTGGTACAGTACATAAGGGGGAGGGGCAGTGGTACAGTACATGAGGGGGAGGCGGTGGTACAGTACATGAGGGGGAGGCGGTGGTACAGTACATGAGGGGGGGAGGCGGTGGTACAGTACATGAGGGGGAGGCGGTGGTACAGTACATGAGGGGAAGGGGCGGTGGTACAGTACATGAGGGGGAGGGGCAGTGGTACAGTACATGAGGGGGAGGCGGTGGTACAGTACATGAGGAGGAGGCGGTGGTACAGTACATGAGGAAGAGGCAGTGGTACAGTACATGAGGGGGAGGCAGTGGTACAGTACATGAGGAGGGGCAGTGGTACAGTACATGAGGGGGAGGCGGTGGTACAGTACATGAGGGGGGGGGGCAGTGGTACAGTACATGAGGGGGAGGCGGTGGTACAGTACATGAGGGGGGAGGCAGTGGTACAGTACATGAGGGGGAGGCGGTGGTACAGTACATGAGGGGGAGGCGGTGGTACAGTACATGAGGGGGAGGCGGTGGTACAGTACATGAGGAGGCAGTGACAATTCAAAAGGACACGGTGGCACATCAGGGGCGCCACCTTAGAGTAAATGGATATAACATTTCTTTTGCCTCTGACTGAGTCTGATCAGGTGGGATTGGGGGGGGGGGGGGGGGGGGCCAAGCTAAAATTTTGCACCAGGGCCCACCAGCTGTTAGCTACGCCCCTGTATACAGCCATACATTATAATGATCAGCAATCACTGTAATGATGATCTCCATGGATGAGGAGATGGGAGAAAGCTGTGTAATACAAAGAGGTTATAGTACCACAACTCCCAACATCTCCTGACAGTTTACTCGCACAGAAAAGATGGCAGCAATTCATCCTGCTTCTCCCAGTGTAATGGTGGTCAATATGTCAGTGAGTGCGTCCCAGAGACCTCTAACCATGATGTACACTAGCCATAAGTAGCCTCCGAGAGCCTTTATATAGGGAGCAGGGGAAGCACTTATAGGCCCACCGCACAGCTGTAATTATATATATGTTTATAACGCACATTCATCCTATATACAATATATATATATGTATAGTGCTCACACGGCACCTTATAGATGCACCTTTATAGATATATGTATATACATTGCTATATGTTCCTATACATTTATCCTGTAAAGAAGCAGCATTGTAGGCTCTTCTCTCCCATCACACACAAAGGAATAAATGTATAAAGCTGAAATAGTCAAAGGTATCAGGGAGAACCTAGAGGTAGATGGGCCTCATGTACCAGCACTGACTGCAAGGAAACCATAGCAACCAAGCACAGCTGCATTGGCAACCAATCACAGCTCAGCTTTCAGTTTTCAAATTGCTCTGGTAAAATGAAAGCTGAGCTGTGATTGGGTAATAATCTCCTGGTAGACAGTGCTGATATATGGAGCTCAGTGTGACAGATTGGGTGTCTATTCTATGAGGTAACATGTTCCTATATAAACTATGTATACAGCACTGCAGAGGGTTATTATACTGTATATACTATGTATACAGCACTGCAGAGGGTTATTATACTGTATATACTATGTATACAGCACTGCAGAGGGTTATTATACAGTATATACTAGATGTATACAGCACGGCAGAGGGTTATTATACAGTATATACTATGTATACAGCACGGCAGAGGGTTATTATACAGTATATACTATGTATACAGCACTGCAGAGGGTTATTATACAGTATATACTAGATGTATACAGCACTGCAGAGGGTTATTATACTGTATATACTAGATGTATACAGCACGGCAGAGGGTTATTATACAGTATATACTATGTATACAGCACGGCAGAGGGTTATTATACAGTATATACTATGTATACAGCACGGCAGAGGGTTATTATACAGTATATACTATGTATACAGCACTGCAGAGGGTTATACAATATATACTAGATGTATACAGCACTGCAGAGGGTTATTATACAGTATATACTATGTATACAGCACTGCAGAGGGTTATACAATATATACTAGATGTATACAGCACTGCAGAGGATTATTCTACAGTATATACTATGTATACAGCACTGCAGAGGGTTATTATACAGTATATACTATGTACACAGCACTGCAGAGGGTTATTATACTGTATATACTATGTACACAGCACTGCAGAGGGTTATTATACTGTATATACTATGTATACAGCACTGCAGAGGGTTATTATACTGTATATACTATGTATAGAGCACGGCAGAGGGTTATTATACAGTATATACTATGTATACAGCACGGCAGAGGGTTATTATACAGTATATACTATGTATACAGCACTGCAGAGGGTTATTATACAGTATATACTATGTATACAGCACGGCAGAGGGTTATTATACAGTATATACTATGTACACAGCACTGCAGAGGGTTATACAATATATACTAGATGTATACAGCACTGCAGAGGGTTATTATACAGTATATACTAGATGTATACAGCACGGCAGAGGGTTATTATACTGTATATACTATGTATACAGCACTGCAGAGGGTTATTATACAGTATATACTAGATGTATACAGCACGGCAGAGGGTTATTATACAGTATATACTATGTATACAGCACGGCAGAGGGTTATTATACAGTATATACTATGTATACAGCACTGCAGAGGGTTATTATACTGTATATACTATGTATACAGCACTGCAGAGGGTTATTATACTGTATATACTATGTATACAGCACTGCAGAGGGTTATTATACAGTATATACTAGATGTATACAGCACGGCAGAGGGTTATTATACAGTATATACTATGTATACAGCACGGCAGAGGGTTATTATACAGTATATACTATGTATACAGCACTGCAGAGGGTTATTATACAGTATATACTAGATGTATACAGCACTGCAGAGGGTTATTATACTGTATATACTAGATGTATACAGCACGGCAGAGGGTTATTATACAGTATATACTATGTATACAGCACGGCAGAGGGTTATTATACAGTATATACTATGTATACAGCACGGCAGAGGGTTATTATACAGTATATACTATGTATACAGCACTGCAGAGGGTTATACAATATATACTAGATGTATACAGCACTGCAGAGGGTTATTATACAGTATATACTATGTATACAGCACTGCAGAGGGTTATACAATATATACTAGATGTATACAGCACTGCAGAGGATTATTCTACAGTATATACTATGTATACAGCACTGCAGAGGGTTATTATACAGTATATACTATGTACACAGCACTGCAGAGGGTTATTATACTGTATATACTATGTACACAGCACTGCAGAGGGTTATTATACTGTATATACTATGTATACAGCACTGCAGAGGGTTATTATACTGTATATACTATGTATAGAGCACGGCAGAGGGTTATTATACAGTATATACTATGTATACAGCACGGCAGAGGGTTATTATACAGTATATACTATGTATACAGCACTGCAGAGGGTTATTATACAGTATATACTATGTATACAGCACGGCAGAGGGTTATTATACAGTATATACTATGTACACAGCACTGCAGAGGGTTATACAATATATACTAGATGTATACAGCACTGCAGAGGGTTATTATACAGTATATACTAGATGTATACAGCACGGCAGAGGGTTATTATACAGTATATACTAGATGTATACAGCACGGAAGAGGGTTATTATACTGTATATACTATGTATACAGCACTGCAGAGGGTTATTATACTGTATATACTATGTATACAGCACGGCAGAGGGTTATTATACAGTATATACTATGTATACAGCACTGCAGAGGGTTATTATACTGTATATACTATGTATACAGCACGGCAGAGGGTTATTATACAGTATATACTATGTATACAGCACGGCAGAGGGTTATTATACAGTATATACTAGATGTATACAGCACTGCAGAGGGTTATACAATATATACTAGATGTATACAGCACTGCAGAGGGTTATTATACTGTATATACTAGATGTATACAGCACTGCAGAGGGTTATTATACAGTATATACTATGTATACAGCACTGCAGAGGGTTATACAATATATACTAGATGTATACAGCACGGCAGAGGGTTATTATACAGTATATACTATGTATACAGCACTGCAGAGGGTTATACAATATATACTAGATGTACACAGCACTGCAGAGGGTTATACAATATATACTAGATGTATACAGCACTGCAGAGGGTTATTATACAGTATATACTAGATGTATACAGCACGGCAGAGGGTTATTATACAGTATATACTATGTATACAGCACTGCAGAGGGTTATTATACAGTATATACTAGATGTATACAGCACGGCAGAGGGTTATTATACAGTATATACTATGTATACAGCACTGCAGAGGGTTATACAATATATACTAGATGTATACAGCACTGCAGAGGGTTATTATACAGTATATACTAGATGTATACAGCACTGCAGATGGTTATTATACAGAATATACTATGTATACAGCACTGCAGAGGGTTATTATACAGTATATACTATGTATACAGCACTGCAGAGGGTTATTATACAGTATATACTAGATGTATACAGCACTGCAGAGGGTTATTATACAGTATATACTAGATGTATACAGCACTGCAGATGGTTATTATACAGAATATACTATGTATACAGCACTGCAGAGGGTTATTATACAGTATATACTATGTATACAGCACTGCAGAGGGTTATTATACAGTATATACTAGATGTATACAGCACTGCAGAGGGTTATTATACAGTATATACTAGATGTATACAGCACTGCGGAGGGTTATTATACAGTATATACTATGTACACAGCACTGCAGAGGGTTATACAATATATACTATGTATACAGCACTGCAGAGGGCTATTATACAGTATATACTATGTATACAGCACTGCAGAGGGTTATTATACAGTATATACTATGTATACAGCACTGCAGAGGGTTATTATACAGTATATACTATGTATACAGCACTGCAGAGGGTTATTAAACAGTATATACTAGATGTATACAGCACTGCAGAGGGTTATTATACAGTATATACTAGATGTATACAGCACGGCAGAGGGTTATTATACAGTATATACTATGTATACAGCACTGCAGAGGGTTATTAAACAGTATATACTAGATGTATACAGCACTGCAGAGGGTTATTATACTGTATATACTATGTATACAGCACTGCAGAGGGTTATTATACAGTATATACTATGTACAGGGGCGTAGCTAGGATTCATGGGGCCCCATAGCAAAAAACTGTATGGGGCCCCATGAATCCTGCATGCCCCCCCCCCCCCCCCCCCCCCCCCCCCCCCGCCAAACACAGACATTGACGCACATATACACACACAGAGGCACCATTAACATATATACAGATATGCCACTGACATACACACATATATACGCTGTAATGTGATTACACTAGTGCTGATGTATACACCATGAGTAGACTGTACACAGGGAAATCATCTCAGTGTAATAAGAAATACTCAACCGGAAATAAAAGAAGATGCAGCAGATATTAGTGGTGGGTTCTTTTATTAGAGCCCAACATTAATAGAAGCTGCTGCAGAACATCGTTGGGAGCAAACACACACATATACACCAGTGCTACAGACATTGCTGACATACACACACACATATATATAGCCACAGATACATACACATACTGACATATAAATATATACACAGATACATATATACACACACTGACATATACATATACCCACAGATACATATATACACACACTGACATATACATATATACCCACAGATACATATATACACACACTGACATATACATATACCCACAGATACATATATATACACTCACTGACACACATACACCGCACTTACAGCTCCCAGGCTTCCCCCTCCTCCTCCTGTAGTCCGGGCTGATCCCTCTCCTGTGCCGTCTGGCAGGTCCTGCTCCTCTGTTCAGCCCGCTCACCCGGCACTACAGTGAGGGGGCTGAACAGTGCAGTCGGGGTCCCTCTTCCTCTCTGGACCCCTGGGGGAGCGGGGTACCTACCATGAAGGCAGGGCAGGCTTCCTCGGGCCCCCTTCCTGCAGGGGCCCCATAGCAGTCGCCTTCCCTGCTTTCCCTGTAGCTACGCCACTGGCAGGCTATACCCCTTCCCCAATGGTCGGTGACCCTCCTGGCTGTGAGGGGGTCCCTTTTGGTACCCTTTAGTACTAACCTATCCTGGCAGAGTACACTACTACTACTAACCTATCCCGGCAGAGTACACTACTACTACTAACCTATCCCGGCAGAGGACACTACTACTACTAACCTATCCCGGCAGAGTACACTACTACTACTACTAACCTATCCCTGCAGAGGACACTACTACTACTAACCTATCCCGGCAGAGGACACTACTACTACTAACCTATCCCGGCGGAGTACACTACTACTACTACTAACCTATCCCTGCAGAGTACACTACTACTACTACTAACCTATCCCGGCAGAGTACACTACTACTACTACTAACCTATCCCTGCAGAGTACACTACTACTACTAACCTATCCCGGCGGAGTACACTATTACTACTAACCTATCCCGGCGGAGTACACTACTACTACTACTACTAACCTATCCCGGCAGAGTACACTACTAGTACTAACCTATCCCGGCAGAGTACACTACTACTACTTACCTATCCCGGCAGAGTACACTACTACTACTAACCTATCCCGGCAGAGGACACTACTACTACTAACCTATCCCGGCAGAGTACACTACTACTACTACTAACCTATCCCAGCAGAGGACACTACTACTACTAACCTATCCCGGCAGAGTACACTACTACTACTAACCTATCCCTGCAGAGTACACTACTACTACTAACCTATCCCGGCAGAGTACACTACTACTACTACTAACCTATCCCGGCAGAGTACACTACTAGTACTAACCTATCCCGGCAGAGTACACTACTACTACTAACCTATCCCGGCAGAGTACACTACTACTACTAACCTATCCCAGCAGAGTACACTACTACTAACCTATCCCGGCAGAGTACACTACTACTACTAACCTATCCCGGCAGAGTTCACTACTACTACTAACCTATCCCGGCAGAGTTCACTACTACTACTAACCTATCCCGGCAGAGTACACTACTACTACTACTAACCTATCCCGGCAGAGTACACTACTACTACTTCTAACCTATCCCGGCAGAGGACACTACTAGTACTAACCTATCCCGGCAGAGTACACTACTACTACTAACCTATCCCGGCAGAGTACACTACTACTACTAACCTATCCCGGCAGAGTACACTACTACTAACCTATCCCGGCAGAGTACACTACTACTACTACTAACCTATCCCTGCAGAGGACACTACTACTACTAACCTATCCCGGCAGAGTACACTACTACTACTACTAACCTATCCCGGCAGAGTACACTACTACTACTAATTTATCCCGGCAGAGTACACTACTACTACTAACCTATCCCGGCAGAGTACACTACTACTACTAACCTATCCCGGCAGAGTACACTACTACTACTACTAACCTATCCCGGCAGAGTACACTACTACTAACCTATCCCGGCAGAGTACACTACTACTACTAACCTATCCCGGCAGAGTTCACTACTACGACTAACCTATCCCAGCAGAGTACACTACTACTAACCTATCCCGGCAGAGTACACTACTACTACTAACCTATCCCGGCAGAGTTCACTACTACTACTAACCTATCCCAGCAGAGTACACTACTACTAACCTATCCCGGCAGAGTACACTACTACTACTAACCTATCCCGGCAGAGTTCACTACTACGACTAACCTATCCCGGCAGAGTTCACTACTACTACTAACCTATCCCGGCAGAGTACACTACTACTACTACTAACCTATCCCGGCAGAGTACACTACTACTACTAACCTATCCTGGCAGAGTACACTACTACTACTACTAACCTATCCCGGCAGAGTACACTACTACTACTACTAACCTATCCCGGCAGAGTACACTACTACTACTACTAACCTATCCCGGCAGAGTACACTACTACTACTACTACTAACCTATCCCGGCAGAGTACACTACTAGTACTAACCTATCCCGGCAGAGTACACTACTACTACTAACCTATCCCGGCAGAGTACACTACTACTACTAACCTATCCCGGCAGAGTACACTACTACTAACCTATCCCGGCAGAGTACACTACTACTACTAACCTATCCCGGCAGAGTACACTACTACTACTAACCTATCCCTGCAGAGTACACTACTACTACTAACCTATCCCGGCAGAGTACACTACTACTACTAACCTATCCCGGCGGAGTACACTACTACTACTAACCTTTCCCGGCAGAGTACACTACTACTACTAATCTATCCCGGCAGAGTACACTACTACTACTAACCTATCCCAGCAGAGTACACTACTACTACTAACCTATCCCTGCAGAGTACACTACTACTACTACTAACCTATCCCTGCAGAGTACACTACTACTACTACTAACCTATCCCGGCAGAGTACACTACTACTACTAACCTATCCCGGCAGAGGACACTACTACTACTAACCTATCCCTGCAGAGGACACTACTACTACTAACAACCTATCCCGGCAGAGTACACTACTACTACTACACTATCCCGGCAGAGTACACTACTACTACTACTAACCTATCCCTGCAGAGTACACTACTACTACTAACCTATCCCGGCAGAGTACACTACTACTACTAACCTATCCCGGCAGAGTACACTACTACTACTAACCTATCCCGGCAGAGTACACTACTACTACTACTAACCTATCCTGGCAGAGTACACTACTACTACTAACCTATCCCGGCAGAGTACACTACTACTACTACTAACCTATCCCGGCAGAGTACACTACTACTACTACTACTAACTTATCCCGGCAGAGTACACTACTACTACTACTAACCTATCCCGGCAGAGTACACTACTACTACTACTAACCTATCCCGGCAGAGAACACTACTACTACTAACCTTACCGGCAAAGTACACTACTACTACTAACCTATCCCGGCAGAGTACACTACTACTACTAACCTATCCCTGCAGAGTACACTACTACTACTACTAACCTATCCCTGCAGAGTACACTACTACTACTACTAACCTATCCCAGCAGAGTACACTACTACTACTACTAACCTATCCCAGCAGAGTACACTACTACTACTAACCTATCCCGGCAGAGTACACTACTACTACTAACCTATCCCGGCAGAGTACACTACTACTACTAACCTATCCCGGCAGAGTACACTACTACTACTACTAACCTATCCCTGCAGAGTACACTACTACTACTACTAACCTATCCCGGCAGAGAACACTACTACTACTAACCTATCCCGGCAGAGTACACTACTACTACTAACCTATCCCGGCAGAGTACACTACTACTACTACTAACCTATCCCGGCAGAGTACACTACTACTACTAACCTATCCCAGCAGAGTACACTACTACTACTAACCTATCCTGGCAGAGTACACTACTACTACTGACCTATCCCGGCAGAGAACACTACTACCACTAACCTATCCCTGCAGAGTACACTACTACTACTACACTATCCCGGCAGAGTACACTACTACTACTACTAACCTATCCCTGCAGAGTACACTACTACTACTAACCTATCCCGGCAGAGGACACTACTACTACTACACTATCCCGGCAGAGTACACTACTACTACTAACCTATCCCTGCAGAGTACACTACTACCACTAACCTATCCCTGCAGAGTACACTACTACTACTAACCTATCCCTGCAGAGTACACTACTACTAACCTATCCCTGCAGAGTACACTACTACTACTAACCTATCCCTGCAGAGTACACTACTACTAACCTATCCCGGCAGAGTACACTACTACCACTAACCTATCCCGGCAGAGTACACTACTACTAACCTATCCCTGCAGAGTACACTACTACTAATCTATCCCGGCAGAGAACACTACTACTACTAACCTATCCCTGCAGAGTACACTACTACTACTAACCTATCCCAGCAGAGTACACTACTACTAACCTATCCCGGCAGAGAACACTACTACTACTAACCTATCCCGGCAAAGTACACTACTACTACTAACCTATCCCGGCAGAGTACACTACTACTACTAACCTATCCCTGCAGAGTACACTACTACTACTACTAACCTATCCCTGCAGAGTACACTACTACTACTACTAACCTATCCCGGCGGAGTACACTACTACTACTACTAACCTATCCCGGCAGAGGACACTACTACTACTAACCTATCCCGGCAGAGGACACTACTACTACTAACCTATCCCGGCAGAGGACACTACTACTACTAACCTATCCCGGCAGAGTACACTACTAGTAACCTATCCCGGCAGAGTACACTACTACTAACCTATCCCGGCAGAGTACACTACTACTACTAACCTATCCCGGCAGAGTACCCCCACAGCAATACCCCATAGTCATTATGATGCCTGTGATCAGTCGCCGTCCCTCTCTTCATGTTGCAGAATTGCCGGTTGGGAACGTTTCCATGTCAGAGATTTATTTTCCACCAGTGAATAGGATTTATATAAAGCCCCATCACGTGTTCTGGAATACAATCCCCTATATGTCACAGAATGGGCTGCGTATCTGCTCATACATTGTATACTGTGCGAAGGGACGGACCCCTGGTCACATATAGGGGGTGCAGTACAGCAGAAAGGTAGCACTTTGGGAGTTAGCTGCAGATTTGGGGGGTTGTAATGGTAAGATTTACAAATATTGTTATTGAAGGGGTTAATGATCTATAGAAGAGTCCGGTACTTGTGTCCTGCCCCCTGCCCCAATCACTTAATGGTGGATGCTGAGAGTGCAGGGGTCCTGCCATATAGACAGGGAAGTCATGTGATCATTGACTGTCAGGGTCAGGCACCACACGCACATATATATATATAAAGCGGTGTCTTGGATTAGGAGTATAATCCGTTCCGGGACGGCGCTTGTAATCCAAATCACTCTTACACCAAAGCAAATTTTCCCATAAGAAATCACTGATCTGCAGACAATTGGTTCCACACCCCAAATATACTGATTATTATTCTGAATAACATGTAGAAGAGATGAAACAATGAGAAGCAGCTGAATCTGTAATATTATAAGTTACTGTACAGTATAGCAGCATGTGGTATATAATGTATAGTAACTGTATAACCCTGATAACACAGCAGCTGGATATGTTATATATAAGTTACTGTACAGTATAGCAATCAGCATGTGGTATATAATGTATAGTAACTGTATAACCCTGATAACACAGCAGCAGCTGGATATGTGTTATATAAGTTACTGTACAGTATAGCAATCAGCATGTGGTATATAATGTATAGTAACTGTATAACCCTGATAACACAGCAGCTGGATATGTGATATATAAGTTACTGTACAGTATAGCAGCATGTGGTATATAATGTATAGTAACTGTATAACCCTGATAACACAGCAGCTGGATATGTGATATATAAGTTACTGTACAGTATAGCAGCATGTGGTGTATAATGTATAGTAACTGTATAACCCTGATAACACAGCAGCTGGATATGTGATATATAAGTTACTGTACTGTATAGCAGCATGTGGTGTATAATGTATAGTAACTGTATAACCCTGATAACACAGCAGCTGGATATGTGATATATAAGTTACTGTACAGTATAGCAATCAGCATGTGGTGTATAATGTATAGTAACTGTATAACCCTGATAACACAGCAGCTGGATATGTGATATATAAGTTACTGTACAGTATAGCAGCATGTGGTGTATAATGTATAGTAACTGCATAACCCTGATAACACAGCAGCAGCTGGATATGTGATATATAAGTTACTGTACAGTATAGCAGCATGTGGTGTATAATGTATAGTAACTGCATAACCCTGATAACACAGCAGCAGCTGGATATGTGATATATAAGTTACTGTACAGTATAGCAGCATGTGGTGTATAATGTATAGTAACTGCATAACCCTGATAACACAGCAGCAGCTGGATATGTGATATATAAGTTACTGTACAGTATAGCAGCATGTAGTGTATAATGTATAGTAACTGTATAACCCTGATAACACAGCAGCTGGATATGTGATATATAAGTTACTGTACAGTATATCAGCATGTGGTATATAATGTATAGTAACTGTATAACCCTGATAACACAGCAGCAGCTGGATATGTGATATATAAGTTACTGTACAGTATAGCAATCAGCATGGGGTGTATAATGTATAGTAACTGTATAACCCTGATAACACAGCAGCTGGATATGTGATATATAAGTTACTGTACAGTATAGCAGCATGTGGTGTATAATGTATAGTAACTGTATAACCCTGATAACACAGCAGCTGGATATGTGATATATAAGTTAGTGTACAGTATAGCAGCATGTGGTATATAATGTATAGTAACTGTATAACCCTGATAACACAGCAGCAGCAGCTTGTAGATACAGGATGGAGCTGCAGATCCTCATAATGGAGAGGATGGGAAACACAAGGGCTGACAGAGACTGCAGGGAGCATGAAGGAATGAGCAGGGCAGATGTGGGCACAGTATATAGCAGCACTCTCTGTCCGGGGAGAGAGGGGTAACAGCTATGGAGAGATTACCTCCACAGTCCTGTCCCCTGATGTAAGCCCCAGCCTGAAGTGGATCTGCTATGATTTGGAAGGTGAGGGAGACTTCCTGGGTCAGAATACGGTGCTGTAGACCCTGCTATGCAGACCATGCCCCACCCCCACTAACCCTCCCACCCAGTACTGGGAGCTCTTACACCAAAGCAATGCTCTTACACCAAGTCACTATTTTGAAAACCTGTGAGCTCTTACACCAAAACACTCTTAATCCAAGTTACTCCTAAACCAAGGGACACTGTATACAGATTTCTATACATATGCACACACAGATGTACAGAAGGGTAAGTGGGAAGAGCGCCCCATAGAATCTCCCCACTGCACACATAGGGGTCTCCCCAGCAGTAATGGCTGCTGGAAGCCTTAGAAACCAATAGGATTATTACTTTGATTTTCACAGGGAGGTGGAATCTGATTTGTTGCCAGGGCAGCTGCCTCACCACAGATACCTGTACCCCCACCCCAACTGTATACTTCAGGTATACAGGACCCTAAAACTGTACACTACAGGCAGGGCCATATTACAAGCTGCTACTGCCCTAGGCACTACACCTGCAGACCCCCACCATATAGACAGGAACCCCAAACTATACACTAAAGGTATACAGGACCCCCAAACTATACACTACATGTATACAGGACCCCATAACTATACACTACAGGTATACAGGATCTCGGAACTATACAGTACAAGCATACAGCACCCCTAAACTATACACTATAGGTATACAGCCCCCAACCCTAACAATGCAGCACAGGTATACAGGACCCCAAACTATACACTATAGGTATACATGGCTCCCAACTATACAGGACCTTACCCCCCCCCTCCACTATACACCACAGGAATACAGGTCCCCCACCAACTAAACACTATAGGTATGTAGAACCCCCCCTGAACTATACACTACAGGTATACAGGACCTCCACCAACTATACAGTACAGGTATACAGGACCCCAAACTACACACTACAGGTATATAGGACCCCCTAAACTATACACTACAGATATACAGGACCTCCACCAACTATACAGTACAGGTATACAGGACCCCCAACTATACATTACATGTATACAGGACCCCATAACTATACAGTACAGGCACAGGACCCCCCCCCCCCCCCAACTGTACACTTTATGTATACAGCCCCTGAGCCCAACTATGCAGTACAGGGATACAGGACGCCAAAACTATAGACTACAGGGGTACAGGACCCCCAACTTTACACTACTGGTATACAGGAATCTCTCCCATCCCAACTATACACTACAGGTACACAGGACTCCCCCCTCCCCACCTATATACAGGGCCTCCCTCAACTATACACTACAGGTATAGAGCCCCCCCCCCCCCCCCGACTATAAACTATAGGTATACAGAAGCCCCTTAACTATATACTACAGGTATACACAACTAGTATACAAGACCCCACCAACTATACAATTCCACTGATAACCATTTGCAATGACAATAAACAAGGCCCAAGGCAATCACTGCAGGTGTCGGCATAAATCTGGACAATTGTTTCATTTAAGATATATATATTATCCCCTCATTGTCACGTCACCCACCATCAGGCTTCAGACTTGAATACACTCCAGTGATTATCTATCATGCATCACATTTAATGTCATTTTCTATATACTATATATTATACAATAGGTTTCAGCTATTATAGTAATGACTGTTTGTATAATTTGCTTTAATAGTGGTATTAGGTTACTTCGGTTACCATGGCCAATATGTATTAGTACCAATATTTCTGCCTCTCTGCCCCACATATCGCATTTATTATATAAGTGCAGGTAGTTGATGCATTGTACTTGTACATGATCTTAAAGGGGAACTTCTGCAAAAAATTATTTCAAATCAACTGGTACCACATAATACAGGTAATATAACCTGTATAATGTATTACCTGTATAGTATATTACCTATACAGGTAATACACTATAATATATATATTATAAAGGGAATGCGCTATAATATATACACTATACAGGTAATACACTGTACAGGTAATACACTATACAGGTAATACACTATAATATATACACTATACAGGTAATACAATATAATATATATACTATACAGGTAATATACTATAAAATATACACTATACAGGTAATACAATATAATATATACACTATACAGGTAATACAATATAATATATATATTATAAAGGGAATACGCTATAATATATACACTATACAGGTAATACAATATAATATATACACTATACAGGGAATATACTATAATATATACACTATACAGGTAATACACTATACAGCTAATATACTATAATATATACACTATACAGGTAATACACTATAATATATATATATTATAAAGGGAATATGCTATAATATATACACTATACAGGTAATACACTGTACAGGTAATACACTATAATATATTCACTATACAGGTAATATACTATAATATATACACTATACAGTTAATACACTATTCAGGTAATATACTATAATATATACACTATAAAGGTAATACACTATAATATATACACTATACAGTTAATACACTATACAGGTAATATACTATAATATATACACTATACAGTTAATACACTATAATATATACACTATACAGGTAATATACTATACAGGTAATATACTATAATATATACACTATACAGGTAATACACTAGAATATATACACTATACAGGTAATATACTATAATATATACAGTATACAGGCAATATACTATACAGGTAATACACTATAATATATACACTATACAGGTAATTTACTATACAGGTAATACACTATAATATATACACTATACAGGTAATATACTATAATATATACATCATACAGGTAATACACTATAATATATACACTATACAGGTAATATACTATAATATATGCACTATACAGGTAATACACTAAAATATATATACTATACAGGTAATTTACTATACAGGTAATATACTATAATATATACACTATACAGGTAATTTACTATACAAGTAATATACTATAATATATACATCATACAGGTAATATACTATAAATTAATATATACACTATACAGGTAATACACTATAATAAATACACTATACAGTTAATATACTATTCAGGTAATACAATATAATATATACACTATACAGGTAATACACTATAATATATACACTACACAGGTAATATACTATAATATATACACTATACAGGTAATACACTATAATATATACACTATACAGATAATATACTATAATATATACACTATACAGGTAATGTACTATAATATATACACTATACAGGTAATATACTATAATATATACATCATACAGGTAATATACTATAATATATACACTATACAGGTAATATACTATAATATATACATCATACAGGTAATATACTATAATATATACACTATACAGGTAATATACTATAATATATGCACTATACAGGTAATATACTATAATATATACATCATACAGGTAATATACTATAATATATGCACTATACAGGTAATATACTATAATATATACACTATACAGGTAATTTACTATAATATATACACTATACAGGTAATTTACTATACAGGTAATATACTATAATATATACACTATACAGGTAATTTACTATACAGGTAACATACTATACAGGTAATATACTATAATATATACACTATACAGGTAATATACTATAATATATACACTATACAGGTAATACACTATAATATATTCACTATACAGGTAATATACTATAATATATACACTATACAGGTAAAATACTATTCAGGTAATATACTATAATATATACACTATACAGGTAATACACTATAATATATACACTATACAGGTAATACACTATAATATATTCACTATACAGGTAATATACTATAATATATACACTACACAGGTAATATACTATAATATATACATCATACAGGTAATATACTATAATATATACATCATACAGGTAATATACTATAATATATACACTATACAGATAATATACTATAATATATACACTATACAGGTAATATACTATAATATATACACTATACAGGTAATACACTATAATATATACACTATACAGGTAATATACTATAATATATACACTGTACAGGTAATACACTATAATATATACACTATACAGGTAATATACTATAATATATACACTATACAGGTAATACACTATAATATATGCACTATACAGGTAATACACTATAATATATACACTATACAGGTAATTTACTATACAGGTAATATACTATAATATATACACTATACAGGTAATTTACTATACAAGTAATATACTATAATATATACACTATACAGGTAATATACTATACAGATAATATATTATAATATATACATCATACAGGTAATATACTATAAATTAATATATACACTATACAGGTAATACACTAATATATACACTATACAGGTAATACACTATAATATATACACTATACAGATAATATACTATAATATATACATCATACAGGTAATATACTATAATATATACACTATACAGGTAATATACTATAATATATACACTATACAGGTAATATACTATAATATATACATCATACAGGTAATATACTATAATATATACACTATAAAGGTAATATACTATAATATATACACTATACAGGTAATATACTATAATATATACATCATACAGGTAATATACTATAATATATACACTATACAGGTAATATACTATAATATATACACTATACAGGTAATTTACTATACAGGTAATATACTATAATATATACACTATACAGGTAATATACTACACAGGTAATATACTATAATGTATACACTATACAGGTAATATACTATAATATATACACTATACAGGTAATTTACTATACAGGTAATATACTATAATATATACACTATACAGGTAATATACTATAATATATACATCATACAGGTAATATACTATAATATATACACTATAAAGGTAATATACTATAATATATACACTATACAGGTAATATACTATAATATATACATCATACAGGTAATATACTATAATATATACACTATACAGGTAATATACTATAATATATACACTATACAGGTAATTTACTATACAGGTAATATACTATAATATATACACTATACAGGTAATATACTACACAGGTAATATACTATAATGTATACACTATACAGGTAATATACTATAATATATACACTATACAGGTAATTTACTATACAGGTAATATACTATAATATATACACTATACAGGTAATTTACTATACAGGTAATATACTATAATATATACACTATACAGGTAATATACTATAATATATACACTATACAGGTAATATACTATTCAGGTAATATACTATAATACATACACTATACAGGTAAAATACTATTCAGGTAATATACTATAATATATACACTATACAGGTAAAATACTATTCAGGTAATATACTATAATATATACACTATACAGGTAATATACTATACAAGTAATATACTATAATATATACACTATACAGGTAATATACTATAATATATACACTATACAGGTAAAATACTATTCAGGTAATATACTATAATATATACACTATACAGGTAATATACTATAATATATACACTATACAGGTAATTTACTGTACAGGTAATATACTATAATATATACACTATACAGGTAATATACTATTCAGGTAATACACTATAATATATACACTATACAGGTAATATACTATTCAGGTAATATACTATAATATATACATTGTACAGGTAATACACTATAATATATACACTATACAGGTAATATACTATACAGGTAATATACTATAATATATACACTATACAGGTAATTTACTATACAGGTAATATACTATAATATATACACTATACAGGTAATTTACTATACAGGTAATATACTATAATATATACACTATACAGGTAATATACTATAATATATACACTATACAGGTAATATACTATTCAGGTAATATACTATAATACATACACTATACAGGTAAAATACTATTCAGGTAATATACTATAATATATACACTATACAGGTAATATACTATAATATATACACTATACAGGTAATATACTATTCAGGTAATATACTATAATACATACACTATACAGGTAAAATACTATTCAGGTAATATACTATAATATATACACTATACAGGTAATACACTATAATATATTCACTATACAGGTAATATACTATAATATATACACTATACAGGTAATACACTATAATATATACACTATACAGGTAATATACTATAATATATACACTATACAGGTAATATACTATAATATATACACTATACAGGTAATTTACTGTACAGGTAATATACTATAATATATACACTATACAGGTAATATACTATACAGGTAATATACTATAATATATACACTATACAGGTAATATACTTTTCAGGTAATATACTATAATATATACACTATACAGGTAATATACTATTCAGGTAATACACTATACAGGTAATACACTATAATATATACACTATACAGGTAATATACTATAATATATACATCATACAGGTAATATACTATACAGGTAATACACTATACAGGTAATATACTATAATGTATACACTATACATTTAATACACTATAATATATACACTATACAGGTAATACACTATACAGGTAATATACTATAATATATACACTATACAGGTAATATACTATAATATATACACTATACAGCTAATATACTATTCAGGTAATACACGTAATACACTATAATATATACACTATAAAGGTAATATACTATAATATATGCACTATACAGGTAATACACTATACAGGTAATATACTATAATATATACACTATACAGGTAATACACTATAATATATACACTATACAGGTAATACACTATAATATATACACTATACAGGTAATACACTATAATATATACATCATACAGGTAATATACTATAATATATACACTATACAGGTAATATACTATAATATATACATCATACAGGTAATATACTATAATATATACACTATACAGGTAATATACTATAATATATACATCATACAGGTAATATACTATAATATATACATCATACAGGTAATATACTATAATATATACACTATACAGGTAATATACTATAATATATACACTATACAGGTAATATACTATAATATATACACTATACAGGTAATATACTATAATATATACACTGTACAGGTAACATCGCGTTTAACAACGTCCGTTGCATAGCAAGTACCGGCTGCCAGGCTGCATTTAGGATGTTCATGCAGCCCATTCCTCTGTATCGGCTGCAGGAACTTTTTTTTTAAACATTGATGTGCAGCTACCGTCGGGTCCGCCCGCAAATCAATTAGTCATTCACTTCAATCTATTGTGCGAGCGCTGCTGCATTTACATTGTGTAAACAGTAGAGATAAGTGAACTTTTCAAAAGTTCATTCCGACCAGACTTACGGATTTTTTTCAAATTTCTGATTTCTTCGGATTTCATAGTTTAAAGCATCTATATGATACGGGGGTAGGGTATTTGGTTGAATTTAGGGCTCTACATGTCAGTAACATCCAGGTCTGTATTAACAGCTGCTGCTGCCCTAGGCACTAAACCTTAAGACGCCCCATCTTCATGCACCTATTGGTGATACCAGACCTGACCAATACCACCATACCCCCCACCCCCCTGGAAAAGACACCAGATTTACTGGCAAGTCTGAACAGGAGGAGAGAAACTAAAAAAATAAAAACAAAAAAAATAAGTATTTTCTGTCCCCCTGCTCCCTGCTGCTGCCCCCCTGCAAGGTGCTGCCCTAGGCCCCGGACCACGGGTGCCTAATGGTAAATACAGCCCTGGTAACATCATTATCTTTTCAATATCTCAAAGTCAATTTTTTTTTTAAACTTCAATATTCACCATTAGGCTATGTTCACACAACGTTTTTTCAGCTCCGTTTAAAATGACGTCCGTTATTTTGAGTATAAAATAACGGACGTTTTTTAGCAGCCTGCCTCCCCTCCCAGTGCAATGACTGATGTTTGCACATTATATTGGGGTTACTAATTGCCCTTTGGGTGTGTCTTAATTTAAAAGTCCATTGAATTTAATAGTAAAAACGGAGAAAGAACGGTTACAAAAGAAGAACTGCGTGTGAACAACTAATAAAAAACCTCCGCTGTTTGGAAAAGACGTCCGAAAATAATGTTCATATTCATTATTTTGACGTCCGCTGCAAAAACGTCCGTTTCTCAATGCATAGTGTGCATTGGACGTCCGTCTTCCCATTGACTCCAATGCATTGTCATTGCAGTCAGTTAAATTGCGGCAAAAACATACAGGGTCTATGCAGGAAATTCACCATTACAGGGTCTATGCAGGAAAAATGTCAGAAATGCAGTGAAAGAGCAGCAGTAGTCATTGGAGGCCAGTGGAGGTCCAGCAATAGTCATTTGAGGCCAGTACAGGAGCAGCAGTATCTGTAGAGCACTTTTTTTTTTAGACTTTTATTGTCCACAAATGCAGGAGGTATATTTGTCATATACAAATGCAGGAGGTGTATATATGTCATATACACTGTCACAAGGGTGACAGTATAGTACTTGTATATCTGTATAGCACGTTTTTCTTCTGTGCACCCTTTGCTCTCCTATGCCTAGTCTATCTACCTATCTTTCACCCTCTCTATTTTTCTCTCTCAATCACTATATGTTTCTCCTCTCCGCTTTCCTAATAATCTTGTGATCTTTGCTTTTGTAAATATCTTCTTGGTAGTCAGTACAGCAGCGTACAGCAGCAGCGTACAGCAGTGTACAGCAGCGTACAGCAGCAGCGTTTTGTCGCTGTGTGCAGTAACAGTCTCCTTCCTCTCTCTCTGCAGACCGCTCCTCTTAAAGCAATAACACATCACACAGGGGATGGGCTAGTGCAAGATCCCTGCTGATTAGATGTGTTCCGGGCATCATGGGAAAGCGCTTTTTCCCACCCGGAACACTTCCTGCTTTCTAAAATGGCGGCTGCTATTTTAGAAAGCAAGGGGAAAAAAATCGGAGCGGACTTCCAAAAATCCGAATCCGACCGGACTCGGACTTTTGGGAAAATCCGACCTGGATCCCATACCAGCCGAACCGGTTCGCTCATCTCTAGTGAACAGCGATGGTTTCCGGACAATGTTCATTAAACAACGTCCGGAAATAATTTGCAGGTACATTATTATAACGCCTGTTCTTAAGAATGGGCGTTAACATAACGCTGTGTGAACACAGTGGGCAGCATTGCCTTGACTTCAATACAATGCCGCCCCTGCAGTAAAGAACGGACGCTGATTCCATTGCAATCAGCGTCCGTTCTGTACTGAAGAATTACATAGTGTGAACATAGCTTGAAGTTGTATTGTGCACTGTCCATATATACAGGATAAGAGCAGACAGTGTGTGTGATGTATCCTCACTCATACAGGGAGAGCTGTCAGTCAGTGTAATGTGGACGGGGCCGGACTCTCACTGTGCCTCCCAGGAGTCCGGTTGGAGTTCCTCTGCTTCTTCCCCAGAATTCCCTGTCCATATATCTCCGAGCGCAGCTTCTCCGCCGCTGTCTCAAGGCAGCAGACAGCAGATCAGTGACAGCTTCACTTTAAGCATCTTCTGCCAGCACTGTCTGTGTGATACTGAGCAATCAGAAGGCTGATAATAAGTGTAATGCTACACCGCAGAGCTGTCATCGCATGCGTCTCTCCCTCTAATACAATTGTCATCCACAGCCAGAGATCCTGCTCACAGCGCTGACTATACAGTAACCACAAGATCCCACAAACTTCCACTGCCCCCAGCCCTGCCTGTTCTGCCTGTCCTGCCCCCAGCCCTGCCTGCCCTCCCTGTCCTGTCTGCCTGTCCTGCCCCCAGCCCTGCCTGCCTGCCTGTCCTGCCTGCCCTCCCTGTCCTGTCTGCCTGTCCTGCCCCCAGCCCTGCCTGTCCTGCCTGTTCTGCCTGCCCTCCCTGTCCTGTCTGCCTGTCCTGCCCCCAGCCCTGCCTGCCCTCCCTGTCCTGCCTGCCCTCCCTGTCCTGTCTGCCTGTCCTGCCCCCAGCCATGCCTGTCCTGCCTGCCCTCCCTGTCCTGTCTGCCTGTCCTGCCCCCAGCCATGCCTGTCCTGCCTGCCCTCCCTGTCCTGTCTGCCTGTCCTGCTCCCAGCCCTGTCATTGTCATTCCGCTGTGCACACTTAGCAGAGCTGGTTTTGTCATTGGGCTCTGCACACTTAGCAGAGCTGGGTTTGTCATTGGGCTCTGCACACTTAGCAGAGCTGGGTTTGTCATTGGGCTCTGCACACTTAGCAGAGCTGGGTTTGTCATTGGGCTCTGCACACTTAGCAGAGCTGAGTTTGTCATTGGGCTCTGCACACTTAGCAGAGCTGGGTTTGTCATTCGACTCTGATGTTCTGTTGTTTGTATAGATTTCTAGGTAAATATACCCGGTGGTCATTACATCCCCAGCTCTGCTACATCTGCATTGTGCTTACAGGGGTTTGCTGTGTATGATATGTGTATGATATGTATATGATATGTGTATATGTGTATGATATGTGTATATGTGTATGATATGTGTATGATATGTATATGATATGGGTATGATATGTATATGATATGTGTATATGTGTATGATATGTATATGATATGGGTATGATATGTATATATGTGTACTTGTGTATGATGTATATGATATGTGTATGATATGTGTATATGTATATGATATGGATATGTGTATGATATGTGTATGATATGTATATGATATGTGTATATGTGTATGATATGTGTATGATATGGGTATGATATGTATATATGTGTACTTGTGTATGATGTATATGATATGTGTATGATATGTGTATATGTATATGATATGTGTATGATATGGATATGTGTATGATATGTGTATGATATGTATATGATATGTGTATATGTGTATGATATGTGTATATGTGTATGATATGTGTATGATATGTATATGATATGGGTATGATATGTATATGATATGTGTATATGTGTATGATATGTATATGATATGTGTATATGTGTATGATATGTATATGATATGTGGATATGTGTATGATATGTGTATGATATGTGTATGATATGTGTATGATATGTGTATGATATGTATGATATGTGTATGATATGTGTATGATATGTGTATGATATGTGTATGATATGTGTATGATAGGGGTATGATAGGGGTATGATGGGGTATGATAGGGGTATGATAGGGGTATGATATGTGATGCTATAGGAGTCAGCAGATTGCCGCCTGGGTGTACATACAACTATCTATCAGCTACTTCTATCTCTCTATTACAGCAGGAGTGAGCGCACACAGATAGCAGAGCGATTGTTATTATAGAAAGCGGCGACAATTCCTCGCACGTTCTGCTGGTGGCTTCTCCGGGATCCTCCCACACCCACTGGGGAGCAATGTATATACCGGCTATGTATAGAGCTGCGGAATATGCTCTAACCATATGGCGTCACATCGTAGAATAACAATCACTTATACATATATATATGTCTGCTGTTTATCAGTCTACATAGCCGACACATAGACATCCACCAGGATAGATAGATAGATAGATAGATAGATAGATAGATAGATAGATAGATAGATAGATAGGAGATAGATGATAGATAGATAGATAGATAGGAGATAGATAGATAGATAGATAGGAGATAGATAGGAGATAGATAGGAGATAGATAGGAGATAGATAGATAGATAGATAGATAGATAGGAGATAGATAGATAGATAGATAGATAGGAGATAGATAGATAGATAGATAGATAGATAGATAGATAGATAGATAGGAGATAGATAGGAGATAGATAGGAGATAGATAGATAGATAGATAGATAGATAGATAGATAGATAGATAGATAGATAGGAGATAGGAGATAGATAGATAGATAGATAGGAGATAGATAGGAGATAGATAGATAGGAGATAGATAGGAGATAGATAGATAGATAGATAGATAGATAGATAGATAGATAGATAGATAGGAGATAGATAGATAGATAGATAGATAGATAGATAGATAGGAGATAGATAGGAGATAGATAGGAGATAGATGGATAGGAGATAGATAGGAGATAGATAGATAGGGGATAGATAGATAGATAGGAGATAGATAGATAGGAGATAGATAGATAGATAGATAGATAGATAGGAGATAGATAGAAGATAGATAGGAGATAGATAGATAGATAGATAGATAGATAGGAGATAGATAGATAGGAGATAGATAGATAGATAGATAGATAGATAGATAGATAGATAGATAGAAGATAGATAGGAGATAGATAGATAGATAGATAGATAGATAGATAGATAGGAGATAGATAGATAGATAGATAGATAGATAGATAGATAGGATATAGATAGATAGGAGATAGATAGATAGATAGATAGATAGATAGATAGATAGATAGATAGATAGATAGGAGATAGATAGAAGATAGATAGGAGATAGATAGATAGATAGGAGATAGATAGATAGATAGATAGATAGATAGATAGATAGATAGATAGATAGATAGGAGATAGGAGATAGATAGATAGGAGATAGATAGGAGATAGATAGGAGATAGATAGATAGATAGATAGATAGATAGATAGATAGATAGGAGATAGATAGGAGATAGATAGATAGATAGATAGATAGATAGATAGATAGATAGATAGATAGATAGATATGCAACAGAGAATATAAGCAGCACTGCAAAAAGGTAGAAACTTCCGGGTGCCCGCGGTCCTGGATCTTGACCGTAGATCCTCAATTAAATAGCAAGTAGAAAGTCCACGGCACTCACAGGGTTAACGGTGATAACAACGGTGATTTATTGCATACAGCACTCCAAAAAAAGACACTAGTGTCTTTTTTTGGAGTGCTGTATGCAATAAATCACCGTTGTTATCACCGTTAACCCTGTGAGTGCCGTGGACTTTCTACTTGCTAGATAGATAGATAGATAGATAGATAGATAGATAGATAGATAGATAGGAGATAGATAGGAGATGGATAGATAGATAGATAGATAGATAGATAGATAGATAGAAGATAGATAGATAGATAGATAGATAGATAGATAGATAGATAGATAGGAGATAGATAGATAGGAGATAGATAGATAGATAGATAGATAGATAGATAGATAGATAGATAGGAGATAGATAGATAGATAGATAGGAGATAGATAGGAGATAGATAGATAGGAGATAGATAGAAGATAAATAGGAGATAGATAGATAGATAGATAGATAGATAGATAGGAGATAGATAGATAGGAGATAGATAGATAGATAGATAGATAGATAGATAGGAGATAGATAGATAGATAGATAGGAGATAGATAGATAGGAGATAGATAGATAGATAGATAGGAGATAGATAGATAGATAGGAGATAGATAGGAGATAGATAGATAGGAGATAGATAGATAGATAGATAGATAGATAGATAGGAGATAGATAGATAGATAGATAGATAGATAGATAGATAGGAGATAGATAGATAGATAGGAGATAGATAGATAGGAGATAGATAGATAGGAGATAGATAGATAGATAGATAGATAGATAGATAGGAGATAGATAGATAGATAGATAGATAGATAGATAGGAGATAGATAGATAGATAGATAGATAGATAGATAGATAGATAGGAGATAGATAGATAGATAGATAGATAGATAGATAGATAGGAGATAGATAGAAGATAAATAGGAGATAGATAGATAGATAGATAGATAGATAGATAGATAGATAGATAGGAGATAGATAGATAGATAGATAGATAGGAGATAGATAGATAGATAGATAGATAGATAGATAGGAGATAGATAGATAGATAGATAGATAGATAGATAGATAGGAGATAGATAGAAGATAAATAGGAGATAGATAGATAGATAGATAGATAGATAGATAGATAGATAGATAGATAGGAGATAGATAGATAGGAGATAGATAGATAGATAGATAGATAGATAGATAGATAGGAGATAGATAGATAGATAGATAGGAGATAGATAGATAGGAGATAGATAGATAGATAGATAGGAGATAGATAGATAGATAGGAGATAGATAGGAGATAGATAGATAGGAGATAGATAGATAGATAGATAGATAGATAGATAGATAGATAGATAGGAGATAGATAGATAGATAGATAGATAGATAGATAGATAGGAGATAGATAGATAGATAGGAGATAGATAGATAGGAGATAGATAGATAGGAGATAGATAGATAGATAGATAGATAGATAGATAGGAGATAGATAGATAGATAGATAGATAGATAGATAGGAGATAGATAGATAGATAGATAGATAGATAGATAGATAGGAGATAGATAGATAGATAGATAGATAGATAGATAGGAGATAGATAGAAGATAAATAGGAGATAGATAGATAGATAGATAGATAGATAGATAGATAGATAGATAGGAGATAGATAGATAGATAGATAGATAGATAGGAGATAGATAGATAGATAGATAGATAGATAGATAGATAGATAGATAGGAGATAGATAGATAGGAGATAGATAGGAGATAGATAGATAGATAGATAGATAGATAGATAGATAGATAGATAGGAGATAGATAGGAGATAGATAGGAGATAGATAGGAGATAGATAGATAGGAGATAGATAGATAGATAGATAGGAGATAGATAGATAGATAGATAGATAGGAGATAGATAGATAGGAGATAGATAGATAGATAGATAGATAGATAGATAGGAGATAGATAGATAGGAGATAGATAGATAGATAGATAGATAGATAGATAGATAGATAGATAGGAGATAGATAGGAGATAGATAGATAGATAGATAGATAGATAGATAGATAGATAGGAGATAGATAGATAGATAGGAGATAGATAGATAGATAGATAGATAGATAGATAGATAGATAGGAGATAGATAGGAGATAGATAGATAGATAGATAGATAGATAGATAGATAGATAGGAGATAGATAGATAGATAGATAGATAGGAGATAGATAGATAGGAGATAGATAGATAGATAGATAGATACAGGAAAAAGCCGCACGTCCAGAGCTTCATGAAGCGGGTGCTGTACAAAGTCAGTCCCCCGGCCTGGGGATCCCCAATAATACGTAAAGATGTTCCGCAGCACACCAGCATAGGTGAATAAGGTGATTATTTATTGCAAGTAGTACAAAAATACAGAGAGATGCGACGTTTCGACCCTCTCACAGGGTCTTTATCAAGCATTTATCAGCATACAAGTTTGTTTACATGAACTAACGCTGTACTCACCTGATTGATTCCGGAACACCACGTGTCTCTGACGTTTTTTTCTCTATGACGTTTACTTAGACGGACAAACCCACGTACCCGCGCATGCGGGATAACAGTGTTTACAAACTTTCTACAACGTGGGAAGTAGAAGATGGAGATTATCTTGTTTTCTCGGAGCAGTGGTGAGTGGAAGCAGACCCCGCCTACTAATTTAATCACTTGTATATATTACACTGTATTTATTTGCTAAACACCATCTGAAAGATACTGTATTGATTATGTATACATTGTATACTGTATATATTTCATGCACTTTGATCGGATTTGGATCTTGATTATGTTTTTCACTGTATAATGAATCTTCTTTTTATGCTCACACATGTTTCTTATTGCACGTATGATATAATAGGATATGAGTCACTGAATACTTTGCTTGAGAAAGGTCTCGAGATGAGACAGAAACGTTGCTGATTTTTTTGCGGATGATTTACCAATAAACACTACAAGTTGTTCACTATTTTGGATGTGCTGCAGCCTCATACTTTTATAGATAGATAGATAGATAGATAGGTGATAGATAGATAGATAGGAGATAGATAGATAGATAGATAGATAGATAGATAGATAGATAGGAGATAGATAGGAGATAGATAGATAGATAGATAGATAGATAGATAGATAGATAGATAGGAGATAGATAGATAGGAGATAGATAGATAGATAGATAGATAGATAGATAGGAGATAGATAGATAGGAGATAGATAGATAGATAGATAGATAGATAGATAGATAGATAGGAGATAGATAGGAGATAGATAGATAGATAGATAGATAGATAGATAGGAGATAGATAGATAGGAGATAGATAGATAGATAGATAGATAGATAGATAGATAGATAGGAGATAGATAGATAGATAGGAGATAGATAGAGAGATAGATAGGAGATAGATAGATAGATAGATAGATAGATAGATAGATAGGAGATAGATAGATAGATAGATAGATAGATAGATAGATAGATAGGAGATAGATAGATAGGAGATAGAGAGAGAGATAGATAGGAGATAGATAGATAGATAGATAGATAGATAGATAGATAGATAGATAGATAGTTAGATAGATAGGAGATAGATAGATAGGAGATAGATAGATAGGAGATAGATAGATAGATAGATAGGAGATAGATAGATAGATAGGAGATAGATAGATAGATAGATAGATAGATAGATAGATAGATAGATAGATAGATAGATAGGAGATAGATAGATAGATAGGAGATAGATAGATAGATAGATAGATAGATAGATAGATAGATAGGAGATAGATAGATAGATAGATAGATAGATAGGAGATAGATAGATAGATAGGAGATAGATAGATAGATAGATAGATAGATAGGAGATAGATAGATAGATAGATAGATAGATAGATAGATAGATAGATAGATAGATAGGAGATAGATAGGAGATAGATAGATAGATAGATAGATAGATAGATAGGAGATAGATAGGAGATAGATAGGATATAGATAGATAGGAGATAGATAGATAGATAGATAGATAGATAGATAGATAGATAGATAGATAGATAGGAGATAGATAGGAGATAGTCACCTGGTGACAATATATAGTAACAATATTACTCCACCTGGTGTTTCTTATGTTTGTATTTTTAGTATACATGTAGCAGAGCTGATTTTGTCACTTTGTCACAGGCTGCATCACCTTTGAGAAATTAATTTTGCTGCAGATTGTAGCATAGACGGCTGTGAGCACCAACACATCTGCCATCAGCTGACAGGCGGAGCGCACAGATGCTGGCGGAAAAGATGGCCGCCTGTCTGCTAGTGGAGTTTTGAATTTGTAAGACATAGCAGTGTTGAGTTTGTTTAGTATAGTAGTATAGAGTCTGTAAGATGTAGCAGTGCTGAGTCTGGTATAGTAGTATATAGTCTGTAAGATGTAGCAGTGCTGAGTCTGGTATAGTAGTATAGAGTCTGTAAGATGTAGCAGTGCTGAGTCTGGTATAGTAATATGGAGTCTGTAAGATGTAGCAGTGCTGAGTGTGTCTGGTATAGTAGTAGTATAGAGTCTGTAAGATGTAGCAGTGCTGAGTGAGTCTGGTATAGTAGTATATAGTCTGTAAGATGTAGCAGTGCTGAGTCTGGTATAGTAGTATAGAGTCTGTTAGATGTAGCAGTGCTGAGTCTGGTATAGTAGTATAGAGTCTGTAAGATGTAGCAGTGCTGAGTGTGTCTGGTATAGTAGTATATAGTCTGTAAGATGTAGCAGTGCTGAGTCTGGTATAGTAGTATAGAGTCTGTAAGATGTAGCAGTGCTGAGTCTGGTATAGTAGTATAGAGTCTGTAAGATGTAGCAGTGCTGAGTGAGTCTGGTATAGTAGTATAGAGTCTGTAAGATGTAGCAGTGCTGAGTGAGTCTGGTATAGTAGTATATAGTCTGTAAGATGTAGCAGTGCTGAGTCTGGTATAGTAGTATAGAGTCTGTAAGATGTAGCAGTGCTGAGTGAGTCTGGTATAGTAGTATATAGTCTGTAAGATGTAGCAGTGCTGAGTCTGGTATAGTAGTATATAGTCTGTAAGATGTAGCAGTGCTGAGTCTGGTATAGTAGTATATAGTCTGTAAGATGTAGCAGTGCTGAGTGTGTCTGGTATAGTAGTATATAGTCTGTAAGATGTAGCAGTGCTGAGTCTGGTATAGTAGTATATAGTCTGTAAGATGTAGCAGTGCTGAGTCTGGTATAGTAGTATATAGTCTGTAAGATGTAGCAGTGCTGAGTCTGGTATAGTAGTATATAGTCTGTAAGATGTAGCAGTGCTGAGTGTGTCTGGTATAGTAGTATAGAGTCTGTAAGATGTAGCAGTGCTGAGTGTGTCTGGTATAATAGTATATAGTCTGTAAGATGTAGCAGTGCTGAGTGTGTCTGGTATAGTAGTATAGAGTCTGTAAGATGTAGCAGTGCTGAGTCTGGTATAGTAGTATAGAGTCTGTAAGATGTAGCAGTGCTGAGTCTGGTATAGTAGTATAGAGTCTGGTATAGTAGTATAGAGTCTGTAAGATGTAGCAGTGCTGAGTCTGGTATAGTAGTATATAGTCTGTAAGATGTAGCAGTGCTGAGTGTGTCTGGTATAATAGTATAGAGTCTGTAAGATGTAGCAGTGCTGAGTCTGGTATAGTAGTATAGAGTCTGGTATAGTAGTATAGAGTCTGTAAGATGTAGCAGTGCTGAGTCTGGTATAGTAGTATAGAGTCTGTAAGATGTAGCAGTGCTGAGTCTGGTATAGTAGTATATAGTCTGTAAGATGTAGCAGTGCTGAGTGTGTCTGGTATAATAGTATAGAGTCTGTAAGATGTAGAAGTGCTGAGTGTGTCTGGTATAATAGTATATAGTCTGTAAGATGTAGCAGTGCTGAGTCTGGTATAGTAGTATAGTGTCTGTAAGATGTAGCAGTGCTGAATCTGGTATAGTAGTATAGAGTCTGTAAGATGTAGCAGTGCTGTGTCTGGTATAGTAGTATATAGTCTGTAAGATGTAGCAGTGCTGAGTCTGGTATAGTAGTATATAGTCTGTAAGATGTAGCAGTGCTGAGTCTGGTATAGTAGTATATAGTCTGTAAGATGTAGAAGTGCTGAGTGTGTCTGGTATAATAGTATAGAGTCTGTAAGATGTAGCAGTGCTGAGTCTGGTATAGTAGTATATAGTCTGTAAGATGTAGCAGTGCTGAATCAGGTATAGTAGTATATAGTCTGTAAGATGTAGCAGTGCTGAGTCTGGTATAGTAGTATAGAGTCTGTAAGATGTAGCAGTGCTGAGTCTGGTATAGTAGTATAGAGTCTGTAAGATGTAGCAGTGCTGAGTGAGTCTGGTATAGTAGTATAGAGTCTGTATGATGTAGCAGTGCTGAGTCTGGTATAATAGTATAGAGTCTGTAAGATGTAGCAGTGCTGAGTCTGGTATAGTAGTATAGAGTCTGTAAGATGTAGCAGTGCTGAGTGAGTCTGGTATAGTAGTATAGAGTCTGTATGATGTAGCAGTGCTGAGTCTGGTATAATAGTATAGAGTCTGTAAGATGTAGCAGTGCTGAGTCTGGTATAGTAGTATAGAGTCTGTAAGATGTAGCAGTGCTGAGTCTGGTATAGTAGTATAGAGTCTGTAAGATGTAGCAGTGCTGAGTCTGGTATAGTAGTATAGAGTCTGTAAGATGTAGCAGTGCTGAGTCTGGTATAGTAGTATATAGTCTGTAAGATGTAGCAGTGCTGAGTGTGTCTGGTATAATAGTATAGTGTCTGTAAGATGTAGCAGTGCTGAATCTGGTATAGTAGTATAGAGTCTGTAAGATGTAGCAGTGCTGAGTCTGGTATAGTAGTATATAGTCTGTAAGATGTAGCAGTGCTGAATCTGGTATAGTAGTATAGAGTCTGTAAGATGTAGCAGTGCTGAGTCTGGTATAGTAGTAGTATAGAGTCTGTAAGATGTAGCAGTGCTGAGTCTGGTATAGTAGTATATAGTCTGTAAGATGTAGCAGTGCTGAGTCTGGTATAGTAGTATATAGTCTGTAAGATGTAGCAGTGCTGAGTGTGTCTGGTATAATAGTATAGAGTCTGTAAGATGTAGCAGTGCTGAGTCTGGTATAGTAGTATATAGTCTGTAAGATGTAGCAGTGCTGAATCTGGTATAGTAGTATATAGTCTGTAAGATGTAGCAGTGCTGAGTGTGTCTGGTATAATAGTATAGAGTCTGTAAGATGTAGCAGTGCTGAGTCTGGTGTAGTAGTATATAGTCTGTAAGATGTAGCAGTGCTGAATCTGGTATAGTAGTATATAGTCTGTAAGATGTAGCAGTGCTGAGTGTGTCTGGTATAATAGTATAGAGTCTGTAAGATGTAGCAGTGCTGAGTCTGGTGTAGTAGTATATAGTCTGTAAGATGTAGCAGTGCTGAGTGAGTCTGGTATAGTAGTATATAGTCTGTAAGATGTAGCAGTGCTGAGTGTGTCTGGTATAGTAGTATATAGTCTGTAAGATGTAGCAGTGCTGAGTCTGGTATAGTAGTATATAGTCTGTAAGATGTAGCAGTGCTGAGTCTGGTATAGTAGTATATAGTCTGTAAGATGTAGCAGTGCTGAGTCTGGTATAGTAGTATAGAGTCTGTAAGATGTAGCAGTGCTGAGTGAGTCTGGTATAGTAGTATAGAGTCTGTAAGATGTAGCAGTGCTGAGTCTGGTGTAGTAGTATATAGTCTGTAAGATGTAGCAGTGCTGAGTCTGGTATAGTAGTATAGAGTCTGTAAGATGTAGCAGTGCTGAGTCTGGTATAGTAGTATATAGTCTGTAAGATGTAGCAGTGCTGAGTCTGGTATAGTAGTATATAGTCTGTATGATGTAGCAGTGCTGAGTCTGGTATAGTAGTATATAGTCTGTATGATGTAGCAGTGCTGAGTCTGGTATAGTAGTATAGAGTCTGTAAGATGTAGCAGTGCTGAGTCTGGTATAGTAGTATATAGTCTGTAAGATGTAGCAGTGCTGAGTCTGGTATAGTAGTATATAGTCTGTATGATGTAGCAGTGCTGAGTCTGGTATAGTAGTATAGAGTCTGTAAGATGTAGCAGTGCTGAGTCTGGTATAGTAGTATATAGTCTGTAAGATGTAGCAGTGCTGAGTCTGGTATAGTAGTATAGAGTCTGTAAGATGTAGCAGTGCTGAGTGTGTCTGGTATAGTAGTATAGAGTCTGTAAGATGTAGCAGTGCTGAGTGAGTCTGGTATAGTAGTATATAGTCTGTAAGATGTAGCAGTGCTGTGTCTGGTATAGTAGTATATAGTCTGTAAGATGTAGCAGTGCTGAGTCTGGTATAGTAGTATAGAGTCTGTAAGATGTAGCAGTGCTGAGTGTGTCTGGTATAGTAGTATAGAGTCTGTAAGATGTAGCAGTGCTGAGTGTGTCTGGTATAGTAGTATAGAGTCTGTAAGATGTAGCAGTGCTGAGTCTGGTATAGTAGTATATAGTCTGTAAGATGTAGCAGTGCTGAGTCTGGTATAGTAGTATATAGTCTGTAAGATGTAGCAGTGCTGAGTCTGGTATAGTAGTATAGAGTCTGTAAGATGTAGCAGTGCTGAGTCTGGTGTAGTAGTATATAGTCTGTAAGATGTAGCAGTGCTGAGTCTGGTATAGTTTTTGGTTATAATACAGGATCGATAATGTCAGGATGTTCTAATTTGTGCAGAATGCCTATAAAAAACCAGCAATTGTTTGTAAACTATGTCAGGACTGGAGCCAGGAGACAATACACCACTGAAAGTATACGTGTGTTTGGGGGCCATGGGCCCCCCAGGAGCTCAGGGCCCCGGGCTGCCGCCTGAAACAGACCTATTATAATCCGTCACTGAACATTGCCGCCTATGGGGGAGATGGTGTAAAGTGACGCTGGCTCAGTCGCCCCTGGCAACCAATCAGATTCCACCTCTCATTCCTCACAGACTCTTTGGCAAATGAAAGGTGGAATCTGATTGGTTGCCGGGGGTGACTGAGCCAGTCTCACTGTACACCATGTTTGATAAATCTCCCCCATAGTACATATATACATACACATAGTATACACTCCGGCCGGGATCCCTAGCGGT